>OZ005655.1:62992857-63510357 GCA_963930645.1 Salticus scenicus
AAAATCTATATTTATGTAAAATAATTATAAGATAAAAAAAAAATTTATAAACCATGTTTTTTAATTTTCTGTTGAATCATATAAACGCTACTGAAGGCAGCCGGAACCCCAGCAATTGGATAAAAGTATTAAAAAAATTCCTTGCTATCGTCTTTTGAGCTATTATAAAAGTTTCAAATGGCTATCTAGCCGGGAAGTTAGTTAAAAGTTGATTGCAAGCTTTGTACTGGAAACGCTGCCGAAGGCAGCAGGGTCCCGAAGCAATCGGATAAAAATATTTTTAAAAAGCATTTTCACCGTATTCTGAACTGTTCCGAAAGTTTCAAATGTCTAGCTACTCGGGAAGTTAGTTTAATAAATTTTCTGTTGAATCATATGAACGCTGCTGAAGGCAGTAGGGACCTGAAACAGTTGACTAAAAGTATTAAAAAAATATATTGCCACCGTGTTCTGAGCTATCCAAAAAGTTTCAAATATCTAGCTAGTCGGGAAGTTAGTGAAAAATCGATTGCAAGCTTTGTACTGGTAACGCTGCCGAAGGCAGCAGAACCCGAAACAGTTGGCTAAAGGTATTTAAAAAATTCATTTTCACCGTGTTCTGAACTATTCTGAAAAATTTAAATGTCTTGCTAGTCGGGAAGTTAGTTAAATAAATTTTCTGTCGAATTATATAAGCGCTGCCGAAGGCAGCGGGACCTGAAATAGTTGACTAAAATTATTAGAAAAATGTATTGTCACCGTGTTGTGAGCTGTTCTAAAAGTTTCAAATGTCTAGCTAGTCGGAAAGTTAGTGAAAAATGGATTGCAAGCTTTGTACTGATAACGCTGCCGAAGGCAGCAGGAACCCGAAACAGTTGGCTAAAGGTATTAAAAAAATGCATTTTCACCGTGTTCTGGACTATTCTGAAAATTTTAAATGTCTAGCTGGTCGGGAAGTTAGTTAAATAAATGTTCTGTCGAATTATATAAGCGCTGCCGAAGGCAGCGGGACCTGAAATAGTTGACTAAAATTATTAGAAAAATGTATTGTCACCGTGTTGTGAGCTGTCCTAAAAGTTTCAAATGCCTAGCTAGTCGGAAAGTTAGTGAAAAATCGATTGCAAGCTTTGTACTGATAACGCTGCCGAAGGCAGCAGGAACTCGAAACAGTTGGCTAAAGGTTTTAAGAAAATGCATTTTCACCGTGTTCTGAACTATTCTGAAAGTTTCAAATGTCTAGCTAATCGGGAAGTTGGTTAAATAAATTTTCTATCGAATCATATAAGCGCTGCCGAAGGCAGCGGGACTTGAAATAGTTGACTAAAATTATTAGAAAAATGTATTGTCACCGTGTTGTGAGCTGTTCTAAAAGTTTCAAATGTCTAGCTAGTCGGAAAGTTAGTGAAAAATGGATTGCAAGCTTTGTACTGATAACGCTGCCGAAGGCAGCAGGAACCCGAAACAGTTGGCTAAAGGTATTAAAAAAATGCATTTTCACCGTGTTCTGAACTATTCTGAAAATTTTAAATGTCTAGCTAGTCGGGAAGTTGGTTAAATAAATGTTCTGTCGAATTATATAAGCGCTGCCGAAGGCAGCGGGACCTGAAATAGTTGACTAAAATTATTAGAAAAATGTATTGTCACCGTGTTGTGAGCTGTCCTAAAAGTTTCAAATGCCTAGCTAGTCGGAAAGTTAGTGAAAAATCGATTGCAAGCTTTGTACTGATAACGCTGCCGAAGGCAGCAGGAACTCGAAACAGTTGGCTAAAGGTTTTAAGAAAATGCATTTTCACCGTGTTCTGAACTATTCTGAAAGTTTCAAATGTCTAGCTAATCGGGAAGTTGGTTAAATAAATTTTCTGTCGAATCATATAAGCGCTGCCGAAGGCAGCGGGACTTGAAATAGTTGACTAAAATTATTAGAAAAATGTATTGTCACCGTGTTGTGAGCTGTCCTGAAAATTTCAAATGTCTAGTTAGTCGGAAAGTTAGTGATAAATCGATTGCAAGGTTTGTACTGATAACGCTGCCGAAGGCAGCGGGAACCCGAAATAGTTGGCTAAAGGTTTTAAGAAAATGCATTTTTACCCTGTTCTGAACTATTCTGAAAGTTTCAAATGTCTATTTAGTCGGGAAGTTAGTTAAATAAATTTTCTGTCGAATCATATAAGCGCTGCCGAAGGGAGCGGGACTTGAAATAGCTGACTAAAATTATTAGTAAAATGTATTGTCACCGTGTTGTGAGCTGTCCTGAAAATTTCAAATATCTAGCTAGTCGGGAAGTTAGTTAAAAATCAATTGCAAGATTTGTCCCTGACAAACACACAAACCCACAAACAAGAATCGAAGTTAATAAAAACATGGTAAAATACATGATTTCTCTGTAAAATTACAGAATATGACTCATTTTTACAAACAGTTTTTTCTGTGATGCAAACAGATTTTTTTTTTTTTTTTTTTTTTTTTTTTTTTTTTAAATAGTGAAATTCTGTTATGTTTGTAGGAAAGCGCTGTTATTTTAGCAGAAATACTTACTCTGTAAGTTTACGAAAAATCTCTCTTTTTTTTTTTTCTGTAAAAAATACATGTTTTCTCTGCAAAAAATTTAAAATAATTCTGTTATAGTAACATTTTTTTCTGCGATTATATAACAGAATGTCACTGTTTAAAAGACAAAGGAGATCTGTTTACATCACAGGAAAAAAATGTTTAAAAAATGAGTTTTCTGTTTTTTTAAACAGTCAAATTTCGTTGAATTCCCAGACGAGTTACATTTTTTTAATAGAAGAATTACGTTGCTTTAACAGAAGTATTTACGGAAATATTTGCAGATTTTCTCAATTTTTTTTTTTAAACGCTTTTTTTCTGTGAAGAAAACGGGTTATGATTGGCGTCCTGGCTGACAATTTTTTTCCGTTTTTTCGACAGTTTTTTTTTACAGTGTAGGTCAGTTTTAGATCTCTGAAACTGATGCTTCAAAAAATAACTCTACCATTTTTTTTTTTTTTTTTTTTTACCTCGCTATATGTAAGCTTCGTTTTAAATGTGTATAAAGTTTCTCTTACCGGAAAAAGTTAAGATTTCTACTTCTTTAGGTCACTTTTATGTCTTCTGATCACATTATTTCCAAACAATGCATATAATACGTGTAATAGTGGGTAATGGAAGTCGTGTGGTTGTTTCGCACCAGATTTTTTTTTTTTTTTTAATTAGATAAATAACTAGCGCAATGCAATATATAGTATTTAGACATGAACATTATATATAAAAAAGTTTTTTTTTTGGATTAATTTAGTAATTAATGTCACTACTGCCCCCAATATTATTATTTTATAAGCCTGGGTTTTAATAGACATTTTTCATGAGTGACGAAATTAAGAAAATAGCTTCAACACACGCAGTAGAATAGCTTTTTACTTTCTTCTATATGTAATATAGAGAAAGTATTGGATTCGTAAAAATTTTCGACCTCGGGTTTTTGATGGATTTACACGTTTTGAGAGCTGTAGAACACGATTTGACCCTTTTTAGAAAATGTCTGTCTGTCTGTCTGTCTGTCTGTCTGTGTGTGTGTGTGTGTGTGTGTGACAAAATTTTGTGGCAACTGTATCTCAGGAACTACTGCACAGAATTTCATACAAATTAATATGTAGTTGCACCTTGACATAAATTAGTGCCTATCAACTTTTGGTAAAAATTGTCTTACAGGTTGCGTTGCCATCCCTCTTTTTCTAAATTTTTAACATGGTGATATAGGACAAAATTTTGTATAAATGTGCATAAAGATAATTATTTTTTAGTAATCATTGTGAAATTTACAAGAATTATTTACATTAGAGGTAGTGAACTGGGGAAAAAATTTTGTATGCGTAGGAGCCTCGTGAACCCCCCTGGGGGGGATGTCCCCCCTCGAGGGGAGTAAATTTTCAAGATGGGTATCTTTCGAAAGGTCTCGTCAATACCTTTAAAACGAATGGTTGAACTATAAATCTGTGATAATTTAAAACAAAGTTATCGATTTTTTTTACTTTTAATAAAAAATAACTTTGAAAAAAAAATCGTTTTTTTTTTTTTTTTTTTTTAAACGAAATTTAACCAGACTTGGTATTTAGTTGGCCCCTGACATAAACTGGGGCTGATTAGATTTGGGGATCAATCACTCAACAGGTGGTGCTGTGATCGTATTTTTTCTAAATTTTTAACATGGCAGTATATAGGACAAAATTTCGTATAAATGTACATAATGGGAGTTATTCTTAACCTGTGATTGTGAAATTAATATGAATTATTGATAATAGTAGTAGTTAATTAGGAAAAAAATCTCGGTCATCGCTTCCCTCCCCCCAGGGGAAAGTACCCCCCGGGGGAGGGGGGGGGGGGTAAATTTTCAAGATGGGTATCTTTCGAAAGGTCTCGTCAATATCTTTAAAACGATTGGTTGAACTATAAATATGTGATGATTTAAAACAAAGTTATCGTATTTTTTTTTTTTTTTTTTTTTTTTTTTTACTTTCTTCTATATGTAATATAGAGAAAGTATTGGATTCGCTTTTTGATGGTCCACTTTTTGATGGATTTACATGTTTTGGGATGTGGAGAACACGAATCAATAGTTTTTAGAAAATGTCTGTCTGTCTGTCTGTCTGTATCATTTTTTTGTGGACGCTGTATCTCACGAACCAATGAATGAAATTTAACCAAACTTGGTATTTAGTTGCACCCTGACATGAACTGGTGCTGATTAGATTTTGGGATCAATACCTCAACAGGTGGCGCTGTAATCGCATTTTATGCAAATTTTTAACATGGCAGCATAGGACAAAATACCGTATAAATGGGCATAATGAGAGTTATTTTAAACTTACGATTGTAAAATTAATATGAATTATTGATAATAGTAGTATGTAACTAGGAAAAAAATTTTCTGCATGGGGGGGCATCGCTTCCCCCCTGGGGGGGAAGTATCCCCCCGGGGGGGCAAAGTTTCAAGATGGGTATCTTTCGAAAGATCTCGTCAATACCTTTAAAACGAATGGTTGAACTATAAATCTGTGATAATTTAAACCAAAGTTATCGATTTTTTTTACTTTTAACAAAAAAAAAACAAAAAAATCGAAATTTTTTTTTTTTTTTTTTTTTTTTTTTTAACGAAATTTAACCAAACTTGGTATTTAGTTGGTCCCCGACATAAACTGGTGCTGATTATGTTTGGGGATCAATAGCTCAACAGGTGGCGCTGTGATAGCATTTTATGTAAATTTTTAACATGGCAGCATAGGACAAAAATTCGTATAAATGTGCATAATTAGAGTTGTTTTAAACTTGTGATTGTAAAATTAATATGAATTATTCATAATAGTAGTATGTAACTAGGAAAAAAATTTTCTGCATGGGGGGCATCGCTTCCCCCCCCTAGGGGAAAAATACCCCCCCAGGGGGGGTAAATTTTCACAATGGGTATCTTTCGAAAGATCAGGTTAGTAACAGTAGTAGTTAACTAGGAAAAAATTTTTGTGCATGTAGGGGCATCGGTTCCCCCCCCCAGCGGGGGGGGGAAGTACCCACTCGGGGGGGCAAAGTTTCAAGATGGGTATCTTTCAAAAGGTCTCGTCAATACCTTTAAAACGAATGGTTGAACTATAAATCTGTGATAATTTAAACGAAAGTTATCGATTTTTTTTACTTTTAACAAAAAAAAAACTTAGAAAATAATCGATTTTTTTTTTTTTTTTTTTTTTTTTTTTTAACGAAATTTAACCAAACTTGGTATTTAGTTGGTCCCCGACATAAACTGGTGCTGATTATGTTTGGGGATGAATAGCTCAACAGGTGGCGCTGTGATAGCATTTTATCTAAATTTTTAACATGGCAGCATAGGACAAAAATTCGTATAAATGTGCATAATTAGAGTTGTTTTAAACTTGTGATTGTAAAATTAATATGAATTATTGATAATAGTAGTATGTAACTAGGAAAAAAATTTTCTGCATGGGGGGGCATCGCTTCACCCCCCCGGGGGGGATAAATTTTCAAGTTGGGTATCTTTCGAAAGGTCTCGTCAATACCTTTAAAACGAATGGTTGAACTATAAATCTGTGATAATTTAAAACAAAGTTATCGATTTTTTTTACTTTTAACAAAAAAAAAAAAAAAAAAAACTTAGAAAAAAAATCGTACTTTTTTTTTTTTTTTTTTTTTTTTTTTTTTTTTTAAATATTGTTACTGATTGAATATGTATAGGTAAATATAGAAGAAAGTCTTGTGGTGGCCACAACATACTAGTTTAATACTGCAATATAATATTATGAGACAAGGAAAAAAAGTTTTATTTTCTACACAGTCATAATTAATTTTAAAAAAATGTTAGGACAAATGTTAGTAGCTGGCCAGTAATGACAATTAATAATCGCATTCTGTGTTTCATATCCATTTTATAGCGTGTAACTACTTATGAATTCCAGATAATAAAACCACAAGCTTCTGATAGCAATCAAGAGTATTCCTTCTACAGTCGGCTGCAAAATTATTCGAGCACTAGCCAATAATTCCTATATTTAAAAAGTACACTTAAGACTGTTTTGCTAAGTAAATCCTTGTCGAATCATGTTCTTAGACTGATTTAGAACATGACTCGACAAGGATTTATTTAACAAAGCTGTATTAAGTGTACTTTTTTTTGGCAAGGATTATTGCTAGTGCTCGAATAATTTTGCAGCCGACTGTACTAAATACAGATAATTGAATGTTATCTTACCGCCTGTTCGTTATACAGTCGGCAACAAAAGTTTTCGAGCACTAGCAAAAATTCCTGCGTAAAAAATGTACACTTAATACTGTTTTGTTAAAAAAATCCATGTCGAATCCTGTTCTTAGTCAGTCTAAGACAAGGATTCGACAAGGATTTCTTTAACAAAACAGTATTAAGTGTACTTTATTTATATAGGAATTTTTGCTAGTGCTAGGATTTTTTTGCTACCGATTGTATGAGCTCTTTCATACAATGAAGAAATAATAATTTTAAAAACTCATGAAAATGTTTCTCTGCCCCAAAGCCGATATAAAACAGTTTTTTAATTTACTGCAATAATATTTTTTTATACTTTGAAGCATAAACATACATTTCAGGTGGTAAAATTTCTAAAAAGATGTTTGTCGTCATGTCAAATTTGTCTCAAAATATCAGCACATGAGTACAAAGTACAGTCGGTAACAAAAGTGTCCGAACACTAGCAAAAATTCCTATGCGAAAAATGTACACTTCATACGGATTTGTTCAATAAATCCTTATCGAATTTTGTTCTTAGACTGACTAAGAACAGGATTCGACAAGGATTTATTTAACAAAACTGTATTAAGTGTACTTCTTTTACATAGGGATTTTTGCTAGTGTTCGGACACTTTTGTTACTGACTGTACATAAAGTACAATGTACATAAAGTATAAAGGACAGAAGTAACAATTTGAATAGTAAAAATTTATTGAATTAGATTTTACAGCTCTTTACTTAAGAATAGCTTTTCAAACTGTAGAAAGACATCACTGAATATAATTTGCACACACACACATAAAAATAAAAGAGAGAGAAAGAAAAGAAAAAAAAAAAAAAAACACCTATATAAATGATAATATACATCATATGAACCTTATGAGACATAAATTATCCACTTATTTCAGAATTACCTACGTAATACATTTCATATAAGCAGCATACAGTCGGTAACAAAAGTGTCCGAACACTAGCAAAAATTCCTATGTGAATAAAGTACACTTCATACGGTTTTGTTAAATAAATCCTTATCGAATCATATTCTTACACTGACTAAGAACAGGATTCGACAAGGATTTATTTGACAAAACCGTATGAAGTGTACATTTTTTACATAGGAATTTTTACTAGTGTTCGGATACTTTTGTTACCGACTGTACATAGCAAAGTTCTTGTTGGAAATAAGCTTGTTAAAGCATACAGTCGGCTGCAAAATTATTCGAGCACTAGCAATAATCCTTGCCAAAAAAAAGTACACTTAATACTGCTTTGTTAAATAAATCCTTGTCGAGTCATGTTCTTATTGAGTATAAGAACATGATTTGACAAGGATTTACTTAGCAAAACAGTCTTAAGTGTACTTTTTAAATATAGGAATTATTGGCTAGTGCTCGAATAATTTTGCAGCCAACTGTACTCAGTACACAGTCGGCCGCAAAATTATTCGAGCGCTGGTAACAATTCCTGTATAAAAAAAGCTCTCTTAATATTGTTTTTCTGAACAAATCTTTGTCGAATTATGTTCTTAGACTGATTAAGAACATGACTCGACAAGGATTTATTTAACAAAGCAGTATTAAGCGTCCTTTTTTTTACACAGGAATTATTGTTAGCGCTCGAATAATTTTGCTGCCGATTATACTACATAGCCGATAACATTTCTAATTTTTAAATCGTATTTATCATCTGTATTTTTAAAAAAGAATTTTTCGACGAATAAATAAAATATAGTGAAAATATTTATAAAACTTTCCTGTGTGAAATCCCTGTTGAAAATAACGAACACTTGGCACTTAGGAAGTGCAATATTTCTTTAAAACTTGATGCAGTGTTTTTTAAAGGTAGAACACATATACGTACAGTATTTGATTTAAGCACAAAAGATTTAATTTTTTATTTACACTCTGATAACTTGTTTACTAATTAATATTTTCTAATTTGTATTTAAAAACTTTTGTGTGTAAATATTTGAGTGTGTCGCTGATTCTACAGTATCATAAGTTATAATCTTTTTTGTAATGGACATGGTTGGAAAATATACCCAAAAACTTATTCTTTCAATTATTGGCATGTGGTTGTATTTTTATTAGCAAACATATAAAGATTTACAAAATTAACACCCAGAATTATATCAGTCTAATATTTTCTTTACCTTTCAGGTAAGTTAAAAAGCAATACATAACTGTACATAAAAGTATTTTTTATGTACACTGAATATTGGGTTTCAGTAAAAGTTCGAAAAAAAAGAAGCAGTTTTTTAGGCCAAAATTGCCTAAGAAATAAGAGACTGTCATAATTAATAAATACTAAATTTGTTTACTAAATGCTAAATGTGTGAAAAAAAAAAGGTTTCTTTATTGTATTGTGTATTAGTAAATAATAATTTTGTTTGAAAAAATTAGTACTCAATTCTCTCACTATACTTATTTTATATACTAAATAACTGTATTGAAAGTATTTGCAATAAAAGAAAGGGTAAAAGTACGGATTGAGTTTTTAAAATGCTATATTTCAAAATATAAATTTAGTTTCCTTAATACTATTTATGAAATCTTACTTAGTTTATAGCGAGGGATGTTAACAAATTTTTAATTGATATAAGTAAGTAAAGGAAATGTGTATCTGCATCTATATAAAATAAGGTTAAGTGTGCTTTATTTTTTTGAGAAAAAAAAGTATCGAGGAGAATATTTACCATACGGACTTATTGTTCTGTTATTTTGTGTGAAGTTAATGTTATTATTGTTTGAACTTATATTGTTCTGTAAAACTGGACCTTCGTTTGATTCAGATGGATTCAGGGCCCGATTAACCTTACAACTGAGGGGAAGCACAAACCCATTTGGGGGCCCCCACTGACTGCTTGGTCTAAAAATTCATACAAACATCTTGAAAAAGTTATAAATTTTTCATTAAACTTTGTAGTTACCTGGAATTGAAGAGAGTAAATTCACTTAATTTTTGTAGCAAAATATAAACTGGTGAAAGCCTGTATTCACCACAATATATAAAATTATTCCATTATAAATGAAAGTGTAAAAGCTTCATTAGCATATTTCTTATATAATCTAAAAATGATAGTTGTGCAGTCAGGTGTACTGCAGTGACGACTCGTGAACCGAAAATAGGTGAAGAGCTGAAAAGTAACATTTAAATATTTTTAATGCATAATTTTAACTAAAAATACTCATTTTAGTTGAATGTAAAGTTATACTCTATAAATGAATACAATATAAAACAAGACCTTCCGGCTACTTTTCCGGGATCATAAAGGAATTTCGTACTATTACGGTCTATAGTCAGTATTTCTTAAAAGTGTATTTTAACATGGTTACACCCCATCAAATATAATGAAAATTTATTAGAATTTTAAAAGCATGTTTTCCTGTTGAAATATGTGGGCATAGAATTGGTAATTAGTTTAAAGGATACGCAAAATATTTTCGATATGCTATGTAATTTTTTTTTTTTTTTTTTTGTATGAAATTTGGTAGTTATGGAATTTGGTATTTATGAATTTCAGGGAAATAATACAAGACCGTCGTTTATTAAGAATGCATATTGTTGCGTACTTGGGGGTTCGTAAGTTGACCGAGAATTAAAGGCGAAACTTGCAAAAATTCAGTGATTTATTCACAGAAAGTTCCAAAAAAATACAGGTCTATAGACCAAGTATCAGCTTCAATTCAATCAGTAAACACAGCTTTAAACAACAGCCGTTAACAGCAAAACAACAGTACAAACTGTTTAGCAATAACACATAAAGCAAGTCTCATTCAAAGAGGCTCAAAGCAAAGCAAGCACTTCACGAAACTGACACAGATCTGAGACAGACCGCTTTGGCGAAAAAAAGGCTCCTTTTATACTTTTCTATCGAATCCAGACAGTTCTGGAAAATTCTCGTATCTCATCAGCCAATGAGATTAAAGCTTCCATATTTGGTATATCCCTAATAAGGATTTTCTCGCCAAGGTCGCCACAAAAAATCGTCAAGAAGGGAAACAGTCGCCAAATTTGGCGCCAAATACATTTCTTCCTTTATTGGAGCTTTTAAATGCGTTTTTTAGGGAAAACTAGGCTATTTTAACGCTAAAACGACTAGAAATGCACAAAATTATCATTTTATCAACTTACTAAGCCTCTTTGAAAGAATTTGTGCAAAAATAAATACGATAATTTACAATTCCGTAACACTTCATGTGATATACAGATAGGTATACAAAGAGATCTCTTTGTATACAGCGGAGGGTTGAGGGGGCAGTAGCCCCCCTCAGGAATTTATCTGATTATGGTAACAAGTCCTATAATAGTATATACTGATTCGATCGACATCAATATATACTATTATATAATAAGGAATAAATAAAAATGATCTATTGAATAATGTCTGGTGAAAAAAGGAGGATGAGGCTCCTGATCTGTAGATCCACTAGTATAATTCATTAAATTTTACAGAATAATTAAATATTTTTAAATCGTAAAAAGCATATCTTAATCGGCAATATAAAACGTTTTAAATAATAAGTGTCAAAGCTAACAGAGATTTATTAAAATAAATATAAAATAATATAAAACTAGTATCGCCCAGTGGTCGAAACTCGACCATTTTTTTTGCAAAACGAGGCAAAGCAAAGTTATTGCCTTGTCCTAAACGGAATGCAATTGCAACACAGCTGCTGCAATTGTTTGCCGATATCCACTGTAACTGAATCAGCAGAGTTTTACTTAATATAACTATTTCTCTCTGTAGATGTTAGCCTTTCCTGAAATGAGAGAAAATCGCAACGTGAAAACGCCCCTTGTTGTGTGATACAGCCCAGAAGCTAATAGGTACCATGTCAAATCAAGGCCCAACCAAGTATCAAATTCTGTTAAAATAATTCGATTGGTTCATAAAGTACAGTGTTTGAACAAAAAAAAAAAAAAAGATATTTTTCAAAAATGCTCGAATTGAGTTCGGGAAATTTCAAAACGTGTAACTTTATCGAAAACCGAAAATCTAAAACTTTTCTGAATATTATATTTTCTACTTATATATGCAGAGGAAAGAATAATAAATCCACTTTTTAAAAAATAAAACCAAGACCTTCCGGCTTTTTCGGAAGGGTAGGTTGATTTCTTTTTCCTTATCAAGTAGTCGTCATTTTGTTTCAAAATGGCGGCTACAAATTATTAATGCACTTGGTAGAAATATTGATGTAGGCTATGCACATATGGAGTTTTAAGCAAATCGGTTCATAAATACACTTTTATGCGAATTTAAAATTTTCAAGTGGCCGGCGCTAGGAAAAAAAATGGTGGGTTAAGTTGACAAATATATGAAATGCATTTGTGAGATAAGTCTACTGTACACACATAGTTCGAATTAATTCAAAATCTCAAAAGTCATTGTGTTGAAAAATTAAGTGGCTGCCACTTCGATAAAAATGGCAGAGAAAGTTGCTCATCTAAGATATCGTTGCAAATTTGAAAACAGTTTTTTTTTTTTGTAGAAATTCCTTCAAAGAGGCTTAGTAAGTTGATAAAATGTTAGTTTCCTGCATTTCTAGTTCGTTTTAGCATTAAAATAGTCTAATTTTACCTTAAAAACGCATTAAAAAGATCCAGTAACGCATGTAATGGATTTGGCGCCAAATTTGTCGACTTTTCCCCTATGGCGACTTTTTTGGCGACTTTTGGCGAGAAAATACTTATTATCGATATACCAAAGATGGACGCAATAACGTGATTGGTTCATTAGTTACGTGAATTTTCTAAATTTTTGTTGTTTGAATGATAAATCCATTTTTCAACTTTGATTTGAATTGATTAAGTATTTCTAAAGTTCCAGCAAACACATCGAAGATATTTGAAGCATAGGTTACTGTCCAACTGTGGTTTAAATCAGTGCCGTGTTTCAAAAGTTATTATTATGGCAAATTTTCAAGTGGCAGTCTAAGTGGCTGCGACTTGTAAAACAAAATAGCAAAACAACTTGCCCATCGAAATCACCCAGTATATTTGTACGATAAGTTCATTGTCCAGTTCTAGTTTAAATTAAATCAGAATTTCAAAAACTATAATCATTAGAAATTTTCAGGTGGCACCACTTGTAAAAAATGTGGAGTGAGATCAACGAGATATATATATTAGAGTGCTGATTCAATGGATGAAGGATTAGCTTTCCGTGGTTCAAGATGAATCACGTGACATGCTCGAATAGGTTGCTGTGTTTGGCCCTTTATCGCTATTTTGGCATTTAAAAGTATGAGTTCGACAAATTATCATCTTTATTAGGTAACATGACAGTCCTATGACCGAAAAAAATTGTTTTTAAAATAATTTTACACATATTTCACATATTTCACATTTTAATAAATAATAAATACCTTTTTTTTCATCGTTTCCCAACAAAGTTTAGAAGTGTTTATAAAAGAACATTTAAACTTTTAAAGAGCTAAATTTAACAACAAATAATAATTTTTCAACTATTTTTAAGCATTTTGTCGGTTAAATTTCGACTACACGAAATAAAAAAGAAGTAAAATCAAAATCAAAATGATATAGAACAAAATAATATTATACTACGTAAGTAAACAAAAACATTGAACAATCTCCAAACCGTTGCCATAGAAATTTACTGAAAATAAGCTGTTTCCAAGGGAACCGCCGAATACGCAGGTGCAAGGAGAGCATGTCACATGACTCATCTTGGACCTTCTCAAGGGTTACCATTTATCACTCTACTTCATATATCTCGTTGAGTGAGATGCCTAGCGAACTTATCGGAGATATTTGAATGATAAATCCACTACCCAAATTTCATTGATTCTGTCTTACTAAAGTTACCATAATGACAAATTTTCAAGTGGCCGCCACTTGAAAATAAAATTGCGGATCAAGTCATCAAGTGAATTTATCCTAGATATTTGAACCAAAAGTTCACTAACCAGCTTTTATTTGAATCAGTTTAGTATTTTAAAAGTTATCGTGATGGCATATTTTCAAGTGGCAGTGTGATTTCAAGTGGCTGGAACTTAGACACAAGATGTCGGGACAAGTTTCCTAATGAAAACATTCAAGATAATTATATGATAATATCACTGTCAAAATTTTGTTCGATTTGAAGTATTATTTCAAAAGTTATCGTGATTTTAAATTTTCAAGTGGGAGCCTGATATCAAGTGACCGCGCTTAACTTAAGATATCTGCCACTTTATTAAAAATGGCGGATATAGTTTATTAATAAACTTCATTGAGATCCTTATGTGGTCTGTATTTACATCAAAATTCCAACAATTTCGGAATACACTTTTTACAATTTAAATTTGAAATTTTCAAGTTGTCTCCACTTGAAAACAAAATGGCGGAGCAACTTGGTTAACAAACTCATCTAAGATATTTATAAGATAAGTTAAGACACTGTTCAAATTTGGTTCCATTTGGAGTATTATTTCGGAAGTTATCATGGTTTTAAATTTTCACGTGGTGGCCTGATTTCAAGTGGTCCCGCTTAATTTAAGATATCCACCACTTTAATAAAAATGGCGGATAAAGTTCATTAATAAAGTTATTTGAGACACTTGTGTAATCTACGTATACATCAAAATTAAAAAAAAATTCGCAATACGCTTTTTACAATTTGAATTTGAAATTTTCAAGTGGTCTCCACTTGAAAACAAAATGGCGGAGCAACTTGGTTAACAAACTCATCCAAGATATTTATAAGATAAGTTAAAAAAATATTCAAATTTGGTTCGATTTGGAGTATTCTTTCCGAAGTTATAGGGATTTAAAATTTTCAAGTGGTAGCCTGATTTCAAGTGGTTCCGCTTAACTTAAGATATCTGCCACTTTATTAAAAATGTCGGATATACTTTATTAATAAACTTCATTGAGATCCTTATGTGGTCTGTATTTACATCAAAATTCAAGCAAATCTTGCTTTAAATATGCTTTTTACAATGTCGGTTTGAATATTTCAAGTGGCTGCCACTTGAAAACAAAAAGTCGGAGCAACTTGGTTAACGAACTCATCCAAGATATTTATAAGATTAGTTCACTGTCCAAATTTGGTTCGATTTCGAGTATTATTTCGGGAGTTATCGTGATGACAAAATTTTCATTATAGATAGATAGATAGATAAACGAAGTGATTGCAATATGTCGATTTCTAAAGAAATCAACCTAATATTAGGTGAAGTGCCTCTTCACCTATTTTAATTCCACGAGCCGCCACTGGTGTCCTGGGACTTTTTATAATCAGACAATGCTTTTAGATCACAATTCGGGCCCATTTTTTGCTTAATTTGGGGCCTTTTCAAAAATTTTCAGGGGAAGCACATGCTTGTCGTGCCTACTGGGTAATCAAGGCCTGGATGGATTCAACGAATTAACAATAGTTTCTAATTTTTGTAACTTTTTTTTAGCACTTTCGGATAGCTTCTTAAAGAGGTTAACTTCCTCCGGATAGTTCTTCATAAAAATGAGCATAATAGTGAGAGAATTTAAAATGATCTTATATTGTTTTTTATTCCATATCAGGTTAGAGATGCCTGAGATAGATTCTTCATATTCTTTGTTTTCCTTAGATTCCTCCGAGTACATTAATTTGCCGTAAAGATATTGGATTTCTCTCTGTAAGGAAACGTTTGTATCGTATGTAAGATAAGGATCATCTTCTGCTTTTTCCCTAAAATTGTTAATACATAAAATAAATTACAATTTTTTCACTAACATTTAAAACACAGAAAATACTTACATTTATTGTAATATTTACAGAAACATAGGGATCAACAAAGTAATGACACATAGGGTTCAATTAGCCCAGGGATGAGATTTCAGAATGGTTAAAAAAAAAAAAAAAAAAAAAAAAACTTAAATAAAAATAAAATAAAAATGAATAAATAAAAAATAAAAATAAATAAATAAATAAATAATAAAAAAAATAATAAACTGAATTCTGGAAATGAAATTAAATGTTAATAGTAAGAATAGTAATATACAGGAAGTCGAAATATATTTACTGTAATTTCAAAACCAAAATGCAAAGCGTCTTGTTACAAGAAAAACGTGAAAATTTCAATGTGATTTTAATCATTAGTAATTAATAAAGAAAATAGTTCATCTATACAGGGTGATTCAGAACTATTTTTCAAAAATCTACATGTAGTTCAGGAATGCGATAACAAATCACAAACGCAATTCAAATGTGCTAGATGCCCAGAAACCCAGACAGTAAAAAATGTGAAATAGTTTTTTTTAAGATAATTTATGACACAAAGGCGAGTTTTAAAGCTGTAGTTCTAAATGTCGGCCTGCAGCTGTAATACAAGCCTCACAACGATGACGCATAGATCGACGAACGTTCGTAAAAACGCCTGGTGTTTGATTTGTACCAACAAATCCATTTCCGAGTCCACAGGGCTTTTTATACATCAAGGTTTTCATGTAACCCCAATTAAAAAATAAAGAGGGGGGAAAGATCTTGTAAACGAGACAGCTACGGAATGGATCCAGTGCGACCTATAACCTATCCATCACTTCGGAAATTTAAGGTCCAGATATTGGAGGAAAGTGCGGATAAAAGGTGCTGGTGTTCCGTTCTGTTGAAACCATATCCACTGCTGTATATGGAGCGGTATGTTGCCCAGCAATTGCAGCAAGACATGAGCCAGAAAGGTGATAAGTCTCTTCATCCAATGTTGATGAAAGCAAGTAGGAGCCATTTATCCTAGTTTTCTAGTAGCTGTTCAACTGCAATTAGTTGCCCCGTAAATGAGGAGCATATCCCCCATTTGGGTCGTTCATTACAAAAGTGAATTATCTCCTTGGAAATTGATTTTGAAATAAAGAGGTTTTTTCAGATTTGTGTGTAGGAAAAAAAAGTCAAGATAAGTGTTATGATTTTTGTGCTTAATACAAATCATAGTTGTAAGGATTTATAAATTACATTAAAAATAATTTGAAGTAACTTAGAAACTTCATTTTTATAATGAATATTTAGGAGTTTTAGTTTTCTGAGAAAAAACATGTAGTACAATTTATGGGATTTTAATGCAATTATTGGAGTTCTTTTTCTTTTTTATAACGAAAAATTTTACAGAATGTGATACAATTAGTCAAAGAAAAAAAAAAAAAAATATGGAGTTGCACCACTTTCACAATGAGCCGTCCATTTCTCTACACTGTAAAAAATGCTGCAGTAAAATTACGAGCAAAGCCCGGCAGTAGAGATTCCAGTCAAAGCCCGTAAAAATACATTTAGACGATGAATGATGTATCGCCAGTAATTTTGCGTTGTGATGAAACATACAACCAACCTGCAAAAAAAGTAGCATTAAACGTAAAATTAAATATTTTACACGCAAAATCTAATTTATTAATTTTCATGCGAAGCAAAACGTCTTGGATAGACCGGGATTCGAACTCACAATCACCCCTGTCAGAGGCCAGCGCTTTGCCAACCGCGCCGTTGGGATCACAGAGACTTTTCTTTACAAAAACGGATAAAGTCAACATCAGAACTGACTAGTTGATAAATCTTGTCATACGCACCAAAAGACTTCTGGGTATCTATTCTCCGATCCGACTGCCATACAGACCGTCCTTAAACAACGACAGTCGTCAAATCAAAAGTCGGAATGTGACGTCACGTGATCAAAATAACGACTGTCATAGTCGGAATTGAGGTTCAGTCTGGTCGGAGAATAGATGTCCTGGACAATTTTTTAAACCGATTTACAGCACAATGTAAAGTAACAAATCTCAGAAATTTTTTACAGTGATTAAATTGTTAACGTTCAAACTATGCATAAAAATTATTTTATTTTATGACTATTTAAAATCTAAATTTGCTATTTTTGACAAAATTAAGAAGTCAGTCAATTCTCATACAGAAAAAACAAACGCTTTCGGAGGGGTCTTAGCCCGTATTTACACAAGTTTCGGAGGAAACCACGGAAAACTCCGAACGGCTAGGCCGACGAGCTCGACCTGTGATCGAGCCCGGCACCTCACGTCTACCAGCTTTGAGCGCAGAACCGCTCGGCCGCTGGTGGGTCTTTTTCATTCGTAAACACTAGCACTAAAGATGTAGTCTTATTTCAAGGTTCTCATTAGAGGTAAATAATATGTGAGAATTTCTCACCCATTCTAAAAAACAAAATGAAACTTTTGAAAACTATGTGAGATCTCTGAAAATTACACGAGACGCAGAATAAACTTTGAATAATAATAATAACAAATATTTTACATAAATACAGAGAATTTGTATCTCCAATTAATACGATTTTTTTTCATGGTTTTCGATCTTTATGGTTTCAGTAGTGGATGCAAAGAAGAAATAACTGGAGCCTAATTCTTGTTCATCCAAACAGGTTTTCATTATAAGGCCGATTTCAAACTGTGTTTATGAAGTGTTAGGCATATTTGCACTTTTTAGAATAGCAGAAGAGTTTTTTTTTTTTTTTTTTTTTTTTTTTTAAGCTGTATTCCATTGAAGGGAGCCCACCACGGCCGAGCGGTTTTGCGCTCAAAGCTGGTAGACATAAGGTGCCGAGTTCGATCCAGACTTTTCCGTGGTTTCCTCCGAAAATTGAGTAAATACGGGCTAGGACCCTTTAGAAAGACCCCCGCGGAGGGCACTCCCTCTCTGACCTAGGACCTATAGCAGCCAATCGTCCTTATTCCCAAAATCCAAATCTACTTAATGAAGAAAGGACTGAAGTATTTCGAGAGCAGAACCTGCTATATATGATGTAATGTACATATCTAATGGTCATATTCAGATAAAACAGCTTTGTTTTTTGACAGTGAAGATCATACATAATAATCATAAGACTTACCTTCAAATGGTTAATTACATATTCATTTCATATTGAAATAAACTTTATTTTAGCATATTGTAAAAAATGCATTGTGGAAACAACATTAAAATTTTCCGTTTTCTAAGGCTTAACTAAAGGGTTAAGAGCAATTAGAATGCTGTGTGCTTAAAAATAAATAAATAAATAAATAAATAAATAAATGCGTTTAGTGGATAAAACAATTATTAGGTTTTAGTTTGTGTTTTAGAAATCTGGCTTCAAATCAAGAAACCATTTTAGCTTTCTTTTTTAATGTTTTCGTGTTAATAGACAAAGAAAATCAATTTCATCAATATCAATTACTCAGTTTCAGTCAGATGGAAATTTTTTGAATTAAATATAGAAAACAATAGCTTATTAAAACCAATGGATGTTTCTATGCGTCATGCGTGCATAGTCAAACACATTCAATTAGTATAAATAACAATCATTGTTTCAGTTTGAAAATGGAAGAAAGTGGAATTCTCTCTTGACGTCACTGAAATCATAGCATTTGAAGAGATTTTCTCATAAGAAAATGGTTTGGTGAAAGATAAGAGCAATTTGCGTAGATTAACAGATTTTTCTCGTAAAAATTCAAAAATTATACTTTCGAAACATCAATTTACGGGCTACGATCGTTGAGGTAGCAAAACGGTCATTTCCCGTAAATTATACAGTTATTTCCTAAATTATGCTTCCAAAACATTAATTTACGGATTATGGCCGTTTAGGTAGCAAAACGGTCATTTCCCCTAAAATTATACGGTCAAATACCGTGATTTCCCAATTTTTTTTTTGCAGTGTATTCGTGTGTGCGATTCATCCTACGTTACGCTCATACACAAAAATTCCGCATTTCGACGCTTTATTTAGTGATTTTTATTATTATTTTTTTTTTTCAAAATTTCCGTAACTGTAGTGATTAACATTGTTAGCTCTAATATAAAATGGTTAATTGAAATAAAGATGTTATGTGGGTATAACTTACACTCCTATTCTTTAGAAATAAACCTATTGCTATCATTTATGTAGTTTATATACACACACACACACACACACACATATATATATATATAATATGGAAAATTTGCCACCACTATATTTTGTTTGCAAGTGCCGGCCACATGAAAATTTCAAATCTACATTGTGAAAGTCGTATTTAAGGCCAGATGTGTTTAAAGTTTGATGTTTATATAGCCGATATAATGGTCTACACCAGGTTCGTTAATGAACTAGATCCGCCCTTTTGTTCCAAATAAGCAAAAACCTTATATTAAGGGGTCACTTGAAATCAGGATTCAACTTGATAATTAAGGCTGTGATGAGCCTGACGAAAAATCGTGTTTTCTTTCGTACCGAAACAATTGTTGCGATTTCGTGCATTTTATGGTATTAATCAAAGTTTTTTACTTATTACTTATAGACATTAGTTCTGTGGTGCTTTTTTATTACATTGTTTATGAATTGTTACAGAGAAAAGGTATTAGACCCACTTTGAATTTCATATTCTAAAATAGGTAATTAATTTTTTTATTACCACTTTAAAATCGCCATTGTTCTAGATTTTAAGATTATGCTAATATTTATAGACTCTCGATTAACACAGATCGGGCCATTGAGGTTGCGGATTATCACGGATAACTCAAAATAGTTATATTTGCAATTTATTATGGTACTGCTGCTCAAAGGAGTTATTCCATTCGAAAAATGCAAACAGGGAACTTTCAAAATTGAAATGTTACGAAATTTTGGATAACAGTGATATCTTGTGTCTTGTCAATTATAGTTTAAAAATGGAAAAATATCCTACAGCAGCGGAAGACGATCTTATAAATCAACGAAAATTAATCTACTGTAATGTGTGATGTTCCAGTTACATTGCTAACAAGGAAGCTATGCATATTCTGAATCTCTGTCTCTCTCTCTCTCTCTCAAAAAAAAAAAAAAAAAAAAAAAAAAAAAAATCCTTTCGGCTCATTCGGAAGGGTAGGTTTTGGTTTCTTTTTCCTTATCAAGTAGCCTCCATGTAAAAGAAAATGGCGGCTAAATATTATTAATCAACTTGGTAGAAACATTGATCTGGACTATGCACATGTAAAGTTTTAAGCAAATTGGTTCATAAATATCCTTTTATGTAAATTTAAAATTTTCAAGTGGCACTTGGAAACAAGATGATGAGCCAAGTTCGTAAGTAAATATATCAAATGCATTTGTGAGATAAGTCTACTCTCCAAATTTAGTTCAAATTAATTTAGAATTTCAAAAGTTATCGTGTTGACAAATTAAATGGCCGCCACTTGGATCAAAATCGTGGAACAAGTTTCTCAGTGAACTAATCCAAGATATTTGTAAGATAAGTCCCCTATCCGACTTTGGTTCGAATAAATTTAGTATTTCAAATGTTATCTCGACGACAAATTCTCAAGTGGCAGCGTTCAAGTGGCCGCAACTAGGAAACAAAATTGCGGAGAAACTTCCTCCCGAAATCTTAGACATTTGAATGATAAATCCATTTTCCAACTTTGGTTTGAATTAATTAAGTATTTCAAAAGTTATCATGATAACAAATTTTCAAGTGGCTGCAACTAGGAAACAAAATTGCGGAGAAACTTCCTCCCGAAATCATAGACATTTGAATGATAAATCCATTTTCCAGCTTTGGTTTGAATTAATTAAGTATTTCAAAGGTTATCATGATAACAAATTTTCAAGTGGCTGCCACTTGGAAACAATATGACGAAGCAAGTTGCCCAGTACACATATGCTGGATATTTGAAGCATGAGTTCCCTGTCCAACTTTAGTTCTAATCAGTGCAATATTTCAAAAGTTATTGTTATGACAAATTTTCAAGTGGCAGTCTAAAGGGATGCATCTTGGAAACAAAATGGTGGAGCAACTTGCCCAGCGAAATCCTTCAAGATATTTGTATGATAAATTCACTGTACAACTTTGGTACAAACTCATTCCGTATTTTAAAACATATCGTGATAAGAAATTTTCAAGTGTCACCGGGATTTCAAGTGACAACAACTTAGAAATGAAAAAGCGGAGTGAGATGCCCAGTGATCGTATCTGAGATATTTGAATGATAATTCCACTACCGAAATTTGACATGAATTGATTCAGTGTTACAAAAGTTATAATGACAAATTTTTAAGTGAGCGTCACTTGGAAATAAAGTGGCAGAGCAAGTTAGTTAGCGGACTTATCCAAGATATTTGAACCATAAGTTCACTATCCAACTTTGGAATGAATCAGTTTAGTATTTTAAAAGTTATCGGGATGGCACATTTTCAAGTGGCAGCCTGATTTCAAGTGGCCGCAGCTTGGAAACAAAATGTCGGAACAAATTGCCCAGTAAACTCATCCAAGATATTTATATGATAAGTTCACTGCCCAACTTTGGTTTGAATTGAATCATAAATTAAAAAGTTATCATGATTATGAATTTTCAAGTGGTAGCCTGATTTCAAGTGGCCCCGCTTAATTTATGATATTCGCCACTTTGTTAAAAATGGCGGATGAAGTTCATTAATAAACTTGGTTGAGACCCTTATGTAGTCTATATTTACAACAAAATTCAAGCAAATCCGGCCTTAAATACGCTTTTTACAATGTGGATTTGAAAATGCCAAGTTGCCGCCACTTCAAAACAAAAAGGTGGAGCAACTTGGTTTGCGAACTCATCCAAGATATTTGTAAGTTCGCTGTCTAAATTTGGTTTGATTTGAAGTATTATTTCTGGAGTTATCGTGATGACAAACCTTTAATTATATATAGATAGATAGGTAGATAAACGAAGTGATTGCTATAGGTAGATTTCTAAAGAAATCAACCCTTAAAAAGAAAAAAACAGAAGAAAAAGAAAATATTCTATGTAGGGCGATGTGGATTAACGCCGATTTCCTAGATCGTCGATTAGGCATAAACTTCATAAGTATCCTAATAAGTATCGAAGTCCTTGTATAAGTTCGTTCTTTGTATAAGGCCTTCTCGTATAAGTCCATTTCTGCTTCGGCATGTATTATTGGATTTATACATGTATGAAAAATTTTCGCCCAATCGGATGGTAGAAAACAGGGTAAGTTTCGAAATCACATTTAACCCCTTTTGCGGCGCAAGGTAATTGTTCTCATTTAAAATACACTGCCACCAGAATTTACGAACGAATCGAAAATAAAAGAAATAAATGATGTTTTATGTTATGTTATAAAAGTAAAATTTTTCTAAAATGTTTCCAGGATGTGTTTTTGTAGTTGAAACTTAGTAACAGGTGTCATAGCAGGGCTGACACAGCGCCGCAAACGGTTAAGTAGATTTGGGGGTTCAGAGTATTTAAGACTCCCTTCCTCTATGCACATTCTTTCTTGAATATATGTTGTCATTGAAGTTATACGTGTATGCATAATTTCGGTTCAGTCATATGATATTAATCGTGTTAAAATTCAAAAGTGTGTTTTAACAGATTTAACCCTAAGGCCATTACTGCTGGAGCATACAGTCGACAGAAAAAGTATCCGAGCATTAGTAAAAATTCCTATATAAAAAAAATACACTTAGTATAGTTTTGTTAAATAAAACTGTTGGTTTAAATGGGACCACAGAGTAAACGCAGAGTCTTTTTAAACACTCACAATAACATTTAATAATATAGAAAAGAAGCATAACATATTGCTGGCATTTGTATGCCGCACGTAGAACAGCCTTCTCGTATAGACTAATACAAAGCTCTCTCTGAGAAGCGAAAGATGCGCTGCTGATTACGTAATATAGTTACGTCACATCTGACATTATGACAGGTGTGCGCTCGTTAACAAATGATATGAGGAAACATGTATTGAAAATTCTTACATTTCCCCCTTTTTTCAATAAATGTTTCGAAAATAAGACATATTTGTACATTATAATAGCATATTAAAAATTACAGAAAATTATTTTTATGTAAAAATTACTTAAAATGAGAAAAGTATTAGTAAAGAAATAAAATTGTAAGCAAATAATTATGGTTAATATAATAAAATAAAATATGTAAAATATAGGTAGTTAATTTCTTAATGAAAACACAGTTTAAATATTTTTTAAGTTCATCAGTCCTGAGTATTAAGTCCTATCATATCACAACATTTTTCATGTTTACATGCGTTTAAACATTTTGTTAAAATGTCTGCAGGTTGTTCATCTGATGATATATATTTAATGTCCATTAATTTATTATTGCAAACTTCTCGCACAAAATGATGTCGAATGTCAGTATGTTTTGTGCGATTGTGATGAACAGGATTTTTTACTAATCTCAGTGCGGACTGATTGTCACACATGATTGCAGTCGGACTTGATACAATTTCAGGATCCAGTTCTTTTAAGAAATTTCTAATATGAATTGTCTCTTTTGCGGATTCGGACAGAGACATATATTCAGATTCTGTTGTGGACAGAGCAAGAGTTCGCTGCTTTCTCGATTCCCAATAAATAGGTCCACCGGCATACTTGAAGACATATCCTGTATATGATTTTCTATCATTTATATACGATGCCCAATCGGCATCAACAAATGCTGTTAATGGTTTATTGTCTCTGTAATAAACAATTCCTAAATTTCTAGTTCCATTGAGATATTTTAGTATTCTTTTAGCAGCTATCCAGTGAGGTTTTCCTGGATTGTCATTAAACTGACTTAAATAATTTACAGTGTGGGTGATATCTGGTCTGGTAGCAACCGATAGATACATAAGAGAACTAATTAATTGTCTATATGGAATTTTTGACATGTATGATTTCTCTTCTTCTCTATTTGGACACATTTGTTTAGTTAATTTTACACTCTTATCTAAAGGTGTATTCACCACTCTAGAACCTTCCATATTAAATTTATTTAATAAATCTTCAATGTATTTCTTTTGTGTTATAGTGATGCTGTCCCTATCTTGATTAAATTCAATGCCTAAGCAATAACGTAGAAGGCCCATATCTTTCATTTTGAAAGATTTTGCTAATTTATTTTTAATATAAAAAAAAAAAAATGCTCTTCACGTTTGGTGAGACAAATTAAATCGTCGACATAGATGATTATAATAGCATCAAAAGGATATTTTGAGTAATAGACACATTTGTCGGAATTCAAAGGGTTAAATTTCATTTTTCTTAATTTCTCATCTAATTTCTTAAACCACTGTCTTCCTGACTGTTTAAGTCCATACAAAGATTTTTTAAATAAACACACTTTATTTCCATGTATATCATTTTCAAAAAATTCAGGAAGCTCCATAAAAATTTCTTCATGTAAATCGTCGTTAACATATGACATAATAAAATCTAACTGGTATGCTGTGAAACCATTTTGAATAGCATACGCAATTGCAGTTCTTATTGAACTTAATCTGGCTACTGGTGAAAAATTTTCCTCGAAATCTATACCTTGTTTCTGTGAACATCCGTTTGCAACTAATCTGGCTTTAAATTTTTCAATTTGACCATCTGGTTTGAATTTTGTTTTTAAAACCCACTTACACCCAATTACCCTTTTATTTTTTGGTCTATCTACAATTTCCCAAGCGTTTTGCTTAACTAAAGAATCATATTCTATTTTCATCGCGTTCTCCCAATTTTTAGCATAATGTCCGGTTAGCGCGTCGATTACGTCTGGGTTAATTTCAGTAAATGAGTTATCAGCTAATTGAGAAGTTTCATCTTTATATTTTGTATATGTAATATATTCCTTACGAGACTTTTGAAAGTTCTAATTTTTAATTTTTCTAGGTCGGCCTGGACCACGTTTAAAAGGAGGATTGTTTTCGTCCATCCCTTCTTCTTGTTTACAATTAAAGTCAACGCTCTCCGTTTCGGAAAAAGAGTCGCTTTCTTTATTGAATTCAGGGGGATGGGAAATCGTGCTGCTCGTTTCCCCCCTTTGGAAAAAGAGAAATTTTCTCTGCTCTCTGTCTGAGAGGGGTTGGAAATCGATCCGCTGTTTCCCCCCCTTTGATCGCTATGGATGTCTGCGTTTGAGTAGGGAAAGGAGTTTCATTTTTAATATTACAATCATTGCATTTACTCTCAGACGGAAAAATTAATTCTAATTGATCAGTAGTGGCTGAATTTTTTGTTTGAAACTCATCTATAAATAACATCACGACTTCTGACAATTTTTCTGGTATCCTTATTCCATAATCTGTAAGCGCGTGATTCATTTGAATAGCCAACGAATATATGTTCCCGCGATCTCGGTTCAAATTTCATTTTTGATTTTTTATTTAGAACAAAACATTTCTGCCCGAAAATTTTAAAATAATTAACGGTTGGCTTATAACCAAAGAACAATTCAAAAGGAGTTTTATTTTCTTTAATTCCTTTAGTGGGACACCTGTTTCTAAAATATGCAGCGCAATTTACTGCTTCCGCCCAGAATGTATTTGGAAGATTTGATTGCATTAATAAACACCTCGCCATTTCGCATAATGTACGATTTTGTCTTTCAATTGTAGAATTTTGCTGAGGCGTCATCGGGGATGAATATTCGCATTTGATACCGCATACAATATTCCAAACTTCGCCACAATATTCCAAACCATTATCAGTATGCAGTATTTAAATTTTTTTTCCTAATCGATTTTCGACTGACGATTTGTATTTCCGGAACGAGTACTTAGCCTCATCTTTTGTTTTTAGAAAATTTACTTCAATGTAAGGAGATTTATCATCCAAAAAAGTAATAAAGTAACGTGATCCGCCATGGGATTTAACATTTATAGGGCCACATAAATCAGAATAAACTACTTCTAATAATTCCTTACTATGAAATTTGTTTTCTTTACAAAATGGCTTCACAGTTTGTTTAGACTGGATGCATACTTTACAATCTTTTAAAGAATCTTTTTCATTAAAATTTAAATCTCTCAAAATATTTTCAGATTTTAATAATTTTAAATCTTTTTCATTTAAATGACCAAATTTTAAATGCCATTTATGAAAGTTGCTTACCTGGGTTGTTGCAGCGATATCCACCTGCGGCTGAAATAAATATAAATGACCTTTTCTCGTGGCACTTATAATCTGAGAGCCGTCCTGCTCAGTAATTTTCGCTCCTTTTTCGGTAAATATAACTCGGCGGTTGTTTGCAGTAGCTTTCGACATAGTCATCAAATTGCATTTTAATTTTGGAACACACAAAACGTTTTTTAGCTTTAAATTAGTTACACCGTGATTACCGGGAACTTTTAATTTGTCTGTTCCAACACCTGTGATCTCCGCTGTTTCATCAACGGCTAATTTGATAAATAAGACACTTCTGGGTTCGAACTGTGTAAACAAATTCTTGTCATGAGCCATATGCGAACTTAAGCCACTGTCTAGACACCACTCAGAATGTTCTTGGAAAGAGTTACTGGCAGCCATCGTAAATTCTGTACTGTCTTCAACCATAAAAGATCTTTCTTTGTATTTATTCGATGAAGTGAATTTTCTGTCTGACATCTTCTTTCGGCATTCTGAGGCTTTATGCCCTACTTTTGAGCAGTAATTGCACTTGAAGACTGCATAATTTCTCTCTCCATACGTGTTCTTGTTCTGTACAGGCTTTGTGTTTTCTCTTTTGTTCTTTTCGGAAAAAAATTTCTTGTTAATAACAAAATAAGCATTTGACAATTCTTGATGCTTTTTATTTTTTCTTGATTCATATTCTTTCACCATTTTAATTTTTAGAGCTTCAGGCTGCGGCAATTCAACTCTTGCTTCGATAGCACTTCTAAAATTTTCATAGCTGTGAGGAATACTGTATAGGAGCAAAATTGATAATAAATCTTCCGCTACTGGTATGACCATTTCTTTTAGCTTGTCCACAATATCAAAGAAAATATTAAGGTGATCGGACATATTTTCACTATCAGTCATTTTCTTAAAGAGTAGCTGCTTCAATAGAGTGGCTTTCTTTGTAGGTCCTTTCGATTCGTAAACTTCTTTTAATTTATTCCAGACTTCATTTGAGGTGGTACAACGTTTAATTTGACACAACTCACTTGGACTAATTGCGAGGATGATGTCTGCTCTTGCTTTTCGATCATTTTCGAGCGATTTTTCTTCGTCTTCGGCGCCTTCATCGGGCTTAATTTTCGTTCCGTTAGCATAAGTCCAGTGATCATTCTTGATTAAGAGAGCTTCTGTCTGAAGCTTCCAGCTATCACAATTATTTTTTGATAACATTTCAAAATTTAGTATTTGCGACATATTTAATCAGCTATAATAGCTTTGTTATAAAAATAGAATCAAAAGTACTTTCGATTTCAGACCTTAGGCTTAACAGTAAGTCGCACTTTCGTTTTAGTGAATGTTAATTTAATTTTTAAAAAAATCCGCAGTAAGATGCGTGTCTCTGGGCCCATAACTATTGTTGGTTTAAATGGGACCACAGAGTAAAAGCAGAGTCTTTTTAAACACTCACAATAACATTTATTAATATAGAAAAGAAGCGTAACATATTGCTGGCATTTGTATGCTGCACGCAGAACAGCCTTCTCGTACAGACTAATACAAACCTCTCTCTGAGAAGCGAAGAATGCGCTGTTGATTACGTAATACAATTACGTCACATCTGACGTCATGACAGGTGTGCGCTCGTTAACAAATGATATGAGGAAACATGCATTGAAAATTCCTACAAAAACCTTCTCGAATCCTGTTCTTAGTTAGTCTAAGAACATGATTTGTCAAGGAATTATTTAACAAAACAGTATTAAGAATACTTTTTTTTATGTAGGAATTTTTGCTAGCTGTCGAATAGTTTTGCTGCCGACTGTATATTGTCACCCAGTTCTGATTTATGTTTAAACTTTCAAGACTGTATCCCATTGGGAAGTTGGTTTACAATCGATTTTAAAATTCCGCCCGAACAGACAAACAGACAAGAATGCAAGTTAATAAAAACGTGATTAGAAAAAAAAAAATTGCTGAATTTGTACATTTACGTAAGCATTCTAAATTTATATTGTATATTTTTACAATGCAATCTAGACATATTTATTAAATACAGTATTATTCGAGTAAAGCTTTAAAAATTTAAAACAAAAATGCACCGTTAACAATCAAACAACGGAACCAAAATACTCCTTAGTCATTTACAACATAAATGAAATCATTATAAATCCTTTCAACTATTAAATATATATACAGTCGACTGCAAAATTATTCGAGCACTAGCCAGTAATTCCTATATTTAAAAAGTACACTTAAGACTGTTTTGCTAACTAAATCCTTGTCGAATCATGTTCTTAGACTGATTAAGAACATGACTCGACAAGGATTTATTTAACAAAGCTGTATTAAGTGTACATTTTTTTGGCAAGGATTATTGCTAGTGCTCGAATAATTTTGCAGCCGACTGTATATATACAGTCGGCTGCAAGTAGTTTGTGGTTCGTGTACAGAGACACGTCAAAGTTTTTCTTATCATTACAGCCTATGGGAAGAATTTGTATGTACAGAGACAGCGGCCGCAAGAAAACTCGCTATTGACTTGCAATTTTGTACACATATTCGTGAGCACAACGGAATTAGCTGTATAGTTTTGGGCGTGTATTCCATTTGTAGTTCGTGTACAGGGACACGCCAACGTTTTTCTATCATTAAGGCCTATGGGAAGAATCTGTATGTACCGCGATAGCCATAGCAAAAATCAAGCTATTGACATCCAATATTTGCCGAAACGTCAGTGGAGGCCCTCTGTTGAGATTCAAAAGGAGTTTGGGTTCCGTCTGTCTGTCTGTCGTGCGATAGCGGCCACAAAAATCACACTATTGAAATTTGGTACACATGTTCATGATCCCCACGAAATTAGTTGTATAGTGTTGGGTGTGCATTTCATTTGCAAAGTTTTTCTGTCATTACGGCCTGTAGTAAGAATATGTAAGTACCGCGATAGCTACTGCAAAAATCAAGCTAATTACTTCCAATTTTTACCGAAACGGCAGTGGAGGCCCTCTGTTGAGACTCAAAAGAATTTTGGGTTCCGTCTGTCTGTCTGTCGTGCGATAGCGGCCGCAAAAATCACACTTTTGACTTGCAATTTGGTACACATATTCATGAGCCCAACGGAAGTATCTGTATAGTTTTAGATGTGTATTACATTTGTAGTTCGTGTACAGGGACACGCCAAAGTTTTTCTTATCATTACGGAATATGGGATGAATCTGTATGTACCGCGATAGTCTCGGCAAAAATCAAGCTATTGACTTCCAATTTTTGCCGAAACGTTAGTGGAGGCCCTCTGTTGCGACTCAGAAGTGTTTTGGGTTCCGTCTGTCTGTCTGTCGTGTGATAGCGGCCACAAAAAACACGCTATTGACTTGAAATTTAGTACACATGTTCATGATCCCCACGAAATTAGCTGTATAGTTTGGGTGTGCATTCCATTTGTAGTTCGTGTACAGGGACACGTCAAAGTTTTTCTTATCATTACGGCCTATGGGAAGAATTTGTATGTATCGCGATAGCTGCTCCAAAAGTCACTTTATTCGCTGGACATTTGATACACATGTTTATAAGCTCAACAGAAATAACTGTATAGTGTTAGGTGTGTATTCCATTTGTCGTTTGTGTACAGGGACACGCAAAAGTGTTTCTTACCATTACGGCTTATGGGAAGAATTTGTATGTACCGCAATAGCGGCCGCAAAAATCCTTCGATTGACTTGCAAATTCGCGCACACTTTCCAGCTTTGCATATAAGTAGCTGTATAATGTTTATTGTTATATTGTTTATAAACTGTGTACAGGGACACTCCAAAATTCTTAAATTTACGGCGTATGGGGTGAATTTCGTTTAAACGCATTTTAATATAATAATTTGCAATCAGGAAAATGAAACTAGCGTACCTGAGTAAGATTCTTAAACTTATGTTGTTTGAAGAAAATATGTGCTCTTGAGTTTTCTAATTAATGCACAGGACCTTACAAAAGTGTTCTGGCAATATCACGTATTCATCCAAACGATGTTAAATTTCGAACAATTATTAATTTTAAACGCAAAATAAGCTGAATAGTTTTTACTGGTGTGTACAATGTTTATAGTTCGTTTACAGAGACACACAAAAGAAATTCGTAACATTAGAGCCTATGGACAAATTTTTATTTAAGCGCGCACTTTAATGAGTTTATGCTGAATTGAACTTAATAAAATTAACATACATCATAAAGATACTTAAAATCATGTTTACTCTTAAAAAAGGGTATGTATAGACTAAATAATTTATGCGACCACAGAAATTAATTCCGAGTATGTACAATGTAATGTAATCATTCAAATAATGTCAAATAAGTTTGAAAAATAATGAGTTATAATTAATTAGGTTTATTCTTTTTATTGGAGTTTATAATGACTGTGGCTACTTTTCCGGGATCATAAAGGAATTTCGTACTATTACTGTCTATAGTCAGTATTTCTTAAAAGTGTATTTTAACATAGTAACACCCCATGAAATATAATGAAAATTTATTAGAATTTTAAAAGCATGTTTTCCTGTTGAAATATGTGGGCATAGAATTGGAAATTAGTTTAAAGGTTACGCAAAATATTTCCGATATGCTATGTAATTTTTTTTTTTTTTTTTTTTTTTTTTTTTTGAAATTTGGTAGTCATGGAATTTGGCATTTCTGAATTTCAGGGAAATAATACAAGACCGTCGTTTATTAAGAATACATATTGTTGCGTACTTGGTGGTTCGTAAGTTGTCCGAGAATTAAAGGCGAAACTTGCAAAAATTCAGTGATTTATTCACAGAAAGTTCCAAAAAAATACAGGTCTATAGACCAAGTATCAGCTTCAATTCAATCAGTAAACACAGCTTTAAACAACAGCCGTTAACAGCAAAACAACAGTACAAACTGTTTAGCAATAACACATAAAGCAAGTCTCATTCAAAGAGGCTCAAACCAAAGCAAGCACTTCACGAAACTGACACAGATCAGAGACAGACCGCTTTGGCGAAAAAAAGGCTCCTTTTAAAATTTATTATCGATTCCAGACAGTTCTGGAAAATTCTCGTATCTCATCAGCCAATGAGATTAAAGCTTCCATATTTGGTATATCCCTAATAAGGATTTTCTCGCCAAGGTCGCCACAAAAAATCGTCTAGAAGGGAAACCGTCGCAAAATTTGGCGCCAAATCCATTTCTTCCTTTATTGGAGCTTTTTAATGCGTTTTTTAGAGAAAACTAGGCTATTTTAACGCTAAAACAACTAGAAATGCACAAAATTATCATTTTATCAACTTACTAAGCCTCTTTGAAAGAATTTGTACAAAAATAAATACAATAATTTACAATTCCGTAACACTTCATGTGATATACAGATAGGTATACAAAGAGATCTCTTTGTATACAGCGGAGGGTTGAGGGGGCAGTAGCCCCCCTCAGGAATTTATCTGATTATGGTAACAAGTCCTATAATAGTATATACTGATTCGATCGACATCAATATATACTATTATATAATAAGGAATAAATAAAAATGATCTATTGAATAATGTCTGGTGCAAATAGGAGGTTGAGGCTCCTGATCTGTAGATCCACTAGTATAATTCATTAAATTTTACAGAATAATTAAATATTTTTAAATCGTAAAAAGCATATCTTAATCGGCAATATGAAACGTTTAAAATAATAAGTGTCAAAGCTAACAGAGATTTATTAAAATAAATATAAAATAATATAAAACTAGTATCGCCCAGTGGTCGAAACTCGACCATTCTTTTTGCAAAGCGAGGCAAAGCAAAGTTATTGCCTTGTCCTAAACGGAATGCAATTGCAACACAGCTGCTGCAATTGTTTGCCGATATCCACTGTAACTGAATCAGCAGAGTTTTACTTAATATAACTATTTCTCTCTGTAGATGTTAGCCTTTCCTGAAATGATAGAAAATCGCAACGTGAAAACGCCCCTTGTTGTGTGATACAGCCCAGAAGCTAATAGGTACCATGTCAAATCAAGGCCCAACCAAGTATCAAATTCTGTTAAATTAATTCGATTGGTTCATAAAGTACAGTGTTTGAAAAAAAAAAAAAAAAAAAAAAAAAAAAAAAAAAAAGATATTTTTCAAAAATGGTCGAATTGAGTTCGGGAAATTTCAAAACGTGTAACTTTATCGAAAACCGAAAATCTAAAACTTTTCTGAATATTATATTTTCTACTTATATATGCAGAGGAAAGAATAATAAATCCACTTTTTAAAAAATAAAAACAAGACCTTCCGGCTTTTTCGAAAGGGTAGGTTGATTTCTTTTTCCTTATCAAGTAGTCGTCATTTTGTTTCAAAATGGCAGCTACAAATTATTAATGCACTTGGTAGAAATATTGATGTAGGGTATGCACACATGGAGTTTTAAGCAAATCGGTTCATAAATACACTTTTATGTGAATTTAAAATTTTCAAGTGGCCGGCGCTTGGAAAAAAATGGTGGGTTAAGTTGACAAATATATGAAATGCATTTGTGAGATAAGTCTACTGTACACACATAGTTCGAATTAATTCAAAATCTCAAAAGTCATTGTGTTGAAAAATTAAGTGGCTGCTACTTCGACAAAAATGGCAGAGAAAGTTGCTCATCTAAGATATCGTTGCAAATTTGAAAACAGTTTTTTTTTTGTAGAAATTCTTTCAAAGAGGCTTAGTAAGTTGATAAAATGTTAGTTTCCTGCATTTGTAGTTCGTTTTAGCATTAAAATAGTCTAATTTTACCTTAAAAACGCATTAAAAAGATCCAGTAACGCATGTAATGGATTTGGAGCCAAATTTGTCGACTTTTACCCTATGGCGACTTTCTTGGCGACTTTTGGCGAGAAAATACTTATTATTGATGTACCAAATATGGACGCAATAACGTGATTGGTTCATGAGTTACGTGAATTTTTTAAATTTTTGTTGTTTGAATGATAAATCCATTTTTCAACTTTGATTTGAATTGATTAAGTATTTCTAAAGTTCCAGCAAACACATCGTTGATATTTGAAGCATAGGTTACTGTCCAACTGTGGTTTAAATCAGTGCCGTGTTTCAAAAGTTATTATTATGGCAAATTTTCAAGTGGCAGTCAAAGTGGCTGCGACTTGTAAAACAAAATAGCAAAACAACTTGCCCATCGAAATGATCCAGTATATTTGTACGATAAGTTCATTGTCCAGTTCTAGTTTAAATTAAATCAGAATTTCAAAAACTATAATCATAAGAAATTTTCAGGTGGCACCACTTGTGAAAAATGTGGAGTGAGATGCCTAGCGAACTTATCGGAGATATTTGAATGATAAATCCACTACCCAAATTTGAAGCGAATTGATTCTGTCTTACTAAAGTTACCATAATGAGAAATTTTCAAGTGGCCGCCACTTGAAAATAAAATTGCGGATCAAGTCATCAAGTGAACTTATCCTAGATATTTGAACCAAAAGTTCACTAACCAGCTTTTATTTGAATCAGTTTAGTATTTTAAAAGTTATCGTGATGACATATTTTCAAGTGGCAGTGTGATTTCAAGTGGCTGGAACTTAGACACCAGATGTCGGGACAAGTTTCCTAATGAAAACATTCAAGATAATTATATGATAATATCACTGTCAAAATTTGGTTCGATTTGAAGTATTATTTCAAAAGTTATCGTGATTTTAAATTTTCAAGTGGGAGCCGGATTTCAAGTGACCGCGCTTAACGTATGATATCTGCCACTTTATTAAAAATGGCGGATATAGTTTATTAATAAACTTCATTGAGATCCTTATGTGGTCTGTATTTACATCAAAATTCCAACAATTTCGGAATACGCTTTTTACAATTTAAATTTGAAATTTTCAAGTTGTCTCCACTTGAAAACAAAATGGCGGAGCAACTTGGTTAACAAACTCATCTAAGATATTTATAAGATGAGTTAAGACACTGTCCAAATTTGGTTCCATTTGGAGTATTATTTCGGAAGTTATCGTGATTTAAAATTTTCAAGTGGTAGCCCGATTTCAAGTGGCCCCACATAACTTAAGATATCTGTCACTTTATTAAAAGTGGAAGACAAATTTCATTAATAAGATTCATTATTTCGGAAGTTATCATGGTTTTAAATTTTCACGTGGTGACCTGATTTCAAGTGGTCCCGTTTAATTTAAGGTATCCACCACTTTAATAAAAATGGCGGATAAAGTTCATTAATAAAGTTATTTGAGACACTTGTGTAATCTATGTATACATTAAAATAAAAAAAAATTCGCAATACGCTTTTTACAATTTGAATTTGAAATTTTCAAGTGGTCTCCACTTGAAAACAAAATGGCGGAGCAACTTGGTTAACAAACTCATCCAAGATATTTATAAGATAAGTTAAAACACTATTCAAATTTGGTTCGATTTGGAGTATTCTTTCGGAAGTTATAGGGATTTAAAATTTTCAAGTGGTAGCCTGATTTCAAGTGGTTCCGCTTAACTTAAGATATCTGCCACTTTATTAAAAATGTTGGATATAGTTTATTAATAAACTTCATTGAGATCCTTATGTGGTCTGTATTTACATCAAAATTCAAACAATTTCGGAATACGCTTTTTGCAATTTAAATTTGAAATTTTCAAGTGGTCTCCACTTGAAAACAAATTGGCGGAGCAACTTGGTTAACAAACTCATCTACGATATTTATAACATAAGTTAAGACACTGTTCAAATTTGGTTCCATTTGGAGTATTATTTCGGAAGTTATCGTGGTTTTAAATTTTCAAGTGGTGGCCTAATTTCAAGTAGTCCCGCTTAACTTAAGATATCCTCCACTTTATTAAAAATGGCGGATAAATTTCATTAATAAAGTTATTTGAGACACTTGTGCAATCTATGTATACATCAAAATTAAAAAAAATTCGGAATACGCTTTTTACAATTTGAATTTGAAATTTTCAAGTGGTCTCCACTTGAAAACAAAATGGATGAGCAACTTGGTTAACAAACCCATCTAAGATATTTATAAGATAATTTAAGACACTGTTCAAATTTGGTTCGATTTGGAGTATTATTCCGGAAGTTATCATGGTTTTAAATTTTCACGTGGTGGCCTGATTTCAAGTGGTCCCGCTTAACTTAAAATATCTGTCATTTTATTGAAAATGGCGGATAAACTTCATTAATAAACATCATTGAGACACTCATGTGACCTGTATTTACAACAAAATTCAAGCAAATCTTGCTTTAAATATGCTTTTTACAATGTCGGTTTGAAATTTTCAAGTGGCTGCCACTTGAAAACAAAAAACGGAACAACTTGGTTAACGAACTCATCCAAGATATTTATAAGATTTGTTCACTGTCCAAATTTGGTTCGATTTCGAGAATTATTTCGGGAGTTATCGTGATGACAAAAATTTCATTATATATATATATATATATATAGAGAGAGAGAGAGAGAGAGAGAGAGACTAGCTGACCCGGCAGACTTCGTACTGCCTCAATCGATAAATAAAAGACCTAAACTTTTGTATAAATTAATTTCAAAACAAACAAAACGTATTGAATAAAAAAGCCTTTTTTTAATGAAGCATGAAGTTTTATTATTATTTTCGACACATCATGTTGCTTACTTAAAAAAACAGAGTTTTCCTAAAATACTGGCTATTTATAAGGTTTAAATTTTTATTAACAGACACACACTGTTATGATACAGTTTGTTAATCAATTTAAAGCTTTCTCATAAACTATATTAGGTTGATTTCTTTAGAAATCGACCTATTGCAATCACTTCGTTTATCTCTATATATATCTATCTATCTATCTATCTATCTATCTATAATGAAAATTTTGTCACCACGATAACTCCCGAAATAATACTCGAAATCGAACCAAATTTGGACAGTTGACTAATCTTATAAATATCTTGGATGAGTTCGTTAACCAAGTTGCTCCGACTTTTTGTTTTCAAGTGGCAGCCACTTGAAAATTTCAAACCGACATTGTAAAAAGCATATTTAAAGCAAGATTTGCTTGCATTTTGATGTAAATACAGGCCACATAAGGGTCTCAATGAAGTTTATCCGCCATTTTAGTTAAGCGGGACCACTTGAAATCAGGCTACCACTTGAAAATTTAAAATCCCTATAACTTCCGAAATAATACTCCAAATCGAACCAAATTTGGATAGTGACTTAACTTATAATATCTTAGATGAGTTTATTAACCAAGTTGCTCCGACATTTTGTTTTCAAGTGGAGACCACTTGAAATTTTCTAATTCAAATTGTAAAAAGCATATTGCGAATTTGTTTGAAATTTGATGTAAATATAGACCACATAAGGGTCTCAATGAAGTTTATTAATGAAATTTATCCGTCATTTTTAATAAAGTGGTAGATATCTTAAGTTAAGCGGGGCCACTTGAAATCAGGCTACCACTTGAAAATTTAAAATCACGATAACTTCCGAAATAATACTCCAAATCGAACCAAATTTGGACAGCGTCTTAACTGGCATTATGAATATCTTAGATGAGTTTCTTAACCAAGATGTTCCACAATTTTGTTTTCAAGTGGAGACCACTTGAAATTTTCTAATTCAAATTGTAAAAAGCGTATTGCGAATTTGTTTGAATTTTGATGCATACATAGACTACATAAGGGTCTAAATGAACTTTATTAATGAAATTTGTCTTCCATTTTTAATAAAGTGACAGATATCTTAAGTTATGTGGGGCCACTTGAAATCGGGCTACCACTTGAAAATTTTAAATCACGATAACTTCCGAAATAATACTTCAAATCGAACCAAATTTGGACAGCGTCTTAACTTGTGTTATGAATATTTTAGATGAGTTTCTTAACCAAGTTGCTCCTCCATTTTGTTTTCAAGTGGAGACCACCTGGAAGTTACAAATTCAAATTGTAAAAAACGTATTCCGAATTTGTTTGAAATTTGATGCATACATAGTTTATACAAGTGTTTCAAAGAACTTTATTAATGAACTATATCCCCCATTTTTAATAAAGAGGCGGATATCTTAAGTTAAGCGGGACCACTTGAAATCAGGCTACCACTTGAAAATTAAAAACCATAATAACTTCCGAAATAATACTCCAAATGGAACCAAATTTGAAAAGTGTCTTAACTTATCTTATAAATATCTTGGATGAGTTCGTTAACCAAGTTGCTCCGACTCTTTGTTTTCAAGTGGCAGCCACTTGAATATTTCTAACACACATTGTAAAAAGCTTATTTAAAGCAAGATTTGCTTGAATTTTATGTAAATCTAGACTGCATTAGAGTCTAAATGAACTTTATTAATGAAATTTATCTGCCATTTTTAATAAATTGGCAGATATCTTAAGTGGGGCCACTTGGAATCAGGCTACCACTTGAAAATTTTAAATCACGATAACTTCCGAAATAATACTCCGAATCGAAGCTAATTTGGACAGCGCCTTAACTTGTGATATGGATATCTTGGATGAGTTTCTTAACCAAGTTGCTCCACCATTTTGTTTTCAAGTGGAGACCACATGAAAATTTCAAATTCAAATTGTAAAAAGCGTATTCCGAATATGTTTGTATTTTGATGTATACATAGATTATATAAGTGTCTAAATGAAGTTTATTAATGAACTATGGATTTTCTCGCCAAAAGTCGCCAAAAAGTCGCCAAGTGGAAAAGTCGCCAAATTTGTCGCCAAATCCATTACCTGCCATATTGGAGCTTTTTAATGCGTTTTTAAGGGGAAATTACGCTATTTTAACGTTAAAACAAACTGGAAATGCAGAAAAGTAATGTTTAATCAACTTACTAAGCCTCTTTGAAAGAATTTCTACAAAAAAGAAAAAAAAAATTCAAATTTGCAACAATATCTTAGATTAATTAGTTCACTGAGCAACTTTCTCTGCCATTTTGATCCAAGTGGCAGCCACTCAATTTTTCAACACGATGACTTTTGATATTCTGAATTAATTCCAACTATATTTGTACAGTAGTCTTATCTCACAAATGCATTTGATACATTTGTCAACTTGTCCCACCATCTTGTTTCCAAGCGACGGCCACTTGAAAATTTTAAAGTCACATAAAAAAGTTATTTATGAACCGATTTGCTTAAAACCCCATATGCAGATAGCCCACATCAATATTTCTACTAATTCGTTAATAATTTGTAGCCGTGCTTGATAAGGAAAAAGAAATCAACCTACCCTTCCGAATAAGCCGGAAGGACTTGTTTTTTGTTTTGTTTTGTGGTGCGTAAATAAACAAAGAAGACGGTTTTCCGACGCGCGAACACGCGACGTATAATTGTCCATGCGCGAAACAGGGAAACTCCAAGTTGATTCCGCAAACTTCTAAAGACTGTCCTTGCGATTTATTTATTGTCATCGCAAAGGCCTGACGTACTGGAAATTGTAAGCGTTTAAAATCGAATGGTAAATCCGTTGGAATTATCGGTATTCGCGGGATCAAGACATCCTCTCCTTTGTATTTTCCTTTTATGATTGTTGCCTCAATGACGTTATTCATCAGCTTTTTCACAGCCAGTCTTGTTCCATTGCATAGTCGAGGTTGATTAATGTTACGCAGCATGATGACAACTGATCCTACTTTTAACTGCAAATTGTGAGGTGGTAATCCAGGCAATTCTAGTGAATTTAAAAACTCCGTGGGATAGTTGACTACGTCATCCTGGTTCATAACAGTGTCGACTGATTTGAAGGAAACCAACTGTCCTGGAAGAAAATTCTGAATGGTCGCATTGAGATCCTCGACATCTTTATTTTTCGCTGCCAATATTGCTCGTTCACCCAGCCAATTATGGTTATTGAACTTTTGCGCTATATCTGGGAAAACACGCTGAATAAGCTCCTCTTTTGAATCTGTGATGTGACAGAAATCTGTGGGTAATGTGATGAATCCGGTCGAGGTGTCCATTGCAACTTTATTATTTCCAATATCTAACAACTGCTTCGCAAACACATTTGCAGTTTCATCATGTTGCAAAAATACTCGCATGTTAGTTGTTAATTGGAGTGTCTTTACGTACTGCCACAAATTCGATGATTTTAGGCATGCATTTAGTTCATCAGCAACAGTTGATCGGGGAATAACTGGAAGAGTCTGACGAAAATCACCTGACAACAGAATCATGGCCCCACCAAAAATATTTTGGTTGTCACGAAGATCTTTCAATGTTCTGTCCAGCGCCTCCAGTGATCTCTTATGGGCTATTGTGCATTCATCCCAAACAATTAATTTACATACCTGTAGGATCTTGGCCATTGCGCTATTTTTGGCGATGTTGCAAATTGGTGTTTCGGTGATTTGCATGTTTAATGGTAATTTCAAGGCAGAATGCGCAGTTCGTCCGCCTTCTAGCTGAGTCGCAGCTATTCCAGATGAAGCCAACGCTAGAGCAACATCATTTCGCGATCTGATCCTCGCCAAAAGCAATGAAATTAAGAACGTTTTTCCGGTTCCTCCGGGAGCATCAAGGAAATAAATTCCACCAGATCCACTGTTCACAGCTTCTATCAAAGTGTCGTACGCAATACTTTGTTGCTGATTTTATTGTGGAACATTTGTACGAACTGTTTCGGCCAATGCTTCAATGTCGTACTGTTGTTCCCTTTGCAACTCGTGGTTTAATGCCTCGTGCATATGACGATTGGGTGCTGTCATTCCCAAACACGACAATACTTTATTTGCTATCAATAAACACACATCTTCTATCATGATCAATGTCTCATTGTAAATTTCTTCAGTCATTTGTAGTGTAGGATTCAAAGTTTCACGGCGAACACGATGCGAAACATCCTCAGACATGTCATCTCTATACTTAACCCACAAATCTTTTGGATTCGAGGGGAAACATGTCGATATGATAATCGCAAACAATGTACGAATTTGATGCGGCGATGAAGATATTACGGAATCCTTGAGCGTATCATCCCAGTGCGAATCGTTCTCAAGTAAATGTAATACTTGGCATGCCTCACGGTAAGTCGCACACAGCTGTCTATTAACTGTTCTCAGTTGTTTGAACGATGTCGGACCACGAACATTCACCAACAACAATCGCAAATAATAAAATTCATCGTTATTTGGATGTACTGTGTAAATGCGACCCAGAGCGTCTGAAGCAAATACATTTGGATGTCCTTCAACTGGTGTTCCTTGTTTTCGACGCTGAAACGATTTCGATGATGCATTCCATATGTAATAGCGTGGCATGTCAGCATACAGCAAAGTGCGAGCAAAATCATCAGTTTGACAGACTGTGAAGAAACTTGTTAATGTTGTCGATGGTGGACATGCCGCTCTGTCTGCCGCGTTCGATTCATTAAAATAAACTCGTTGACCATTTTCTAAATGGACCGCCAAATGGACTACTGTAGGGTATCTTTCATGGATCGCAAATGAAAATATACGCCAAATTGCTTCGTTGCTACTTACATAGCGCCCCATCTGGTACTGTGATATTTAGTCATTTGCATTGGTTACAGCGAAGACAGCCATATCGCTGCCTTTGTTAACATATTTACATATGTACTTTATCGACTTTACAGAGTTACAATATTCCACATTGATGTGAGTCTCAAAAGCTTTGGACAATATTGGCGAGTATGGCACAATCCAACGATTGTCTACATCAACATTTTGTCCTCTTACCTTCACAACTACCGATTGCCCATTGTCCGCAACTGATTGCCGACGATACAATGGGTATCCATCATTTCCCGTTATGGTTTCAGCAAGCAGGTCTCTTGGGTATCGCTTGGAACACTTGCCGTCGACCATACAGGGTGAATTGTAGTTGAAAAGTCCGCAAGGTCCATGTATCATGTGTTTGGTAACTACTGCATGCAATTTTGGGTCAACTGTTTCATCTGGAATTTCAGCTGAATTTATGGAATCAATCTCATCTGGCCTTATTTTGTCCACTAACCAGAGTAAAATGTGCGCATGTGGCAATCCACGCTTTTGCCATTCTACAGAGTACATCCAACAACGGACTCGGCCATACACACAATGCTTTATTAAGAAATTCATCAGAGATTTTAATTTTTGTTTAAAAACTCTGGCAATTATGTCATGTCTAACAACTGGTGTTTGGCTATGTAGCAATTCCCTCTTGATTTCGGACCAATTTGGGTTACATGTGAATGTAACAAATAAGTCTGGGCGGCCATAATGCCTAACATATGACATAGCATCCTGAGCATATTCGTGCATGTGGCGTGGGCTTCCTATAAAAGTGGCTGGCAAAATTGTCATTCTTCCTACATTATTCACATTGCCATCGGCATTTATAGCATCGCGGAGATGAATGTATTCCTCTAATCGTAGCTGTCGTTGGTTCAAACGGATGCATGTTAATCGTTCAGTCTCAATTTTGACATACGTGTCAACTGCAAACTGATGAAAAAGTCGTTGACACATCAAAATATGATTTATTTCACCTTGACGGATCATGAGTCTGTATGAATAGAAATTCATAGCACTAACTTTTTTGTTGGTTTCAGCACCTGCAATCAAAAATGATAAATGTTACTTAGATGAATTGAATTTAAAAACAAGTCTTCCGGCTTATTCGGAAGGGTAGGTTGATTTCTTTTTCCTTATCAAGCACGGCTACAAATTATTAACGAATTAGTAGAAATATTGATGTGGGCTATCTGCATATGGGATTTTAAGCAAATCGGTTCATAAATAACTTTTTTATGTGACTTTAAATTTTCAAGTGGCCGTCGCTTGGAAACAAGATGGTGGGACAAGTTGACAAATGTATCAAATGCATTTGTGAGATAAGACTACTGTACAAATATAGTTGGAATTAATTCAGAATATCAAAAGTCATCGTGTTGAAAAATTGAGTGGCTGCCACTTGGATCAAAATGGCAGAGAATGTTGCTCAGTGAACTAATTAATCTAAGATATTGTTGCAAATTTGAATTTTTTTTTTCTTTTTTGTAGAAATTCTTTCAAAGAGGCTTAGTAAGTTGATTAAACATTACTTTTCTGCATTTCCAGTTTGTTTTAACGTTAAAATAGCGTAATTTCCCCTTAAAAACGCATTTAAAAGCTCCAATATGGCAGGTAATGGATTTGGCGACAAATTTGGCGACTTTTCCACTTGGCGACTTTTTGGCGACTTTTGGCGAGAAAATCCATAGTTCATTAATAAACTTCATTGAGACACTTATATAATCTATGTATACATCAAAATACAAACATATTCGGAATACGCTTTTTACAATTTGAATTTGAAATTTTCATGTGGTCTCCACTTGAAAACAAAATGGTGGAGCAACTTGGTTAAGAAACTCATCCAAGATATCCATATCACAAGTTAAGGCGCTGTCCAAATTAGCTTCAATTCGGAGTATTATTTCGGAAGTTATCGTGATTTAAAATTTTCAAGTGGTAGCCTGATTTCAAGTGGCCCCACTTAAGATATCTGCCAATTTATTAAAAATGGCAGATAAATTTCATTAATAAAGTTCATTTAGACTCTTATGCAGTCTAGATTTACATAAAATTCAAGCAAATCTTGCTTTAAATAAGCTTTTTACAATGTGGGTTAGAAATATTCAAGTGGCTGCCACTTGAAAACAAAGAGTCGGAGCAACTTGGTTAACGAACTCATCCAAGATATTTATAATATAAGTTAAGACACTTTTCAAATTTGGTTCCATTTCGAGTATTATTTCGGAACTTATTATGGTTTTTAATTTTCAAGTGGTAGCCTGATTTCAAGTGGTCCCGCTTAACTTAAGATATCCGCCTCTTTATTAAAAATGGGGGATATAGTTCATTAATAAAGTTCTTTGAAACACTTGTATAAACTATGTATGCATCAAATTTCAAACAAATTCGGAATACGTTTTTTACAATTTGAATTTGTAACTTCCAGGTGGTCTCCACTTGAAAACAAAATGGAGGAGCAACTTGGTTAAGAAACTCATCTAAGATATTCATAACACAAGTTAAGACGCTGTCCAAATTTGGTTCGATTTGAAGTATTATTTCGGAAGTTATCGTGATTTAAAATTTTCAAGTGGTAGCCCGATTTCAAGTGGCCCCACATAACTTAAGATATCTGTCACTTTATTAAAAGTGGAAGACAAATTTCATTAATAAAGTTCATTTAGACCCTTATGTAGTCTATGTATCCATCAAAATTCAAACAAATTCGCAATACGCTTTTTACAATTTGAATTAGAAAATTTCAAGTGGTCTCCACTTGAAAACAAAATTGTGGAGCAACTTGGTTAAGAAACTCATCTAAAATATTCATAATACCAGTTAAGACGCTGTCCAAATTTGGTTCGATTTGGAGTATTATTTCTGAAGTTATCGTGATTTTAAATTTTCAAGTGGCCCCGCTTAACTTAAGATATCTACCACTTTATTAAAAATGACGGATAAATTTCATTAATAAACTTCATTGAGACCCTTATGTGGTCTATATTTACATCAAATTTCAAACAAATTCGCAATATGCTTTTTACAATTTGAATTAGAAAATTTCAAGTGGTCTCCACTTGAAAACAAAATGTCGGAGCAACTTGGTTAATAAACTCATCTAAGATATTATAAGTTAAGTCACTATCCAAATTTGGTTCGATTTGGAGTATTATTTCGGAAGTTATAGTGATTTTAAATTTTCAAGTGGTAGCCTGATTTCAAGTGGTCCCGCTTAACTTAAAATATCTGCCACTTTATTAAAAATGGCGGATAAACTTCATTGAGACCCTTATGTGGCCTGTATTTACATCAAAATGCAAGCAAATCTTGCTTTAAATATGCTTTTTACAATGTCGGTTTGAAATTTTCAAGTGGCTGCCACTTGAAAACAAAAAGTCGGAGCAACTTGGTTAACGAACTCATCCAAGATATTTATAAGATTAGTCAACTGTCTAAATTTGGTTCGATTTCGAGTATTATTTCGGGAGTTATCGTGGTGACAAAATTTTCATTATAGATAGATAGATAGATAGATAGATATATAGATAAACGAAGTGATTGCAATAGGTCGATTTCTAAAGAAATCAACCTAATATTATTTAATCCTGCTCAATTTATTTACCTGTTACTTGATTTACCATTTTGATATTAAAATGGTATCCATCTTCCCCCTGCCAGAAGATCAAAGGATATTGTAATCCATCATAGCTCCTGTGTGTTTCAGATACACGTTTTAAATCACTATTCCGACGATGAAGCACAATATCTCTAGATTGTAAATTTTCTCCCACAATGACAACAGCCACTTCATCAATGGTAGTTGAATTAAACCTCCTTGTGTGTTCACCGGCAGGTGTTTTGTCAGCTCGAATGATAATATTATGGCTGTCAGATGGCATCCGATCCAATGCTATTTTGAACATGTTTACTAAATTGTTATTCTGATGAAGAAACATTTGTAATTCTTGGACAATGGTTCTCTTCACTGTTGGATTGTGAGCACAACGATTATCAACTCCCGCATCTGAATTGCCCATAAAATAAATTTGTAAAAATTGATGATCTGCATCAGGTAGTGGTAACAGTGCCCCCAGTAAGTGATAAATTTGTCCTTGTATCTGTAATATTTTAAATTTTGTCCATTAATTATTTCATATATACAGCGTGTAACGGAAGGGGGGTATCAACCCTGAAGGAGGTAAATGTGCTCATGAAACTCAACAACTTTCCCCAAAGAACATAGGTCGAAATATGAAAAAAAAAATTTGGCCCTCCCTTACAAAACTGACTACCAGCTGATTGATTTACTATGGGAGGGCCAAATTTTTTTTTCATATTTCGACCTATGTTCTTTGGGGAAAGTTGTTGAGTTTCATGAGCACATTCACCTCCTTCAGGGTTGATACCCCCTTCCGTTATATATTTTAGTACAAACTTGAATATTATAAAAAAATATTCTGGTATAATACCTTGAAAGTGGGCATGAAATTGTCCTGTATAATATGTGTAGCGCCAAATGATGTCATCTGGAAACAGTTGTTATATTTCTGAATGTTGGCCAAGAAGTGCTTAGAATCATTTCCAATCCCAGAAACTAAAGAGCGTAAAGGATCAGGTGGTGGGACCAATTGTGGCAATTTTACTTTGCCTCCAGCACAACATAATCCAGTAGATTCACCAGTGTATTTTAACGCCTTACAATATTTACAAATTATTTTCATTTCCCCAATTGTTACCGATTTGTCGGCACAATAATCAATTGCCGGATCATAGTGGAATGCAGCTCGTTCAAGAATCACTGGAGCACTGCGTCTGCGGATTCGCTCAATTTCATTATGTCGTGCTCGCTGTTGTTGTGTTTGATGTGCACGAACTCGTTGCATTCTAAGCCTATCCACTTCATTGTCACTCACTAAATAACGCAATTCTGACATAGCAATACGACTATTTTCTTGATCTGTCTCTCTCTGGTCATCAGTGCGGTTAGCACGTGAGGTAGCTCTTCGCACATTTGATTGACTGCGACGACCTAAGTCAGGTCGTCTTCTCCTCGGCATCGTAACGTAATTAATCGAAGTGAGAAAATTTCTCGCTCACTTAACAGTAACTTAACAGTAAAGTGTCACTATCACAAAATATCAACAAAAAAAGAGCACACTACTTGGAATGTCACTATCACAAAGGATCACAAAAGTAAAGAAAGTTCTCGCGCACGTAGCGGTAATCGTCACTCACAAAGATAGAAGGATGTACTCATAGAATATCGTAACCATGATCGTAACACAATATCGTCAATCGTAATACTTTTTTCTGTGTTCTGATTTTTTTATTTATTTTTTTTTGGAGTTTACCTTTAAGCCATAAATCTCCGTGTTCTGAAGTGCGACAGAATGATTGACATATTAGTTGGTTGTCAAATCTAATGTCAAATATTATGGTTGTGTTCAGAAACTTAATTTGTGACAAAACTTAAGATTTATCAAACTTAAATAAATAATCTGATACAGTTACAACTGAAGTTAGCTAAAATACATTTTTTGTCGCGTTCGCGATTCACTTTTGTTTATTTTCGGAACGCGACATTAGATCCTCCAAAGCGCACGCGAAGACTATTTTCATAGATATGATTGAATTTGAACTTTATGCAGCGGTAATAAATTGCAAATTGACTCTTTGACGTTAGGAACACACCTAAATTGCTTAGACAACAGTGAGTGATTATAATTTAATATGAACTTTATTGAATAGCAATAAAGTTCAAATTGACTCTAGAAAACGTTTGTATGAGAAATAGAAAAGGGCTGTTTTTAGGGTTTTCTCGGAAATTATTCGATTTTTTCTCGCCTTTTAAACCTTCCCTAGACCACCACGAACATTTCAAGACTAAGATAAGATAAATCCAGTCAGCCGTTCTCGAGTTTTAGTGATACTAACGAACAGCAATTCATTTATATATATATAGACTAGCAGGCTTTGCCCGCTTCGCTGGTCACTATATTTAAAGGAAACTCTTTTCTATATAGTTTTATGAAAAAAAGAACAAATAATAATACTGAAATCGCTCAAAAGTTCGCTTTGGGTTCCCGCTACCTTCGGCAGCGCCTTGTTCGTCCTCGCATTCTGCGATACCTGTCCCTATTGCCTGCGACAATGACTTACCCGTGGGCTTCCATTTAGGTGCTTATCATATATGACAATTTCGATACAGACAGTATCGAAAATTTTGAAATAGCCCTTTATATTTGAATCCTAGTTATATATGAGCAACATTATACGTGATGTACATAATATTTGCTTTCAAGTTATTCTCTATATTTATTTGATTTAATCGATCAACCATAGAATGACAGCAATTTCAAGGCAAATATAATATTACAATATGCTATGATCGGCTACTTCTATCGCATGAGATAATTATTATTATTTTGTGGTTATATATACTTCATGCTTAGTTAATAGTAGTTGGTATACAGAAAAATAAATAAATTAATATGTAAACTTGATCATGGTACAGCCTTAATGCCCTTGGCGACTTTTAAATTTTTGTTGCCGTTTTAGACCAAAATGTAATTTATGCGATTATTGTTCCTATACGCAAGCGAAGTGTGACATCACTGACCGTCCGTGGATGCAAGAAAATGATTTCCTATGTTAATCGCCCCTTGGATTTTTTGTAAAAAATGATTAAAAATCGAAGAAAATTATTTCCCGATTTTAATCCCCATATTTGGGTACATAGATGTATTAGTTATCATGTGCATGTGTTAGATTGAGTTATTTTGCTGTCAAATTGACAAAATTTTAATTTTAAATTTCAAAACTCTGTCGTTCTTTTCTTGGCGCTTATTGTATTTGGTGATCAAAAACGTAATACGAAAATATACATGCCAGATGTATATTTTCGTAATATGCATTGTACGAAATATTGTTTCATATTATTCATTAATGTCTTAAAATAAGTTGTTAAAATAACCATGATTTTTGAAAGGAATTAAATTATGTTCGCCAAATAATTTGGCGATATTTTATTTTTCTACCAAGGATGACCAATATCAAATCTATTCCGCTACAACATATTAGTAACTTATATCAGATACTTTATTTAGACATTAGAAAACAAATTTAACTTCAAATTATGATAGAATATTTATCATTTCCCTTTTAATCAGTATATTAGTTGGATATTGTGTAAATATCATCCTTTGAAATGAAATGTTTGTGTTTTTAATCGAATATGGAAGTTTGCCATTTTTTTTCTAGAATTTTGAAATTAAAAATTCAAATTTTGTCAATTTTACAACAAAAATAACTTAATCTAATGCATGGACATTATAACTAATACATATCTATACCTAAATACGGGGATTAAAATCGGGAAATATTTTTCCTCGATTTTTAATAATTTTTTACAAAAAATACAATGGGCGTTTAACATAGGAAATATTTTTCTTGCATCCACGAACGGCCAGTGACGTCATCACTTCGCTTGCGTATTTCTTTCTATCTTTTCCTTGGTGAAAAATGTCCGATCTACTTCAGCATCAAAATTATAAAAAATTGTCAAGAATTATCAATAAGCAAATACCTTAAATATATTGCTGAATTAGCGTTTATGCCAAGCGTGTTTCATCCGCCATACTAAAAAAAAAAAAAAAAAAAAAAAAAAATCTGAAGTTGAGGTATATAAAAAAATGCTGTGAAATAAAATTCAGAAGAAATATGTTAGATTTGTAATATTACTATTTTATTTTAAAATTATAAAGTGTCATTTTCTCATCGACCAATTTAACATTTAGTAATTTCTTATTTTTCTCGTGAAAGCATATTTCATTTTATGCTGAAAACAATAAATAAATACATCTCGTAAACTTTTTTTGGCAACAATTAAAAATTTAAATGGCTTATACTATTAAGTCAATATAAGTCAATAAGTTTATTACTTTCATATTTTAATTAATTTTAAAGATTTTTTTAATTTTTTTTTTCCTAAACCTTCCCTAGACCTCCACGAACATTTCAAGACTAAGATAAGATAAATCCGTTCAGCCGTTCTCGAGTTTTAGTGAGACTAACGAACAGCAATTCATTTATATATATATAGATAGATAAACGAAGTGATTGCAATAGGTCGATTTCTAAAGAAATCAGCCTAATAAGTAGTCAATTTCACTTAATTAAAATGCAAGGAAATCTCAAAACGTGTAAATTCACCGAAAACCGGAAATAAAATTTTTTATGTATCTTCTACTTGCTTCTTCTACCCACAAAAGCTAGCAATAAAGACACTTTTTTAAAAAAAAAGTAGCCAATTTCAGTTAATTGAAACCTAAAGAAAGCTCTAAACATGTAAATTCAGCAAAAAACGGAAATCGGAATTTTTTCCGTATCGTCTACTTATACATGCAGCAGTTAGTAACAAATCCATTTTCCTTTTATTTAGTATATTAGTTGAATATTTATTGTTTAAATATCACCCTTTGAAATGAGATGTTTATGTTTACATTCGAAACTGGAAGTTTGTCATTTTTTTTTTTTTTTTTTTTTTTTTTTCTGGAGTTTTGTGATTTTAAATTAAAATTTTATCAATTTTACAGAAAAAATAACTCAATCAAACACATGGTGACAGTAACTTATATATAACTATACCCAAATATCGGAATTAAAATCGGCAGATAATTTCCGTTATTTTTTAATAACTTTTTACAAAAATCCAATGGATGATTAACATAGAAAATCTTTTTCATGGCTCCATGGACAGACAGTGACGTCATCACTTCGCTTGCGTATAGTGATGCTACATTATACAAATTACTGTGTCTATGGTTTTATTTGAGCTTTATGAATTGCCAGATTTAACAACTTTCTACTTTTAAGTAATTTTTAATGTAAAGGAATACGTGTATAAAAGGGAAAAATGGGGGAAAATGCATAAAAAATAAATGTATTTTTAAATACCTTCTTGACATCGTAAGAAAATAATATTTGTATTCGCACCTTCTGGCTAACCATACCTTTCGAATGATACCATTTTCAACCCTCTACTCCCATAATTAATATTGTTACGAAATTGTAAATAATTGTGTTTATTTCTGTATAAATTCTTTCAAAGAGGCTTAGTAAGTTGATAAAGTGCTAATTTTGTGCATTTCTAGTCGTTTTAGCGTTGAAAAAGCCTTATTTTCCCTTAAAAACGCATAAAGAAGCCCCAGTAATGCATGTAATGCATTTGGCGCCAAATTTGGCGACTTTTTCCCACCTTGGCGATGTTTTTGGCGACCTTGGCGAGAAAATCCTTATATGGGATATACCAAATATGGAAGCTGTAAGTTGATTGGTTGACCACTTTCTAGAGTTTTCTCGAAAAATCTGGGTTCCATGGAACAGTATATAAGGAAGCGCTTTCCCGCCAAGGCAGCCAGAGTTCAGTTCAGTCTTCAGCCAGCTTCGCTAGTGCTTGCATTGCTCTTGAGCCTCTTTGAGAGAGACTTGCTTCAAGTGTTATTGTTATACAGTTTGTACTGTGGATTTGCTATTGACAGCTGTTGTTTAAGCTGTGTTTACTGTTTGAATTGAAGCTGATACTTGGTTTATAGACCAGGATTTTTCTGGATTTTTCTGTGAATAAATTACTGAATTTTTGTACATTTGGCCTTTCATTCTCAGACAACTCACGAACCCCCAAGTACGCAACATTTCTGGTGTCAGAAGCGGGATTGTCTGTGAATGGTGATAACGAGAGCTATGGAGGAGATGAGGAAACTTCTAGAAAGCTTAGCTACCCAGATGAATGAAATGAAAGAGGGACAGAGAGAGATGAAAGATAGCCTGAGTCAAGAGATGAATGAAATGAAAGACGGTTTGACTGAAGAAATGAAGGTAGCACAAGAGAAAATGGAAACATCGCAAAGAGAGTTGAAAGACAGTTTGACCGAAGAAATTAAATCTAATCAAGACGAGATGAAGAGAGAACTTTCGACAGTAAAGGAAGTGATTGAAAGTAAATTATCGGATATGGGAAGCAGAATAGATGGAATAGAAGAGAAAGTTTTGAAAATAGAAGAAAGTTTTGAAGAGAAGGCAATGAAGATCGAGGAAAATGTTATGAAAGTAGAAAAGAATTTTGAAGAGAGATTTATGAAGATAGAAGAGAATTTTGAGGAGAAATTTAAAGAAAACTTTGATCAAGAGCTGAAAGGAAGGGTTTCAGAGATAGAAAGCAAGTTTAAGAGAATAGAAGAAGATCTGGAGAGAAAAGGGGAAGAAAAGTTAGAATCCATGCCCCAGGAAACTGAAAAGAAAGAGAGAAGAATCCAGAATCAGGAATTTATTAAGCTATCTACCTACGATGGCAGTTCCTCCTGGCATGTATATAAGACGCAATTTTCCATCGTTGCTGAAGCTAACGGCTGGGACTCTACCGCCAAGTCAGTCCACTTAGCAGCAGCATTACGGGGAGATGCAGCCAAGATCCTGAGAAATGTTTCTAAAGAAGAAAGGAACGACTTCGAGGCCCTGACTAGAGCACTGGAGCTACGGTTCGGAGAGAAGTGTTCTAAGGACTATAGTCGCCTCCAGCTAAAGTCCCGTTACCAGAAAACGGGCGAAAGTTTGCAAGAGCTGGCAGCGGACATTCAGAGATTGTCACACCTAGCATTCTCAGACTGTCAAGCTGATACTCGAAACGACTTAGCTCTTCAGTACTTTATCGATGCTGTTCGGGATCCAGAAATTCAAAAAGCGCTGAGACTTTCCAACATCAGAGACGTAGAATGAGCTTTAGGCTATGCACTTAGGATAGAGGCAGCCCAACAAGCCTCCCGTAAAGACCGCCATACCATAAGAGCACTCTCATTAAACGATACGCCTGCTGGTGAAAATGAAATGAAGAGAAGTATCGAAGAGATCTTAAAGAGATTGCGCAGCCTGGAGAATAATAAGGAAATAAAGGACTGGAAGATAAAGTGCTGGGGCTGTGGAGGGGATGGTCACGTGAAGAGGAACTGCCCTGTACGACCAACTGTAGGAAATCACCCGGCTTCACCATCACTGCAGGGAAACTAAGAGGAGGCCATCTCGCGGGGCGGAGGTTGCCTAAAATTAAAGAGCCCCAATTTACAGTATTTCATGTTTCATCGATGAGTGGCGGCGATAATGGACTTCACGTCTATGGCCAAGTCAACAACGCCACCTGCCGGATGATTCTGGACACGGGAGCCAACGTGACCATCATTAGAACGGATTTGGCTCAAGAACTAAAAGAGAAGATCATCTGGACTCCGCCCTGCGTTAAACTCCAGACTGTGACCGGAGACGAAATCAAAATATATGGAAAAATGAACTTGATCATCACTTTTGGGAATGCCAGTTACCATCATATGGCATATGTGGCAGATATAAGAGATCCTGTAATCATTGGAATTGATTTCTTGAGAAAATTTAACTTTAAATTGGACTTCAAGAATAATGAACTGCATTCGAGTTCGGAAGACATAGCTGTGTTCAACACTGAAAATCAAGACATTCAGCCAATATGCCAGATAACAGCCAAGTCGGAAATTTCCATCCCTCCACATACAGAGACAATAGTTTCAGGAACACCTCCTACCAAGCAGTACTTCCGCTATGGACTGATTGAATACCCGAATACAGACAATAGCCCAAGAGGAGTTCTGGTAGCTTCATCTCTAGTTGATCTCTCAAAGAGTACTATTCCTGTGAGAGTCGCAAACATCAGCGATAAGGTCCGGACAGTGAAGAAGGATGAGGTGTTAGCAACCTGCACTCCTGTCACATGCATCAACCGCCCCACGCAATCAACCGAATCCAAGTCTTCTGAACAATTGATAACGGAATTACTCAAGAATGCAGAGTTAGGAAAGGAACAGAGATGTGCTGCGGAGAAGCTACTCCAAGAATTTAAAGACCTTTTTTCTCGAACACCTGAAGACGTCGGGAGAACGAACATCACCCAGCACAGAATTGATACAGGAAATCATCCTCCAATCAAACAATATCCAAGAAGACTTCCATTCGCTAAACAGGAAGAGGTCACTGAACTTCTAAGTGAAATGCAGCACAATGATGTCATCGAGCCATCAACGAGTCCTTGGGCCTCTCCCATAGTACTGGTGCGGAAAAAGGATGGTTCAACAAGATTTTGTGTGGATTATCGTCGTTTAAATGACATCACGAAGAAAGACAGTTACCCTCTTTCCAGAATTGACGACACATTAGACACACTTGCTGGCAATAAATGGTTCTCGACTTTGGATCTTAAGAGCGGTTACTGGCAAGTAGAATTACATCCTGATGATCGTGAGAAGACTGCATTCACCACGGTACAAGGACTGTGGCAATTTAAAGTTATGCCGTTCGGATTATGTAATGCTCCTGCCACCTTCGAACGCCTGATGGAGACAGTGCTAAAAGGACTTTCCTATGAAGCCTGTCTGGTGTATTTGGATGATATTATCATTGTGGGGCGCACTTTTGAAGACCATCTACGAAACATTCGAAAGGTGCTGGAAAAACTCAAAATGGCTAACCTCAAATTGAATCCAGGCAAGTGTAACTTGTTCCGTCGTGAAGTGAGCTACCTCGGCCATATCATCTCTGCCGAAGGTGTGAGAACTGATCCCGAGAAGATCTCTGCAGTCGAGAACTGGAGTCGCCCTGAAAATATACACCAACTACGAAGTTTCCTGGGGTTATGCACTTACTATAGGAAGTTTGTCAAGGGTTTCTCAAATATTGCCAGACCACTCCACAAGCTGACGGAAGCCAAGCAGAAGTTCCTGTGGACAGATGAATGTGAAAATGCGTTCAAGCGACTTAAAGAGGCCTTAACATCATCGCCTGTCTTGACGTATCCACAGCCCGACAGACAGTTCATACTTGATAAAGATGCCAGCCATGAGAGTGTCGGTGCTGTTCTGTCGCAGGAAATTGATAATCAAGAACATGTCATTGCCTATTGGAGTAAATGCCTGTCTAAACCAGAGCGAAATTACTGTACCACCCGGAAAGAGCTACTCGCCATCGTAAAAGCCATAGAACATTTCCATCATTACCTCTATGGCAGAAGATTCCTGCTTCGGACTGACCATGCATCTTTAACGTGGTTGCTCCAGTTCAAGAACCCGGAAGGACAGATTGCCAGGTGGATACAACGCCTCCAGGAATATGACTTTGAGATACGTCATCGTAAAGGGACTCTACATGGTAATGCAGATGCCTTGTCACGGAAGCCCTGCTCGGAAAGCTGCAAGTACTGCTCTAGAGCCGAACAGAAATACCTGCCGATAAATCCGGTTGCCGGCCAAGTCACTGTCTCAACACCATCAGATCAAGGTCCCGATCCATGGAGTGACGAAGAACTTAGACAAGCCCAGTTGGAAGATCCTGACGTAAAGCCAATATTACAGCTGAAGGAGACGACCAGCAACAGACCTACCTGGCAGGACATTTCCAGATTTAGTCCCATTACGAAAAGTTATTGGGCACTTTGGGGCTCTCTTCATATCAGAAACGGCGTATTATACAGAAAGTGGGAATCTGATGATGGGAAAAGCTTCAGATGGCAGATTTTATTACCAAGATAAAAAATTCCAGCTGTTTTAGAACAACTGCATAGTAGCTCTACAGGAGGCCATTTTGGGGTAATGAAGACGCTGCAGAAAGTTCGGGAACGTTTCTACTGGTGTAAGGCAAAGGAGGATGTGGAGAAATGGTGTAAATCCTGTGATGCTTGTGCGGCACGTAAAGGCCCGCAGAAACGAAGTCGAGGAAGACTGCAACGGTATAACGTGGGAGCACCATTTGAACGGATTGCAATCGACATCTTGGGTCCTTTGCCACGGACCTCCTGTGGAAATAAATACATCCTCGTCGTGATGGAATATTTCACCAAGTGGCCTGAGGCATATCCTATTCCCAATCAAGAGGCATGCACATTCGCAGAGGTCCTAGTGCAGCAATGGGTGTCAAGGTACGGCACGCCCCTACAACTTCATACCGACCAAGGTAGGAACTTTACCTCTGATGTTTTCAAAGGACTGTGTCAACTACTCGGCATAGACAAAACCCAGACAACACCCTTACATCCCCAGTCGGACGGCATGGTCGAGAGGTTCAATCGTACCATCCTGAATAACCTCTCTCTTCTAGTATCAAGGAACCAGCAAGATTGGGACTTGAAGTTGCCATTGTTCCTGCTGGCTTATCGAAGTGCTGTCCATGAAACCACCGGCTATACTCCAGCCCAGATGCTGTTCGGACGTGAACTCCGTCTCCCTTGTGATCTCCTGTTTGGTTGTCCACCCGATGCGCCTTCATCGCCCGAGGAGTACATCCAAGATCTCCAGGCACGATTTGAGGACGTACACAACTTTGCTCGGGAGCGGATTAACATGGCAACGGAGAAAATGAAGACAAGGTACGATCTAAAGGCTACGCAACATGAGTTCCAGGAAGGAGAGAAGGTTTGGTTGTGGAATCCTGTTCGACGCAAAGGACTCTCTCCCAAGTTACAGTGCAACTGGGATGGACCATACACAGTCTTAAAAAGGCTGAATGATGTAGTAGTGCGGATCACTAAAACACCTTCATCAAAACCGAAGGTGGTGCACTATAACAGGCTAGCCAAGTACCACAATTAACGGTAATATTAAAAATTTAAAATGTAAATACTGGTAAAATTTGCGCATGCGCACTGTAAATATTTGTATATAAATATTTGTACATATTTGTGAATTTTGTAAATATTTCCCATTTAATTTATATTTCTATGTTATCTTTATGTGCAACTTAGTTTTTGTGTTTTAGATTGTGTAAATTTGTTTAGTTTCGCCTCTTGACCAAGGGTTGCACTGCCCGGGACGTGCAGTCCTTGGGAGGGGGGCAGTGTTACGAAATTGTAAATAATTGTGTTTATTTCTGTATAAATTCTTTCAAAGAGGCTTAGTAAGTTGATAAAGTGCTAATTTTGTGCATTTCTAGTCGTTTTAGCGTTGAAATAGCCTTATTTTCCCTTAAAAACGCATAAAGGAGCCCCAGTAATGCATGTAATGCATTTGGCGCCAAATTTGGCGACTTTTTCCCACCTTGGCGATTTTTTTGGCGACCTTGGCGAGAAAATCCTTATATGGGATATACCAAATATGGAAGCTGTAAGTTGATTGGTTGACCACTTTCTAGAGTTTTCTCGAAAAATCTGGGTTCCATGGAACAGTATATAAGGAAGCGCTTTCCCGCCAAGGCAGCCAGAGTTCAGTTCAGTCTTCAGCCAGCTTCGCTAGTGCTTGCATTGCTCTTGAGCCTCTTTGAGAGAGACTTGCTTCAAGTGTTATTGTTATACAGTTTGTACTGTGGATTTGCTATTGACAGCTGTTGTTTAAGCTGTGTTTACTGTTTGAATTGAAGCTGATACTTGGTTTATAGACCAGGATTTTTCTGGATTTTTCTGTGAATAAATTACTGAATTTTTGTACATTTGGCCTTTCATTCTCAGACAACTCACGAACCCCCAAGTACGCAACAATATGTTAAAAAGGGACTACAAATTTTATGCTTGCCTATTAATATATAGATGAAAAAAAGGGTAGCGGTATCATTTTCGACCAATGTTTATTTTATCTCCATTCAGGGTTCCTAAAAATTTCTGGTGTCCGGCGCCCTATATTGACAAAATTTATTATTATATATATATATAATCTGCTTCATGAGAATAAGATTTTTAGAAACTCCATTATAATTCCCAAGCTTTTATGAATCTTTTAACTATTTACAAATTTATGGGTCACCCCGTATTCGTATCTCCATTGTTTTAGCGCGTACAGACTAACCTGGCGAATTTTCGTAGCTAGTGTCAAAATCTCTCTCCCGCGAAGCAACCCTTCTTCCCACTCCATTCACGATTCGTAGAGGATTCGATTTTTTCCCCCAAGAGAATAAACTATTAAAAATGTGTCAGTGGAGTCTTAGTATCGTAATTTTAAAATAATATACTTAATGCCAAAATTTATTAGAAATCTTTCACCCTTTAAATTTAATTTAGTAAGATTTATGAAAAAATAAAATTATAATATTCTAATTTTAAAGCTTTTAAAATCGTTCTTGAAATACATTTATTTATTTATTTTACTTTCTCTTATAAATATATATGACAGAGGAAGTATTGTTTTGGAGTCAAATTTTTGAAACTGATCTTTTTTTTTTTTTTTTTTTTTTTTTGTTTATCTTTACACGCTTTGAGATTCCTTTAATCAGAACTGTTAAAAATATGTCAATGGAGTCTTAGAACCGTTATTTTTGAATAATATATTTAATGCCTGAATTTATTAGAAAACCTCCACCCTTTAAATTTATTAAGATTAATGAAGAAATGAAATTGGAATATTCTAATTTTAAAGCTTTTATAATTGACCTTGAGATGCTCTTTTTTTTTTTTTTGTGTGTGTGTGTGTGTGTGTGTGTTTACTTTATGTGGTAAGAAAACCAATATTGTGTTTACTTTTTCTTACCAATATATGTGGTAAGAATACCCCAATATTTGGGGGCAAACTTTCTAAATTGAGTTTTTGTTATATTCACACGTTTTGAGGAGGCCCTGAATCAGAACTGTTAAAAATGTCATTGGAGTTTTAGTATCGTTATTTTTAAATAATATATTTAATAACTAACAAAAAACCCTTAAAATTTATTTTATTAAGATTAAAGAAGAAATAAAATTGTAATATTATAGTTCTAAAGCCTTTAAAATAATCTTTGAAATACATTTATTTTATTTTATTTGTTTTATTATTACTAGTTAATACCCGTCAAAATTTGACAGATGATGTGCAACTACAATCTCTTCACGCCATAAAGTTTAAAACACTCTTGCTTTAATATTTCACATTGCTTTTAACCGGTTTAAAACCCCTTCCCAATTTCCCATAGTTGTAAAACCACTTGGATATAATCCAAAATATTAACTTATTGTATTCTAAAAATAAAGTGCAAATCGGAATAAAGTTAAAATTTATTTTTACTGGAATAGTATTATAACACTTTATTCTATCAAAATAGTATATTTCAACAAAAGTATACTGTTAAAAATAAATAAATAAATAAATTTTTACTCGTATAAAATATCAATATTTTAATGATATCCTTTTCAAATTATTTTTACTCTAATATAGTATCTAAATGAAATATCAGAAATTATAATAATTAGATAAATAATAATTAAATAAATAAATAAAATAAAATAAAACCCCCTTTGATTTTAAATGATTATCTCCATCTTTTCTAAACAAAGTTTTCAACTGATGAAAGTTAACTTTTAAAGAACAATAAACTTTGATAATTTGCTAATTTTAAAAGATTTTTTATTTTATTTTATTTTATTTTTTTTTATTTTTATTTTTTAAGAAATGGAAAAAAATAATTTTAAGAATATGGTATAATATATCGACATGGCAACAGATGGCGCCACATTCAGTGTACAGAAATTTTCGGTGAGCGAAAATGCATACGAAGATAATCTATGCCGATACGTAATCGCGAATTGCTTTGTTTTTAATAGGTATACTTCCTTGGAAAATATGAATTAATCGTGTGAATTATTTTTATGATTGAGCCACGGAGTAATATTAACTTTAATTAGGCGTTAATGAGCTTTAATTAGGCGTTTGCCATAGACATATCAATATTAATGTCGTCTGTTTGATCTATCATCGGTATTCTGCATATAAAAAGGAATAATCCCGTCGTTCCCAATTGGTTCAAAATTTTCTTGCGCATGCCCAGATCGTACGATTTTGGTCTTACAGAATATGCTTTGGGTTTTAATATTATAGACTAGTATATAACCCCGTCAAAAATGACGGAATGTGAACGATAAATCTTGAAAACAATGTTTAAATCATGAAGATTACCGCGTGATCATTTAAATGCATTTTCAGTTTTTCTTTATAAATCAAATGTGTTTCGATATTTTACAATTTTCGTTCTGAAATTGAAAAAATTCTACCCGATCAATAAATATGAATGACAATAAAAAAACTGCTGGTTGACAAAAAATATAGGCCCGACAACACAATAGCAACAACACATCCCAGTGTTCCGTTAAGTGCTCTATTTAAAGTCCTCATAATAAGAATAATCTGGAGTGTCACTCACACGACTTTCTCTTACCCTGAAATTTAATACTATAAGTACAGGTGGAGATTAAGAGGTAAGATAACGAATACTGTTATGTAAACCTATGTTAAACAATTCAAATTAGGCTTCGGAAGAGTTTTATATCATAATTAGTTCTGGCCCCCCTCAACCCCCGTTTCCTTAATGCACCTACATTTATATAGAATTTAATTCGGTTATTAAAAAATAATTCTGTTTTTAAAAAATAATTTATTAAAATTATTATTTAAAAAGTTATCTTCTATGATAATACAGACGATTTCCATATTAGAGAAGTAGTATAACACTAAATATATATATATAAAAAAAAAAAAAAAAAAAGTTGAATTTATTCTCAATATTAAAGTAAAAAAAAAAAAAAAAAAAAAAAAAAATCGTTAACTTTATTTTAAATTATCGCAGATTGATGGTTTAACCATTCATTTTAAAGCTATTGGCGAGGTCTTTTGAAAGATGCCCATCATGAAAATTTACTCCCCTCGAGGAATGGGGGGGCGGCGAGGCTCCTACATACACAATTTTTTTTTTCCCAGTTGACTATCTCTATTACAAAAAATATATATTCCTTTCAGTTAGTTTAGTGCAGTCTATAGATGTTAAATTCTACTTAAATGCAATTTCCCCCATAGATGTAATGTATTTGAATACTTTTGAATGTCCCTGTACACGAACCATTTGCTTCATCCCTATATGATATACATATAGAATTCCGAGTTTGGAATTTCTGCTATTATTTGTTCTTGAGATATGCTGATAACAGACACACAGACATCCACACAGGCAGACACACCGAGACCATTCGCCAAAAACATGATTTTCGTATTCAGGGGACCTCAGAACATGTAAGTATAACAAAAACTCACGTTCGAAAATTTGACCCTAAAACAATAGTTTCTCGACCCTATGGGTAAGAGAAAGTAAAAATGATTCACTTCATTTTACCAAAATACTTTTTTTTGGTAAGACTATCGAAGATCCTGTTTTCAAATACGCAAGCGAAGTGTGACGTCACTGACCGTCCGTGGATGCAAGAAAAAGATTCCCTATGTTAATCGTCCATTGGATTTTTGTAAAAAATTATTAAAAATCGAGGAAAATTATTTCCCGATTTTAATACCCGTATTTGGGTATACAGTGCTGGAAAAAATTATAAAGCCGATAGAAAAATTTACAAAGTAAAAAAGTAATGGAATTTTTGATAACGCAAATTCTATTTTCTTTTGCATGATCAACATCGAAGTAATGCGCATAAACTTTGTTTAGAAAAACGGAATAGGGAATATAAATTATGCTAATTTCTTACAACCAATGAAAAACAACTTGGAAAAAATTATAAAGCCGATGGTTCTAGCCTCCTTTGGCATAATGTCAGACATGAGAAAGCAGGTTCCTAGGAAAGTTTAGGTAAATATAAACGTGTTACGTGCATTCATTTTGAATTTGATGTGTTTAATACAATGGCAAGAGGAAAAAAGTTATCTGATGGTGAACAAATTAAAATATTAACTTTAAATGAAGTTGGAATGTCTGGTTCTAATATTGCAAGAAAAATAGGAAGGTCCAAGACTGCAGTAAACAGTTTTGTCAGAAATCCCGAAGATTACGGCAGTAAGAAGCGTACAGGAAGACCGAAATCGTTAACTGTAAGGCAATCAAGACAAATCCGGAAGCTAGCTTGCGGACAAAAAATGTCGTCTGCCCAAATTCAAGAACATTTACAATTACCATGTACAAGCCGAACGGTAAGAGATGTTTTAAGTAGCAATCCCATTGTTCAGTTCAAAAAAGTTAAAGGAAAACCCCCCTCTTTCGAAGCACCACAAATATGCTCGCTTAGACCCGAAGACATTTAACCAAAGGCACAAATTGGAGAGATATTATCTTTTCCGATGAAAAGAAATTTAATTTCGATGGACCCGACGGCTATAAATATTTTTGACATGATTTACGACAGGAACCTCATATTTTTCAAAGCGTCAATTTGGAGGTGGCTCGGTAATGGTTTGGGCTGCATGTGCTGCCGGTGGAACCACTCCAGTTGTTTTCATCCATAACAAAATGAATTCAGTTATGTATCAAGATATGTTAGGAGATAATTTATTACCCACTGCTCCTCTTATAACTTCAGGAGACTGGACATTTCAGCAGGACAACGCTTCCGTTCATGTTTCGAAGTCAACTAAATCTTGACTGGAAGCTAACCAGGTGAAATGCCTTCAATGGCCAGCTGTTAGCCCCGATCTGAATGTAATAGAAAATCTTTGGGGAATTTTAGCCCGAAATGTTTGCAAAAGTGGACGACAATTCAATTCAAAATTAGATTTGATGAATATTATTAAAAACTGCTGGAATAATATTGATGCAAGTACTTTGTGTGGTCTGATAGATTCAATGAACAAGAGACTAGTCACAGTTATCGAAAAAAAAGGGTTTCACATCGATTATTGATGAAATACATGTATCGACTTTATAATTTTTTCCAGCTTTCTTTGTACATAAATTTTTCTTACGTCTACTAACCTTTTGTTATTGTAGTTATTAATAAATTTATTTTTTCCTTTTGTTCCTTGTAGCATATAATATATATGTATGAAATTTTGTAAATGTTTGACCTTTTGTTTTTTAATTATATCATATTTTCAAGTGGCTTTTAATTTTTTCCACCACTGTAGATATGCTATCGTATCCATAGGTTAGGATTGAGTTATTTTGCTGTCAAATTGACAAAATTTTAAATTTCAAAACTGTGTCATCTTTGGCGTTTTTTGTATTTGGCGACTAAAAACATAACACGAAAATATACATGCCAGATGTTTATTTTCGTAATATGTATTGTACGAAATATTGTTTAATATAATTCATCGCTCTCTGAACAGCTCTCTTAGTTAACAGCTTTAACTTATTACTTATATTGCTTTACTTTGTCAGTATATTTATAGTTTATTGTTCCTTTCTTCTTCTTCCTTTTATTTTTATTTTTTTATTTTTTTTATACTTTATCTGCTGCTCTTGAGGGTTGTGGAAATTACTGTGTGTTAGGTTATTGTACAGGGCCAGTTAATTGTTAATTGCTTGTGTTATATAGTTGCATCTATCTTAGGTTTTAATCATTAGCTGCTCGTATTACTGATTTATTTTGGTATGTAATTTCTGAAAATTTTGCAAGTTTCTGTATGATTTGTAGTTATTGTATATTCATATTTATATTAAGAGGTGCAATGTGTTATATTCACGTTTAGCTAGAGGGTAAATTTTAGCTGGATGTACTTATGTTGTAATGAGTAAACTATTGTCTGCATTCTACATTTTAGTTATCTAATAATTGGTACAGTTTTATGATAACTTTGTTTGGCCGGTTTATTTATGATTCGTTATTGTTTGAGTTGTAGCTTTTATCTTAGGGTGCATAACGTTACTTTTTGTAAATTCTGTATTGTTTATACTTTGTTAATATCCGTATTGTTTTTGTTACTTTATTCATTTGTGTAACTTTTTTTTTTTTTTTTTTTTTTTTTTGAGGCTACATTAGTTCTATCGTTGTAATTTGCTAGTTTGTGACCTTGTAATTGTTTAGTTTCTGTTTATTGCTCGCTGTTCTCCGAGTTCGTTTCGGTGGCTCCGGTCGGCGGGTTGTGGATCGGTTCCTTCACTCCCACCTCCTCCCAGGATTCGGCCGCCATAAACCTTCGGGTTGGCGGGAGGTTGGGTTGTCTCGCTCTCTGAATATAAGTTGTTAAAATAACCATGATTTTTGAAAGGAATTAATGTTTGCCAAATAATTTGGCGATATTTTTTTTCCGCCAAGGATGACCGATATCAAATCTATTCCGCTGCAACATATGAGTATCTTATATCAGACACTTTATTTAGACATTTGAAAACAAATTTAACTTCAAATTATGATAGAATATTTATCATTTTCCTTTTAATTAGTATATTAGTTGGATATTTATTGTGTAAATATCATCCTTTGAATTGAAATGTTCATGTTTTGAATCGAATATGGAAGTTTGCCATTTTTTTTCTAGAGTTTTGAAATTTGAAATTTAAATTTTATCAATTTTACAGCAAAAACAATTTAATCTAACGCATGCACACGATAACTAATACATATCAATACTGAAATATGGGGATTAAAATTGGGAAATAATTTTCCTCAATTTTTAATGTTTTTTTACAAAAAATCCAATGGGCGATTAACATAGGAAATCTTTTTCTTGCATCCACTGACGGCCAGTGACGTCATTACGTTGCTTGCGTATTTTCTAACTATCCAATAATTACAGACAGTCCATGCTAACCCAAATTCACCTGTACTCGATACTTCCAACCAGCCATCCCACCCACAACATCGCCAAAATATCCAGGATACAGCTAGGGACTTTCTCATTCTCAACCGAACATTTTATCTTGACTCGACATTATCACCTTAGACTACTCTACTTTCAATACTCATTTCAACTGGTGACCTTTACTTGCCCAACCAAACATTCTATCCCAACTATAACTTTACACTAATTTCAAAACTAAAATCAACTGGCGACATTTACGTACTGAACTCGACGTTAATCATACCTTACAATGTAAACAAACAATGAAGCTTGATAAAAATATTTAAAGACTTTAATATGTTTTTACAAATATTTGAAGAGTTTTAAGGCTTTAATATGTTTTAGAAATACTTTAAGCTTTTTTTTTTTTTTTTTTTTTTTTTTAAGAAACAGTCAAAGAGTCGTTCATTCGGAATTAAAGAGTTGTCCATTTGAAATTTGTATTTTCTGAATGACAACAGTTTTGGTTTGTTTTTATTTGGTATTGCGTTTCTTATAATCATGAAGTTAAATAATTCTATTTATAGGTTCATGTTTGTAATAGCCAGTGATCCGTTATATTTAATTTAGCCCTTTAAACATTACAATTGAATAGTTTTTTCCAGGTTTTAGGGGAAATAAATAAGAATACGTGCGATACAAAACATATTATATGTATATTTCCGTAAGTTGAACCAGCTCAGTAATTTGAACAAACGGGAAAAAAAAAATGGCTGCTAAAAGTTTTTTGTTTTGAAGCGGTCTACTAACCGGAATCGTTCATGACAGATGAGGGTCATTATTATTATTAATTAATTATTATTATTATTTTACTTACTCTTTCTGTATGTGGTAGAGAATGCATTGTTTTTGGGTCAAATTTTCGAAAGAGAGTTTTTGATATATTAATCTATTTTAAGATTTCTTGAATAAAAACTGTTAAGAATATGTCGATGGAGTCTTAGTATTGTTATTTTTAAATAATATATTTAATGTCTAAATTTATTACAAAACTTTCACCCTTTAAATTTAATTTAGCAAGATTAATGAAGAAATAAATTTTAATATTCTAATTTTAAGACTTTTAAATTGTTCTTGAAATGCATTTATTATTATTATTATTATTATTATTTTCTCTACCTATATATATGATAGAGAATTGTTTTGGGATGAAATTTTAGAAGTTAAGTTTTTGATTATACTTTCACGTTTTAAGCTTCCCTGAATCAGAAATTCTAGTGTTTAACGGTTGGTCTGTGTGTGTGTGTGCGTCTGTTTGTTGTCAGCATAACTCGAGAACAAATAGTAGCAGAAAGTCCAAACTCGGTATTCTAAATATGTATCATATAGAGACGCTACACTAAACTTTTCGTTGAGATCAAGCAAATAATTCGTGTATAGGTACATCCAAGAACATTCAAATACATCATGTCTATGGAAAAATTTCTGGTAAGTACCGTGTAACATCTTTTTTTTTTTTTTTTTTTTTTTTTTTATACGCATAAAAGTATGTTTTGTGTAGATTGTGGCATAGAAATCATTCATCATTCGTTTACAGGTTTAACCAAAATGTTCTGATATATTGCGCCCATACTTGGGAATTGCTGGAATTGTAATTCATTTTGTATAAAATGATTTTCAAGAAGGACTAAATTTAAGTGAACAATATTGTCTATAGTGCATATTGTTTATAGACAATATACAAATCTGCCCAGAGTTGATGATAATAATAAGAAAGCACCACAGTACTGGCGTGTTAAAGTAATTAGCAAAAAACATTGAATAAACACCATAAAATACAATAAACTTAGTACATTTCGTACTTACTGCATTTCATTGAATTCAATAAACAATTGAGTTGTAACTGCAATAAACAATTGTAACTGATGGAAGTAATTTGCACATTTTACTATATCGACGAAGACTACAAAATTAATTTTTTACACCCATACTACAAACAATCTATTCCAATCCCCCCCTCCTTCCTTTTTAACACTTTCCAACAAGGTTGAAAAGTGTTAATGACTTCGGTTTGTCTGTCTGTCTGTCTGCCTGTCCGCGCTCTAACTCCCGTAAATATTTGTGAAAATTCTTGAAATTGATATATGTTATTCAAGTTCACTATCGGATGTTCCTTATTGAAAATGGAGTTTATATCTCTACTGGTTTGTGTACAGGGACCCCCGAAAATATTTCAAAGCATTGAGTTTTATGATAAGCATTTCTATAAACCATATTTCCATACCCTTAGTATACAAAAATCTTAATGAAATTCAAATATGTTATACAAGTTCACTATCGGATGCTCCCTGTTGAAAATGGAGTTTATACCTCTACTGGTTTGTGTACAGGGACCCCCGGAAATATTTCAAAGCATGGTGCTCTATGAGAGGCATTTGTATAAACCATATTTTCATAACCTTACTGTACAAAAATCTTAATGAAACTGAAATATGTTATTCAAGTTCACTATCCGATGTTTCCTGTATAAAATGGAGTAAATACCACCACTGATTTGTGTACACACAGAAAAATGAAAAATCGAAACTTGTCAAGAGACGTGCCATCTTTGTGACACTAAACGTTTGTCAAGTACATTGACAAAATAGCACAAAATTACGCAAAATTTTAAGGAATCAAAACACTACCTGACAATCCCATTTAGTCATGCGACACAAAAGTCGTTTTATTTTACCATGTATCTTTAATGTGTTTCGTCTGATGATCGGTTTTGGCTCTGCTCTAAAAATTTTGTCAGATAACTAATTTCCCAGGTACAGTTTTCATTTTCCTCAAATTTGACCGGTTAGTCAGGTGAAAGAATAAAAATAAATTATTCCTATTTTGTCAATTGACTAAGAAAAATTTGTTTGGCTAGTCCAAAAGCTCAGCATTATTATTTTTTTTCTTTATTATTTATTATTATTATTTTTTAATTAGTTCATTTATTTTTTGTCTCCTTCTGATAACTTGATTTAGTCAACTGAAATCGAAAAATAAACAATAAACTCGTCGCATTTGGCGGGATAGTGCAATTGCCGTTGGAGTGATTTTCATTTTAGAAAGAGAACGAGAGATTTTTTAGTAATCAGAATCAGCGAATCGAGTTTACAGCCAAAAGTAAGTGCTAAATACTTTATTTTATTGTAAGCTTTGTTAGAACAGTAAATTGTAAATTTGTGGAATTCTAAAGCTTCGGCAATCTTCTAACAATATGAATCGTATTTAGAATTTGTTCTAATTTATAAAGTTGTTTAAAATGTATAAAATTTAAAACACGTTATTTTAAATCTAGTTTTACGTATCGTTGTATTATAAAAATAAGTATATTTAATTTATCTAAGCTATAGTTGTTTACATACACTTTTAACATTAAGCTCATATTAATATTTTTATACACAGAATAGTAATGATTTATTTTTCCCTAAAGATGGTTCAGAAGGTATTTGGATTTCCAAAGGACGTCAATTTAAGAAAGATACAGAAAAATTCTATCCATGGGGATTTTGAAAGAACTCCGAATTTTAAGGTATGTTTTTAAAATTATCGTTTGCAACATTATATCTATCTTAGAACAATAAAAAATAATATTATTATTTTTTTTTATATTTAAACTTTTTAATGAGATATACTAAAAAAATTTAAAGGTTTCTCGTTTATCTGTTATTTTATTTATTTATTTTTTAATTCCTGTAATACATTTTTTTTAAATTTAAATAATTTTGGCAAACGGTTGATAATAGTATGTAATAAAAAATGACTTTTTTATTATTGAATGTTTGATACCAATTTTTTTCAAAACAACTTTTAGCAAAAATATGAATTTAATATTGCATACTATATTCTGTTATCAATTTAAATTCAAATTGTTCTTGTATACAATATTAATTATTAGCGATAAATAATAAATATCTTGGTAAATATATATATAAATATTCAACTTCATGTTACTTGTTTCATTCAAATGATTGATGATTGTAATAAAAGATTGATATTTTTAGTTATTAATTTTTTTTTTTCAAAACAAATTTAATCAAAAATAATATAAGTTTAAATTATTAGATACTGTATTCTCGATTCAAAATCAAATTGTTCATGCGCAGCATATTAAGTATTCGTGATAAACAAAAGATATCTTGTTAAAAATATGTACTTAATTTCATGATATTTCTTTCATTCTTAACACATTTAAATTTAAAACTATTTGGTATTTCAATTTCAACAACATTTTTTTTCTTTTAACTATGCTCTATAAATTAAGTAATCGATTGCAAACATTTAGTCAGGGCCTGATTACCCAAAAGGCTCGGGAAGCGCAAGCTTCCCCTCAAAATTTTAACAGGGGGCCTCTAAATGACTAAAAATAGGGTCTTGAATTTTCTATTTCAGATTTTCACACTGAGATTGAATTTTTTCTGAGAAAGTTCACCTAAAGCAAGGTAAAATAACCACTATTTTGGGAAAATTCTATTATTTAACGTCAAAAATTTGAATGTTCTTAATTAATAAGTTATACGATTTTAAAGTTGTGGGTAGAAACCACCCAGATATATGAATGAAAAAATATATATTATATATATATATATATATATACACATAGACACACAAAGCTTTTTTATCAATAGCATTTTTATATTACAATATGTAATAGGAAAACAAGATTTCCGGAAATCAAAGGGAGCCCCGAAATGATACTAAGCTTCCCCTAGCTTCAAAGTTTAATCGGGCCCTGCATTTAGTTGTATACTCTATTTCCACAATAACTTAAAATTCATTTTGATTTTCTTCTACATATATAAGAATGAAGTACTGGATTTTTGAAAATTTTTGTTTTTCTGACTTTTGGTGCATTTACAAATTTGAGATTTCCTTAAACTCGATTAAACCATTTTTAGGAGATGTCAGTCTGTGTATAATCAAAATTTTATGTTTTGTGTGCTGTATCTCACAAAATAATGAACAGAATTGTACGAAAGTTTATATTTGGATGCACTTTCACATAAATTCGTGCTGAATAGCTTTTAGTACATATCATCTAAGAAGTGGCGCTACTATGCTGCAATTTCCCACAATTAAGGAAAGACTATATCTTAGCTTCTATTGTGTAGAACTTGACATAACTTAATGTTCAAATAGTCGATTGTAAAAGACTATGTTTATTCAACTTAGGTGCATATCGGTCATCAGGTAATGCCAGTATGTTGCAATTTTCCACATTTAAGAAAATACTGTAACTGAGATTCTGTGATATATAAATGCACTAAACTTGATATGTGCAACAGCCATTATGAACTATTATGCTGATTTAATTTGGACGCATATCGGCCGACAGGTGACGTTGGCATGGTGCAATTTTCTCTGTTTATAGGAGAGCCATATCTCAGCTTCTATGTGCACCGAATTTGATATGTAAGGTGTATGTCATACATCCAAAAACTATGCCAAACTAGCTTTTTAAAAACTATACCGAATCAATTTGGGTGTACATCAGATGACGTGCTGCGCTACTATCACTCTTTGTAAATTTCCAGATAGTTATAGTATCTCAGCATCTATTTGTTAAATTAGTTTGTAAAATCTTTATTTGTGAGAAGCTGTGTTAATTACTTTGTGCATTGTAACAGATATATGGTGCTGTAACAGCACCATATATAACAGCACTGCTGTTATATTAAATAATAATTGAAGAAAATTTTGTAATGGCTACAGCATATACTAATTTTAGATATAGTGGGTTAAATATATGTTAGTAATTTGCAACTGGTAATTATGAATGATTTACTTATAAATTGTCAAATATAGTTTCACCAGAAATTTTTCTAAATTCATTAATACGTAACATTTTCCCCCCACAATAGTATCAAGACACGGTAAAGGTGTATAAAGTTTATCATTAATGGTATAAATAACTTAAACATTTCCAATTTAACAATAAAACTTTATTTATAGTTTACAACAAGTAATTTAAAATAATTTATTTAAGTGGGCATGAATATTATAATACTTACAAAACTTTAAATTAACACCATAAAAACAAAATATCTCGCAACAATTGTTTCGAGTCGAAAGAGCACACGATCCTTCGTCAGGCACCCAAAGTAGGCACGAGTACAGCAGTCAAAGTGGTAATGCACGGCTTTGACTGCTGTACTCGTGCCTACTTTGGTCGCCTGACGAAGGGTCGTGTGCTCTTTCGACCCGAAACCATTGTTGCGAATTTTTTTTATTTTATGGTGTTTATTCAAAGTTTTTTAAGTATTATTTTGCAACGCCAGTTCTGTGGTGCAAATAATTGATAAACCTTTTTTCATTTTCTTTCTGAAACAACAGTCAGACGATCAGCCTCTCTCTCTCTCTCTCTCTCTGTGTGTGTTATTTCTCTGTGTGTTTGTTTATCTTCGATAGCGCACATTCGATCTACGACTGCAATTCACCGCTATCGTACTGCTCACCTTTCAAAATATTTTTTACAATTATAAATCTAAATTTATAGGCATATTTATAACTGTAACTAATTTAAACATTATACACATGCTAGACATGTATCGGAGCTCCCTATTCGTATCCAGAAAAACAGATCCGTATATGTATGGATCTGTTTCCTTTTCTTCAACGAAACTAATATGTATCTTTTGTGGAAACTGTATGAAAATTAGAAAAGTATAATAAATCTTTCTTGACTGTGATTAATATCTAAATTAAATAAATACAGTATAACCTCCTATTTACATCTTGGAAATTGAAAAGATTTCGCAATTTACATTTTTTTTTTTTTTTTTTTTTTTTTTTTTTTAACTTTATTCTATATTCAGTAGAAGAAAGTACTAGATTCGTAAAAATTTTCGATTTCCGTTTTTCGATGAATTTGCACGTATTGAAAGTTCCAGAACACGATTTGACTAATTTTAGAAAATATTAGACATGCCTCTCTGTGTGTGTGTGAGACAAAAATTTTGTGACGACTGCAACTCTGGAACTACTGCACATAATTGCATATAAATTTATATGTAAATGCACCTTGACATAAATTAGTGCCTCTGCCTGTCAACTTTTGGTTCCCATCCATCAAGAAATGGCACTGCTGTACAGCGATTTCTAGAGACCATATATTAGGAAACTATATTATATAGGGTCTCTAGCGATTTCAACAATTTAACAGGATGCTATGTCTCATGAACTACTGCAGAGAATTGCATATAAATTTATATGTAGATGCAACTTGACATAACCTAGTCCTTATCAGCTTTTTATGTCAATTTCTCAAAAGATGGCGCTACTATACAGTGATTTTCACAATTCAAGGGAAAGCTATATCTCAGGAACTACTACACATAAATTTATATGTGGATCTACCTCGAGATAAATTATTGTCCATCCACTTTTGGTATCAATAATTCAATAGGTGACGGTGCTATATAGCGATTTCCATAATTTAAGGAAAAGAGATATCTCAAATTCTATTGCGAAAATAATAATAATAATAATAAATGATATGTGAAAAGACCATTATCAGACATTATGCTAATTCAATTTGGATGCACATCGCCCAATAGGTGGCGCTGTTGTACTGCAATTTTTCCCCGAGAACGGAAAAGCTATATCTCAACTTCTATGATGTATAACTGTACACAATTTGATATGTGAGATAACCATTATGAAAACGCATTTTTTAATATATTATTTATAGAGAATAAAGCTGCCTTTTTTTGTACTTTCAATGCAATTTTTCTCTAAGATGAAAATAATCTGCATTCACTATGGTAGGTAATTTAAATAAATAAGAGCTTTAATAAATTATTTGTACTGAGCGAATTTGTATTAGAAAATATAAAAAGAAAGTCTTGTGGTGGCCACAACATACTTTTTTTTGTTGTTGTTTTAAATACCCTTATTTTTAATAAAATTCAATCCTCGCTTTTATGTGAACGAAAATTTGAATTTTCCTCCATTTATACTTGTATATGCAGCAAATATAGAGGAAATACTTGTCGTGATTTCATTTAAAGCTATTATGTTGTGACCACCGCAAAAAAATTTCTTCTATATTAGTTCTCCTTCATACTATAGGTATGGGGAACTTAGGTAATAGGGAAAATTTTCGACCTCGGTTTTTTGACTTTTTTACACGTTTTCAGGTGTGAGGAATCCGAAAATGACAAAAATTTTATGGTGTCTGTCTGTAGGGTGTCTGTTAGTCTGTTAGTCCGTTAGCTTGTTAGTCTGTGTACACGATATCTCAAGAACAAATTGTCGTAGAGAGGTCAGATCAGTTTTAAAATATTACTTTCGACACTGGCAAGAACCCTATTCATTTGCAACATTCGATTTAAAAAACTTCAGCAGATATTCGAAATTTACGATTTTCTTAACATGAGAGAATAGGACAAAATTTCGCTTAAACGTGCATTAAATGGAAACTATTTACTGTAAAAATGTCAAACCAGTTTTAAAATATCAGTTTTGATGCCGGAATGAACATAAGTAATTATAAACATGCTACTTTGAAAATTTCGCAAGTTATTGGATATTTACGAATTTCTTAACATGGCAGTATAGGGCAAAATTTCACATAAACGTCAATTTTTAGAGATATTTTCATCGTAAAGATGTCAGACTACTTTTGAAATATTATTTAGGACACTGGCGTGAGTATTAATGACTATGAATTTTCCAATATAAAAATTTCGTAAGTTATTGGAAATTTACGAATTTCTTAACATGGCAGAATAGAGCAAAATTTCACATAAACGTCAATCGTGAGGGATATTTTCCTCGTAAAGATGTCAAACCACTTTTAAAATATTATTTAGGACACTGGCATGAGTATTAATGACTATGAATTTTCCAATATAAAAATTTTGTAAGTTATTGGAAATTTACGATTTACTTAAAATGGCAGAATAAGGCAAAATCGAGCATAAACGTCCATTTTAAGGATCATAAATATATCAGACAATTTCAAAATAGCATTTATGACACTTGTATGAACATGATTGACTACAAATATTTTAATAGGAAAATTTCGTAAGTTATTCGAAATTTAAGATTTTATCAACATAGCAAAATGGGGAGATATTTCATAAAAGTACGCATTTTAAGGAAAGTTGCATTGGAAATAGTAGCATGAAAATAAACTACGAAATTGATCCCAATAAAATAAATTAATAGATTAGAATAAGATATCGAACTGAATGGTGGGTAGCCTATTAGGCGAGGATTTCGTTCTGTCACTGTGTCAAGCGTTTGGTCAAATTCATTTCTCTTAACATGAATATAATAAGTCCTGTACAAGAAATTTATGAGAACATACATATGATGGGGAGCTGAGCAGAGTACACCTATGCCAACCAGTTTTCCTATAGGAAAATTCATTCGCCCAGTAAAAATGTTCTCTGAAAACTATTATTTATAAAAATTATCTACCATAATGAATGCAAATAATTTCATTTTAGAAAAAACTAACACTAATAATAAGAAAAGAAAGACAGTTTAATTCTCTATAAATAAAGTCTTAATAAATGCTTCTTCATAATGGTTACCTCATATATCAGGTTTTGTACAGTTATATGACACAGAAGTTGAGATATAGCCATATCCTGTTCTCAGAGAAAATTGCAGTATAGCAGCGCCACTTATTGGCTGATATGGATCCAAATTGAATCTGCGTAATGTCATATAATGGCTACGTTGATACGTGTCAAGTTTTGTTTGATTATACACAACAGAACCTTAGATACAGCCTTCCCTGAAAACGCGAAAGTCGACGTATAGCACCTGTTGAGCAGATGACAAAAAATATTGGTGGGCACTAACTTACGTCAAAGTTTATCTGCATATAAATTTATATGCAAATTCGTTTAGTAGTTTCTGAGATACAGCCTTTCCTGAAATTGTGAAAATCGCGGTCTAGCAGCGCCACTTGTTGAGCAAATGATACCAAAAGTTGATAAGCACTAACTTAGGCCAAGGTACATATGCATATAAATTTATATGCAGTTATCTGCAGTAGTTCCTGAGATACGTTCCCACAAAACTTTTGTCACACACACACAGACACATATTTTTCTAAGAATGGTCAAATCATGTTTTGGAGCCTTCAAAACGTGTAAATCCATTGAAAAGCGGAAGTTAAAAATTTTTACGATTGCAATACTTTCTTCTATTGAATACAGAAGAAAGTAAAAAGCAATATAAAATAAACACATTTAGGAAACGGATTCCATCAAGGCAGATAATAATAATATTCTTTATCGTCTTCTCTAGAACAAATAAAACCAAAGCAGATGTTTAATTGCGAATCATATATATCCGTGCAACCCAAATTATTATAGTAAATAAACATTCCCGTCGAACAAATGCAATAAATAAAGATACTTTTTATTTTTATTTTTTTAGAATATAAGCATTAAACAATGAACTACTATCACTGACCTTGAAGCACATTTTTGCAATCTTGAAGTTCACAACTCACATAAATGTTTAATCATTATTATTAGTCATTTTTTTTTTCTTTTCAGATTTTTAACGCAATACAATTAGTAATTACATCTTTTTTTTTTTTTTTTTTTTCTTTCTTGTATGTTCAATGGAAGAAAGTATTGGATTCGTAAAAATTTTCGGCTTCCGGTTTTCGACGTATTTACAAGTTTTGAGAGGTTAGACCACGATTTGACCATTTTTAGAAAATGTCTTGTCTGTCCGTCTGTGTGTGTATGTATGTGTGACAAAAATTTTGTGGCAATGTATCTACGGAACTAATGTTCAGAATTACATATAAATTTATATGTAGATGCACCTTGACCTAAATTAGTGCCTATCAACTTTTGGTGTCAATCGCTCGAAAGGTGGCGCTGCTATGCAGCGATAGCATTTATAATATGGTTGTCAACTTTCAAATATGCTTAACAATAGTGTTCTAACAGGGATATATTCATTAAAAAAAATAATAATTCAATTAAAAAAAATCAATAAAACCAGATCGATTTTTAAAAAAAATCTCGTTCTTGCTTTTCTAAAGTAATTATACGAATTATAAGGTAAGGTGTTATATGACAATATATATATATCATCATTACCAATTTCAGACTCTATCAATCCACTGCAGGATGAAGGCCTCTGCTAGGCTATTCCAAACTGCCCTGTTTTCGCACACACACACACATATATCTATATATATAAAATCGTTCTTCCTGACTAAGTGAGTGAGTGAGGGGGTGATTCGTCATCGCCCAGACCAAACCCCTGGACCTAGAAGCATGAAATTTCGTGACAATGTTCTTTCTAGGCATCCACTAAGAAGTGATTGTACAAAATTCGATCCCCCAGGGGGGGAGGGGGGCAAAAAGTGATTTCACAAAATCTTTCATATCTCAAACAAAAAAACAGATATCTGTAAAATTTTTGCTTTAAAATATAGCTAATACAAGCGTCTAAAAACCAATTTCTGGAATTTTCGAAATTCGGTCCTCAAGAAGGGCGGGGGGGTGAGGCAAAACGTGATCTCACATGCGTAAAACGTGATTTTGCATAATCTTATATATATTATAAATGTGAATGTCCGTTTATTTGACTGAGTTGCACACTAAAACTGCTCGATGGATTTCGATAAAATTTGTTATGGAGATAGCTTATACCCTAACTTAGAAAGTTGGCTGCCTTTTATTCCGAAAAAAAACTTTTTTTTTTTGTTATTTTTATGCATAAAATAGCAATTTTGTAAGCTAATAATAGCAAAAAATTAGCCATTTAAATTTTAACCATAATTTAATTGTTGCCAAAATTAAATTTCATTATCCATAATTTAATTGTTGTCGAGTTTATTTATTTATTTTTTTTTTTTCCAACAGGAAAATAAATACATTTATCTAAACGTGGACAATAAAAAATAAAATAAATAAATTAATTATGCATCTCACAAAAATTGACGTCATTTTAAATTTAAAATTTCTTTTACAAAGTGCTAATATAGTTTACGATGCTAATGTGTGTTGTACTAAAATCAGTTTTATTTATAGATCCCCCTGTGTGATTTTTTAAATTGTTGCGTTGAAGTACACCGAACATTTTTCGCCAAGAGGTTTAATTTAGCAACAGCGATTTTAATCTAGGTAGTTCAAGAAAAATATAAAAGAGGTTTAATTTAGCAACAGCGATTTTAATCTAGGTAGTTCAAGAAAAATGTAAAATTAATAAAGTTGTGTAGCACGATAATGTTTAGTTATTTATTTATTTTTTTATATACCATTCACTACTTTAATTTAACATACAAATAAATGAGCTGCTGTGTGTGACTGCACTTGCACGCTGTCGGGCAGAAATATTTGATTAATTCAAATTAATATTTAAATAACTAAATAAAGATATGTTTGATAGAAAGCATAGTCTTGGAGACAAACTTGGCGAGTAGGCGACCAAATTTGGTGAAAAATGATAGTTTAGGGTTCCCGATGTTTCGAAGCTCTCTGACACACGGCAACGTAGACCTTGAGCTTACCAAGGGATTCTCGATGGGATGGAGTCATCTCCAAGCCCCATCGCCAGAAGTTATAAGTAGGTGTGAGTTGATTTTTGCGAAAGAGTATGTAGTCACTGCGATCCAAAGTTATTCAGAGACCTATTCTGAGTCATTGCACTTTAGGGATTGAGCTCTAAGCAACTGGACATTTTTCGTGAGTGAGTGAAAATTTTTGCTCTGGTGTAGTTGATGTTATTTGCTTTACTCATGTGGAACAAGTGACTATTTTTTAGACTGCCCCAGAACATTCATCGAATAATGACTTATACTGTGCGAGTAACAGCTTCAACTGTTTCCTGAATATTCGAAGAATTAACACCAGTTATTGGACTATTTTCGAAAATATTTGTTTTAATAATAGTTTTTTTGTACAGATTCGAGAAGTTCAAAAAATGTTTGATATTGCCAAGGAGGCCCCATACTAAAGCTGTGACGAAAATAGTCGCCAATCGAAATATATTCAGTTACAAAGAAATCATTTAAATATAGTGTCCAGCGAAGCGGGTAAAGCCTGCTAGTCTTTTATATCTCAAAAAAAAAAAAAAAAAAAAAGATATACATGAAATTTTTACTCTAAAATATAGCTAATACAAATATCTAAAAACTGATTTTTGGAATTTTAGAAATTCAGCTCCCAGGTGGGGCAGTAAGGGGGGGGGCTATGGGGCAAAAACAAATAGAAATACAGTTAGGCCGATAAAAATTGGTACAGATAGGTTTTAAAGGCCTACAAGTCGAATGAGGATATTTTCGAAAGTGTAAAGTTATTAGGAGGGGCGAGAAGGGGGAAGGGGGGGGGGCAAAAGAATAAAAATAGAATTAGATCGTTTAAAATTGGTACATAGAGGTTTTCGATACTTACGAATCAATTGCGGATATTTTTGAATTTGTAAAATTATTAGGAGGGGAGGGAAGAAGGGTGAGGCGGTAAGGGGGGGGGGGGCTATGGTCAAAAACAAATAGAAATCGAGTTAGGCCGTTAAAAATTGGTACGGATAGGTTTTAGAGGTCTGAAAGTCGAATGGGGATATTTTTCGAAAGTGTAAAGTTATTAGGAGGTCCGGGAAGGGGGGGGGGGCGGAGAGGCAAAAAAATAAAATAGAGTTAGATCATTCAAAATTGGTACATAGAGGTTTTCGATACCTACAAATCGATTGCGGATATTTTCGAATTTTTAAAATTATTGGGAGGGGCGGGAAGGAGGGGGGAGTGGAGGGGCAAAAAAATAAAAATAGAGATAGATCGTTCAAACTGGTGCATAGAGATTTTTGATACTTTCAAATCGATTGCGGATATTTTCGAATTTGTAAATTTATTAGGAGGGGTGATAAGGGGGTGGGGAGGTAAGGGGGCTTTGGGCAAAAACAAATAGAAATACAGTTAGGCCGTTCAAAATTGGTACAGACAGGTTTTTGATACTTACAAATCGATTGCGGATATTTTCGAAATTGTAAAATTATTAGGATAGACGGGAGGGGGGGCGAAGGGGAAATAACAGAAATGAGAGTTAGAGCATTTTGGGAATTTTTTCCGAAGGCAGTGAGAACCCTGTGCGAAATTTTTTCTAATCTGATTTTGTTTCTCTTTTTTTTTTTTTTTTTTTTTTTCACGTGATAAAAATTAATGCAATTTTGAGAATTCAGTAATTATAGTGATTCATTTAAAAATAGGGACCAGCGAAGCGGGCGTTGCCTGCTAGTATATATATAATAATTTATGCATATATTAAGAAAGGTTTTGATAGAATATTTCGTCTATTTATTGATTTATTTGATTTCCAATGAAGCCATCTATGATATGCAACTTCTTAATTGAATGCAACCTATGCAATGAGGTGAAATTTACACATCATATAACGCATTTCTCAGTAATGTCCTGATGTTTTTTTTTTTTTTTTTTTTTTTTTTTTTTTTTTTTTTAAAGTTTTGTGAGCTCTATATTAAACCTGAAGAAATTATACAAACAATAACATATTTTGATGAAAAAGAAGGAAAGTTATATGAAGTCCCAAGAAATAAACCAAATGTTAAAGATGGTGCTTTTCCTACAATTTTCAGTGGCTTGCCATCAAGGAGAGCTATTAGGCATAAAAAAAATTACGTTTTATTACCTAATTATATTTGTGCATTTATATTATTACTAGCAGGCTTTGCCCGCTTCGCTGGACACTATATTTAAATGATTTCTTTGTAACTGAATATATTTCGATTGGCGACTATTTTCGTCACAGCTTTTGTATGGGACCTCCTTGGCAATATCAAACATTTTTTGAACTTCTTGAATCTGTACAAAAAAACTATTATTAAAACAAATATTTTCGAAAATAGTCCAATAGCTGGTGTTAATTCTTCAAATATTCTGGAAACAATTAAAGCTGTTACTTGTACTGTATAAGTCATTATTCGATGAATGTTCTGGGACAGTCTAAAAAATTGTCACTTGTTCCGCAGGAGTAAAGCAAATAGCATCAACTACACCAGAGCAAAAATTTTCACTCACTCACGAAAGATGTCCAGTTGCTTAGAGCTCAATCCCTAAAGTGCAATGACTCAGAATACGTCTCTGAATAATTCTGGATCGCAGTGACTACATACTCTTTCGCAAAAATCAACTCACACCTACTTATAACTTTTGGCGATGGGGCTTGGAGATGACTCCATCGAGAATCCCTTGGTAAGCTCAAGGTCTACGTTCCCGTGTGTCGGAGAGCTTCGAAACATCGGGAACCCTAAACTATCACTTTTCACCAAATTTGGTCGCCCACTCGCCAAGTTAATCTCCAAGACTATGCTTTCTATTAAACATATCTTTATTTAGTTATTTAAATATTAATTTGAATTAATCAAATATTTCTGCCCGACAGCGTGCAAGTGCAGTCACACACAACAGCTCATTTTTTTGTATGTTAAATTAGCGTAGTGATTGGTATATAAAAAAATAAATAAATAACTAAACATTATCGTGCTACACAACTTTATTAATTTTACATTTTTCTTGAACTACCTAGATTAAAATCGCTGTTGCTAAATTAAACCTCTTTTATATTTTTCTTGAACTACCTAGATTAAAATAACTGTTGCTAAATTAAACCTCTTGGCGAAAAATGTTCGCTGTACTTCAACGCAACAATTTAAAAAATCACCCAGGAGGATCTATAAATAAAACTGATTTTAGTACAACATATATTAGCATCGTAAACTATATTAGCACTTTATCAATGTGTAAAAGAAATTTTAAATTAAAAATGACATAAATTTTTGTGAGATGTATAATTTATTTATTTATTTATTTTATTACTTCCTTATACAAAGTATAAGGAAGTATAGTGATCCCGATTTGCGAAATGGATTTTGTATTTCACATTGCTCGAAAACGAATGATCGCTGAATGTTGTCAATTTATACGTGTGACTGTCATGAGGTCTAGTTGCACACCTGCAAGTGTCGTCTTAACACGAGCTCTCGTTTTAGAGATATAAGGTATTTTACACGATTTTTCGTGACGTCTGTATGTGTGTGTGTGTGTGTCTGTGTGTGTGTGTGTATGTCGCATAACTCAAAAACGGTTGGACGTAGAAAGTTGCGAATTGGTACATAGGTTTGTTATAACATCTAGTTGTGCACCTCCCTTTTTGGACTTTCTATGATTCTCCGTTTTCGAGATATTTAGGAAAATTAGGTTCATAATGACAAAAATACATTGGTTTTGGCCATAATGTATCAAAAAACGGTAATAACTAGACAAATCTTGCAATTTAACTGACTTTCCGACTAGCTAGACATTTGAAACTTTCAGAAAAGCTCAGGACACATTGACAATGCATTTTCAAAATATTTTTAACCAACTGTTTCCGATACCTGCTGCCTTCAGCAGCAATTACGCGATTCAACAGAAAATTTATTTAACTAACTTCCCGACTAGCTAGTCGTTTGAAACTTTCAGATTAGATCAGAACACGGTGAAAATGCATTTTTTAAATACTTTTAGCCAACTGTGTAGGGTCCCTGCTGCCTTCGGCAGTGTTACCATTTTAAATCTTGGAATCGATTTTTAACTAACTTTCCGACTAGCTAGACATTTAAAAGTTCCGGAAAAGCTCAGAACACGATGACAATAAATTATAAAAATATTTTTGGTCAATTGCTTCGGGTCACTGCTGCCTTCGGCAGCGTTTACATGGTGCAACAGAAAATTTATTTAACTAACTTCCCGACTAGCTAGACATTTGAAACTTTCAGAATTGTCCAGAAAACGGTGAATATGCATCTTTTTAATATTTTTAGCTAACTGTTTCAGGTCCCTGCTGCCTTCGTCAGCGTTGCCAGTACAAATCTTGCAATCGGTTTTTAACTAACTTTCAGAAAAGTTCAGAACACGGTGATAATTCATTTTTAGAAATATTGTCAGCCAACTGTTTCGGGTCCAATGTCAATGTTTTTTAACATTATGTATATTTCTAAAAGTGTATAAGGAAGTCATGTGGTGCACACATCAGATTTTTTTTTATTGTTCACGTTTAGATAAATGTATTTATTTTCCTGTTGGAAAAAAAAAAAAAAACTCGACAACAATTAAATTATGGATAATTTAATTTAATTTAGGCAACGATTAAATTATGGTTAACATTTAAATGGCTAATTTTTTGCTATTATTAGCTTACAAAATTGCTATTTTATGCATAAAAATAACAAAAAAAAAGTTTTTTCTCGGAATAAAAGGCAACCAACTTTCTAAGTTATGGTATAAGCTATCTCCATAACAAATTTTATCGAAATCCATCGAGCAGTTTTAGCGTGAAACTCAGTCAAATAAACGGACATTCACATTTATAATATACTAGCAGGCTTTGCCCGCTTCGCTGGTCATTATATTGAAATGAATCCCCAAAACAGCATATCATTGATAATAATAAAATATCTTAAAAAAAAAAAAAAAAAACATTGAAATCCGACAAAATCTAATTTTAAGTTGCCCAATGCCTTCGGCAGTCCCTTACCTGCTTTTTACTCCCCCTCCCTCGCGGTTACAGTTGAAAGTTTTACAAAATCTCATCAAAGTGCATATTTCGCACACTTAATTAACATTCACACACCAAAATTCGCCATTCTTAGGTAATTTGGACGGATTTAAGCTTCAAAATGTGGTTTTTGCCCCGCCCGCCCCAAGAGGAAGGAGGGGCGGGGGTAAATTTCCAAAATTACTTTATATTTCATGTTGCATACACATACCTGACCGACACATAAAAAAAAATTGAGATCATGAAATTATTTAAAGCTGAGCTATGCTTTAAAACTTTTTTTTTTTTAATCTCTCCTCCCGTTCTTAAAGGAGGGAAGGAGGAGTGAATTTCGCAAAATCTCTTCATACTATGAGTTAGATACATATAATCGTCCCTTACATAAAAAATGTCCAACCTTAGATAATTTAGTGTAGCGTTACGCATGAATACATGTTTTTGCCCCCCATTCTCCAAAGGGCGGTAGGGTCGAATTTCATAAAATCCCTTTGTAGTGTGTGTTCAGTTCGATTTCCTCGTGTGTTGAGTACCCTTCTTCCAAAATCTTTTCCCTTCCCTCCCCCCTTAAAAATCCAAAATTCCAAAATCGCAGAAAATAATTTTTTTGTACTGAATTCTGGTCTTTCCATCTGCAATTTCTTCACCGTTAAGTAATTTGGAGCCTTCTGCCCCCCAAGGAGACGGTGGGGGGGGGGGGGTATTTTGCAAAATTCCGTCTTAGTTGGGGGTCAGGCTCCGAAATCCAACCTGGTCACTAAAATTTGTGACCCTCTTTCCCACAGAATCGTCATGGCAGTGTTGAGTCAGTGAATCATTGAGTTTACTCTTTTATATGTACAGATTTGTTTATATTTTTTATGGACTACTTGGCTTAAGGTTGCTGTCACAAAAATAGAGTCCTTGGCGAAAAATGTCCTATCTACTTCAGTATTAAAATTAAAAATATACCCAGGATTATCCACTAATAAAGCTCTTTAATACAGATCTGAATTAGCTTTCATTTTCTTATTATTTAATTTTGATAATGACGTTATGTTGTCATGTGCCTAAGCAAATTTAATATGTATTATTTTTTTTATTATTATTCGCGTGAAATATTTTTTGGCAACAATTAAAAATTAAAATAAATTATTTTAAAATTTTATTATAGAATACATATTTATATTATACAGAAGATTAATTAAAAATTTACATTTTTTCCGGTATAAATAGTAGCCTATGTCTTATTCCAGACTATTACCTATCTCTATACAAAATTTCATCCAGATCCGTTTAGCCGTTGTGGTGTGATTGAGTAACAAACATCCATCCAAACTTTCGCATTTAAATTATTAGTTAATATTATTTATAGTTATCGTGTGCATGTGTTAGATTGAGTTATTTTGCTATCAAATTGATAAAATTTTAATTTTAAATTTCAAAACTCTGTCGTTCTTGGCGCTTATTGTATTTGGTGATCAAAAACGTAATACTAAAATATGTATGCCAGATGTATATTTTCGTAATATGCATTGTACGAAATATTATTTCATATTATTCATTACTCTCTTAATATAAGTTGTTAAAATAACCATGATTTTTGAAAGGAATTAAATTATGTTCGCCAAATAATTTGTCGATATATATATATTTTTTCCTGCTAAGGATGACCGATATCAAATCTATTCCGCTGCAACATATTAGTATTTTATATCAGATACTTTATTTAGACATCTGAAAACAAACTTGACTTCAAATTATGATAGAATATTTATCATTTTCCTTTTAATTAGTGTATTAGTTGGATATTTATTGTGTAAATATCATCCTTTGAAATGAAATGTTTGTGTTTTCAATTGAATATAGAAGTTTGCCATTTTTTTTTCCTAGAGTTTTGATATTAAAAATGCAAATTTTGTCAATTTTACAACAAAAATAACTTAATCTAACGCATGGACATGATAACTAATACATATCTATACTTAAATATGGGGATTAAAATCGGGAATTAATTTTCCTCGATTTTTAATAATTTTTTACAAAAAATCCAATGGGCGTTTAACATAGGACATATTTTTCTTGAATCCACAAACGGCCAGTGACGTCATCACTTCGCTTGCGTATTAGCACTTTATCGATGTGTAAAAGAAATTTTTAATTAAAAATGACGTCAATTTTTGTGAGATGCATAATTTTTTTTTTTTAATTTTTTATCGTTCACTTTTAGATAAATGTATTTATTTTCCTGTTGAAAAAAATAAATTCGTTTTTTTTTTTTTTTTTTGGCAACAATTAAATTATGGATAAATTTAAATGGCTAATTTTTTGCTATTATTAGCTTACAGAATTGCTATTTTATGCATAAAAATCGCAAAAACAAATTTTTTTTTTTGGAATAAAAGGTAGCCAACTTTTTAAGTTAGGGTATAAGCTATCTCCATTACAAATTTCATCGAAATCCGTCGAGCAGTTTTGGCGTGAAACTCAGTCAAATAAATTCACGGACATAACTCTAGAAAACGTTTGTATGGGAAATAGAAAAGGGCTGTTTTTAGAGTTTTCCCGGAAATTATTCGATTTTTTCTCGCCTTTTAAACCTTCCCTAGACTTCCACGAACATTTCAAGACTAAGATAAGATAAATCCGTTCAGCCGTTCTCGAGTTTTAGTGAGACTAACGAACAGCAATTCATTTATATATATATAGATATGTAATATTGAGAATTAATTTCTATATAATGACCAGCGAAGCGGGCAAAGCCTGCTAGTCATTAATAATAACAAAATATCTAAAAAAAAAAAAAAAAAAAAAAATCATTGAAATCCGTCAAAATCTAATTTTAAGTTGCACAATGCCTTCGGCAGTCCCTTACCTGCTTTTTACTCCCCCTCCCTCGCGGTTACAGTTGAAAGTTTTACAAAATCTCATCAAAATGCATATTTCGCACACTTAATTCACACCCACACACCAAAATTCGCCATTCTTAAGTAATTTGGACGGATTTAAGCTTCAAAATGTGGTTTTTGCCCCGCCCGTCCCAAGAGGAAGGGGGGGGGGGGGTAAATTTCCAAAATTACTTTATATTGCATGTTGCATACACATACCTAACCGACACATAAAAAAATGAGATCATGAAATTATTTAAAGCTGAGCTATGCTTTAAAATTTTTTTTTTTTTTTAATCTCTCCCCCCGTTTTTAAAGGAGGGAAGGAGGAGGGAATTTCGCAAAATCTCTTCATACTATGAGTTACATACATATAATCGTCCCTTACATAAAAAATGTCCAACCTTAGATAATTTAGTGCAGCGTTACGCATGAATACATGTTTTTGCCCCCCATTCTCCAAAGAGCGCTAGGGTGGAATTTCATAAAATCCCTTTGTAGTGTGTAGTATGTGAGTACCCTTCTTCCAAAACCTTTTCCCTTCCCTCCCACCCCTTAAAAATCCAAAATTCCAAAATCGCAGAAAATAATGTCCCTTACCTGCTTTTTACTCCCCCTCCCTCGCGGTTACTGTTGAAAGTTTTACAAAATCTCATCAAAGTGCATATTTCGCACACTTAATTAACATTCACACACCAAAATTCGCCATTCTTAGGTAATTTGGACGGATTTAAGCTTCAAAATGTGGTTTTTGCCCCGCCCGCCCCAAGAGGAAGGAGGGGCGGGGGTAAATTTCCAAAATTACTTTATATTTCATGTTGCATACACATACCTGACCGACACATAAAAAAAATTGAGATCATGAAATTATTTAAAGCTGAGCTATGCTTTAAAACTTTTTTTTTTTAATCTCTCCTCCCGTTCTTAAAGGAGGGAAGGAGGAGTGAATTTCGCAAAATCTCTTCATACTATGAGTTAGATACATATAATCGTCCCTTACATAAAAAATGTCCAACCTTAGATAATTTAGTGCAGCGTTACGCATGAATACATGTTTTTGCCCCCCATTCTCCAAAGGGAGGTAGGGTGGAATTTCATAAAATCCCTTTGTAGTGTGTGTTCAGTTCGATTTCCTCGTGTGTTGAGTACCCTTCTTCCAAAATCTTTTCCCTTCCCTCCCCCCTTAAAAATCCAAAATTCCAAAATCGCAGAAAATAATTTTTTTGTACTCAAGTCTGGTTTTTCCATCTGCAATTTCTTCACCGTTAAGTAATTTGGAGCCGAGTTAAGCCTTCTGCCCCCCAAAGGGAGACAGGGGGGGGATTTTGCAAAATTCCGTCTTAGTTGGGGGTCAGGCTCCGAAAACCAACCTGGTCACTGAAATTTGTGACCCTCTTTCCCACAGAATCGTCATGGCAGTGTTGAGTCAGTGAATCATTTAGTTTACTCTTTTATATGTACAGATTTGTTTATATTTTTTATGGACTACTTGGGTTAAGGTTGCTGTCACAAAAATAGAGTCCTTGGCGAAAAATGTCCTATCTACTTCAGTATTAAAATTAAAAATATACCAGGATTATCAACTAATAAAGCTCTTTAATACAGATCTGAATTAGCTTTCATTTTCTTATTATTTAATTTTGATAATGACGTTATGTTGTCATGTGCCTAAGCAAATTTAATATTTATTATTTCTTTTAATATTATTCGCGTGAAATATTCTTTGGCAACAATTAAAAATTAAAATAAATTATTTTAAAGTTTTATTATAGAAGAAATATTTATATTATATAGAAGATTAATTAAAAATTTACATTTTTTCCGGTATAAATAGTAGCCTATGTCTTATTCCAGACTATTATCCATCTCTGTACAAAATTTCATCCAGATCCGTTTAGCCGTTGTGGCGTGATTGAGTAACAAACATCCATCCAAACTTTCGCATTTATAATACTAGTATAGATTAGTTATCATGTGCATGTGTTAGATTGAGTTATTTTGCTGTCAAATTGACAAAATTTTAATTTTAAATTTCAAAACTCTGTCGTTCTTGGCGCTTATTGTATTTGGTGATCAAAAACGTAATACGAAAATATGCATGCCAGATGTATATTTTCGTAATATGCATTGTACGAAATATTGTTTCATATTATTCATTACTCTCTTAATATAAGTTGTTAAAATAACCATGATTTTTGAAAGGATTTAATTTTGTTCGCCAAATAATTTGTCGATATTTAATTTTTTCTGCTAAGGATGACCGATATCAAATCTATTCCGCTGCAACATATTAGTATTTTATATCAGATACTTTATTTAGACATCTGAAAACAAACTTGACTTCAAATTATGATAGAATATTTATCATTTTCCTTTTAATTAGTATATTAGTTGGATATTTATTGTGTAAATATCATCTTTTGAAATGAAATGTTTGTGTTTTCAATCGAATATGGAAATTTGCCATTTTTTATTCTAGAGTTTTGAAATTAAAAATTCAAATTTTGTCAATTTTACAACAAAAATAACTTAATCTAACTCATGGACATGATAATTAATACTTACCTTTACTCCGTGCCTATACCTAAATATGGGGATTAAAATCGGGAAATAATTTTCCTCGATTTTTAATAATTTTTTACAAAAAATTCCAATGGACGTTTAACATAGGAAATATTTTTCTTGCATAAACGAACGGCCAGTGACGTCACCACTTCGCTTGCGTATTAGCACTTTATCAATGTGTAAAAGAAATTTTTAAATAAAAAATGACGTCATTTTTTGTGAGATGCATAATTTTTTTAAATATTTTTTTATCGTTCACGTTTAGATAAATGCATTTATTTTCCTGTTGAAAAAAAATAAATAAATTCGTTTTTTTTTTTTTTTTTTTTTGCAACAATTAAATTATGGATAAATTTAAATGGCTAATTTTTGCTATTATTAGCTTACAAAATTGCTATTTTATGCATAAAAATCGCAAAAACAAATTTTTTTTCGGAATAAAAGGTAGCCAACTTTTTAAGTTAGGGTATAAGCTATCTCCATTACAAATTTTATCGAAATCCATCGAGCAGTTTTAGCGTGAAACTGACTCAAATAAACGGACATTCACATTTATAATATATAGAAGATATAAGATTATGATTAATTTTTATGTAAATTATGGAGCAATCTTCTTCATGTATATGAAACATTTATAATTTTCAATAAAATTATTTTTATCTTGATTTTTGTCTTTTATGTATTATTTCAATTACATAGATTTAATGAAGGAGAAATCTTATTTAAATAAGCCACTTAAATTCTTGATTTAAAGAATGTTGAAAGTAATGTTAACAGGTAAGTGAGAGTTATTTTGGATGATCAAATACTTAGAAATTATTGTTCTGTATTAAAATTTCTCTGGGCATAAAATTTACAGATATGATTAAAAATAAAAATTCTTATTATATATGTTAAAGTGTTTTTAATGCAAATTTTATGTCTACCCTCACCTTGAAAAAAAAAAAAAGTATATCATTAATATTTATGATTTTAAAACTTTAAATAACCTGAAATTTAGAGTTTGATGTTATTTATAGTTTAGTACATTGTATCGTCTATACCATACATATTGTTTATATTGTCTGTATCAATTGTTAAAGCACATTGTATCGTCGTACTTATCTATAATTTTAACCAGGTGGAAAAAATCCATTATTTAAAAAAATATATACATAAATTCAGGTGGCTTAAATATTAAAAAAAGGAACTTTAAAAAAAAGTTTACATTTATTTTTGTAACCACAGCGTATAAAATGAAAGCACCGATGAGAAAAAAAATATATATATTTCTAAATCCATATATGAGGATGTGCATAAAAAGTGAACTAAATCATGTGGCGCCACAATCCTCTTGGAATGCCTTGATAAAAAAGTGTTGGATAAATGCGTGCGTTAATCTATAATAACAAAAGTGATAAATAAATGTAGGGAAGAATGATTAAATTAGCAAATTTTTTGTTTCAGTAGTTTGTTAAATTCCCAGTATTCATAGCTGCTAACTTTTTTAATTGATTCCGGAATGTTGTTAGTATATCGCCCTATCTTCAAACCATATTCTTTGAGGAGTAATTGTCTTCATGTTTAATTGTAATTACATGCTAAAGAAAATTATTCTATTAAGAATATGGTATGAAGAAAAGGGCGAATGTTAACAACATTCCGGAATAAATTGAAAAAGTTGGCAGCTATGAGTATTTTTTTTTTAGTTGATGGACAAGTAATATTTTTCAGAAAAGTTTTTAAATGTTTTTTCAAGGTTGAACACCTTACAGGGGGGGGGGGGAATTAAACAATTACAAAGGTAAAGAGGTTAAGACTAATAACAATGCTTTTGCAAAAACCTCTGCAGACAAATATAAACCTCTTATTCCTCCTAAAATATGAAGGATTTTAACCAATTAAAATTTTTATTAATCTGCATACTTGCCAACTCTACTGTTTTTACCGGTAGACTACTGTTTTTTGGTTATGTCTACTGGCCTACTGTTTTTTGTTAAAAATTTACTATTTTTAGGAACTTACAAGAAAAATTAAAAATTAAGCAATTTTCTTGTAAAATATTGTTGCGTACTTGGGGGTTCGTGAGTTGTCTGAGAATGAAAGGCCAAACGTACAAAAATTCAGTAATTTATTCACAGAAAGTTCCCGAAAAATACTGGTCTATAAACCAAGTATCAGCTTCAATTCAAACAGTAAACACAGCTTAAACAACAGCTGTCAATAGCAAATCCACAGTACACAGTGTATAACAATAACACTTGAAGCAAGTCTCTCTCAAAGAGGCTCAAGAGCAATGCAAGCACTAGCGAAGCTGGCTGAAGACTGAACAGAACTGACTGCCTTGGCGGGAAAGCGCTTCCTTATATACTGTTCCATGGAACCGAGATTTTTCGAGAAAACTCTAGAAAGTGGTCAACCAATCAACTTACAGCTTCCATATTTGGTATATCCCATATAAGGATTTTCTCGCCAAGGTCGCCAAAAAAATCGCCAAGGTGGGAAAAAGTCGCCAAATTTGGCGCCAAATGCATTACCTGCATTACTGGGGCTTTTTAATGCGTTTTTAAGGGAAAATAAGGCTATTTCAACTCTAAAACGACTAGGAATGCACAAAATTAGCACTTTATCAACTTACTAAGCCTCTTTGAAAGAATTTATACAGAAATAAACACAATTATTTACAATTTTGTAACACTGCCCCCCTCCCAAGGACTGCACGTCCCGGGCAGTGCAACCCTTGGTCAAGAGGCGAAACTAAACAAATTTACACAATCTAAAATAAAAAACTAAGTTGCATATAACGATAACATAGAAATACAAATCAAGTGAGAAATATTTACAAAATTCACAAATATGTACAAGTATTTTTATACAAATATTTACATTACGCATGCGCAAATTTTACCAGTATTTACATTTTAAATTTTAATATTACCGTTAATTGTGGTACTTGGCTAGCCTGTTATAGTGCACCACCTTCGGTTTTGATGAAGGTGTTTTAGTGATCCGCACCACTACATCATTCAGACTTTTTAAGACTGTGTATGGTCCGTCCCAGTTGCACTGTAACTTGGGAGAGAGTCCTTTGCATCGAACAGGATTCCACAACCAGACCTTCTCTCCTTCCTGAAACTCATGTTGCGTAGCCTTTAGATCGTACCTTGTCTTCATTTTCTCCGTTGCCATGTTAATCCGCTCCCGAGCAAAGTTGTGTACGTCCTCAAATCGTGCCTGGAGATCTTGGACCGGTGCTTTCATGGACAGCACTTCGATAAGCCAGCAGGAACAATGGCAACTTCAAGTCCCAATCTTGCTGGTTCCTTGAAACTAGAAGAGAGAGGTTATTCAGGATGGTACGATTGAACCTCTCGACCATGCCGTCCGACTGGGGATGTAAGGGTGTAGTTCGGGTTTTGCCTATGCCGAGTAGTTGACACATTCCTTTGAAAACATCAGAGGTAAAGTTCCTACCTTGGTCGGTATGAAGTTGTAGGGGCGTGCCGTACCTTGACACCCATTGCTGCACTAGGACCTCTGCGACCGTGCATGCCTCTTGATTGGGAATAGGATATGCCTCAGGCCACTTGGTGAAATAGTCCATCACGACGAGGATGTATTTATTTCCACTGGAGGTCCGTGACAAAGGACCCATGATGTCGAGTGCAATCCGTTCAAATGGTGCTCCCACGTTATACCGTTGCAGTCTTCCTCGACTTCGTTTCTGCGGGCCTTTACGTGCCGCACAAGCATCACAGGATTTACACCATTACTCCCATCATCAGATTCCCACTTTCTGTATAATACGCCGTTTTTGATATGAAGAGAGTCCCAAAGTGCCCAATAACTTTTCGTAATGGGACTGAATCTGGAAATGTCCTGCCAGGTAGGTCTGTTGCTGGTCGTCTCCTTCAGCTGTAATATTGGCTTTATGTCAGGATCTTCCAACTGGGCTTGTCTAAGTTCTTCGTTACTCCATGGATCGGGATCTTGTTCTAATGGTGTTGAGACAGTGACTTGGCCGGCAACCGGATTTATCGGCAGGTATTTCTGTTCGGCTCTAGAGCAGTACTTGCAGCTTTCCGAGCAGGGCTTCCGTGACAAGGCATCTGCATTACCATGTAGAGTCCCTTTACGGTGACGTATTTCGAAGTCATATTCCTGGAGGCGTTGTATCCACCTGGCAATCTGTCCTTCCGGGTTCTTGAACTGGAGCAACCACGTTAGAGATGCATGGTCAGTCCGTAGCAGGAATCTTCTGCCATAGAGGTAATGATGGAAATGTTCTATGGCTTTTACGATGGCGAGTAGCTCTTTCCTGGTGGTACAGTAATTTCGCTCTGGTTTAGACAGGCATTTACTCCAATAGGCAATGACATGTTCTTGTCCATCAATTTCCTGCGACAGAACAGCACCGACACTCTCATGGCTGGCATCTGTATCAAGTATGAACTGTCTGTCGGGCTGTGGATACGTCAAGACAGGCGATGATGTTAAGGCCTCTTTAAGTCGCTTGAACGCATTTTCACATTCATCTGTCCACATGAACTTCTGCTTGGCTTCCGTCAGCTTGTGGAGTGGTCTGGCAATATTTGAAAAGCCCTTGACAAACTTCCTGTAGTAAGTGCAATACCCCAGGAAACTTCGTAGTTGGTGTACATTTTCAGGGCGACTCCAGTTCTCGACTGCAGAGATCTTCTCAGGATCAGTTCTCACACCTTCGGCAGAGATGATATGGCCGAGGTAGCTCACTTCACGACGGAACAAGTTACACTTGCCTGGATTCAGTTTGAGTTTAGCCATTCTGAGTTTCTCCAGCACCTTTCGGATGTTTCGTAGATGGTCTTCGAAGGTGCGCCCCACAATGATAATATCATCCAAATACACCAGACAGGCTTCATAGGAAAGTCCTTTTAGCACTGTCTCCATCAGGCGTTCAAAGGTGGCAGGAGCATTACATAATCCGAACGGCATAACTTTAAATTGCCACAGTCCTTGTCCCGTGGTGAATGCAGTCTTCTCACGATCATCAGGATGTAATTCTACTTGCCAGTAACCACTCTTCAGATCCAACGTCGAGAACCATTTATTGCCAGAAAGTGTGTCTAATGTGTCGTCAATTCTGGGAAGAGGGTAACTGTCTTTCTTCGTGATGTCATTCAAACGACGATAATCCACACAAAATCTTGTTGAACCATCCTTTTTCCGCACCAGTACTATGGGAGAGGCCCAAGGACTCGTTGATGGCTCGATGACATCATTGTGCTGCATTTCACTTAGAAGTTCAGTGACTTCTTCCTGTTTAGCAAAGGGAAGTCTTCTTGGATGTTGTTTGATTGGAGGATGATTTCCTGTATCAATTCTGTGCTGGGTGATGTTCGTTCTCCCGACGTCTTCAGGTGTTCGAGAAAAAAGTTCTTTAAATTCTTGGAGTAGCTTCTCCGCAGCACATCTCTGTTCCTTTCCTAACTCTGCATTCTTGAGTATTTCCGTTATTAATTGTTCTGAAGACTTGGATGCGGTTGATTGCGTGGGACGGTTGATGCATGTAACAGGAGTGCAGGTTGCTAACACCTCCTCCTTCTTCACTGTCCGGACCTTATCGCTGATGTTTGCGACTCTCACAGGAATAGTACTCTTTGATAGATCAACTAGAGATGAAGCTACCAGAACTCCTCTTGGGCTATTGTCTGTATTCGGGTATTCAATCAGTCCATAGCGGAAGTATTGCTTTGTAGGTGGTGTTCCTGAAACTATTGTCTCTGTGTGTGGAGGGATGGAAATTTCAGAATTGGCTATTATCTGGCAAATTGTCTGAATATCTTGATTTTCAGTGTTGAACACAGCTATGTCTTCCGAACTCGAATGCAGTTCATTATTCTTGAAGTCCAATTTAAAGTTAAATTTTCTCAGGAAATCAATTCCAATAATTACAGGATCTCTTATATCTGCCACATATGCCATATGATTGTAACTGGCATTCCCAAAAGTGATGACCAAGTTCATTTTTCCATATATTTTGATTTCGTCTCCGGTCACAGTCTGGAGTTTAACGCAGGGCGGCGTCCAGATGATCTTCTCTTTTAGTTCTTGAGCCAAATCCGTTCTAATGATGGTCACGTTGGCTCCCGTGTCCAGAATCATCCGGCAGGTGGCGTTGTTGACTTGGCCATAGACGTGAAGTCCATTATCGCCGCCACTCATCGATGAAACATGAAATACTGTAAATTGGGGCTCTTTAATTTTAGGCAACCTCCGCCCCGCGAGATGGCCTCCTCTTAGTTTCCCTGCAGTGATGGTGAAGCCGGGTGATTTCCTACAGTTGGTCGTACAGGGTAGTTCCTCTTCACGTGACCATCCCCTCCACAGCCCCAGCACTTTATCTTCCGGTCCTTTATTTCCTTATTGTTCTCCAGGCTGCGCAATCTCTTTAAGATCTCTTCGATACTTCTCTTCATTTCATTTTCACCAGCAGGCGTATCGTTTAATGAGACTGCTCTTATGGTATGGCGGTCTTTACGGGAGGCTTGTTGGGCTGCCTCTATCCTAAGTGCATAGCCTAAAGCTGATTCTACGTCTCTGATGTTGGAAAGTCTCAGCGCTTTTTGAATTTCTGGATCCCGAACAGCATCGATAAAGTACTGAAGAGCTAAGTCGTTTCCAGTGTCAGCTTGGCAGTCTGAGAATGCTAGGTGTGACAATCTCTGAATGTCCGCTGCCAGCTCTTGCAAACTTTCGCCCGTTTTCTGGTAACGGGACTTTAGCTGGAGGCGACTATAGTCCTTAGAACACTTCTCTCCAAACCGTAGCTCCAGTGCTCTAGTTAAGGCCTCGAAGTCGTTCCTTTCTTCTATAGAAACATTTCTCAGTATCTCGGCTGCATCTCCCCGTAATGCTGCTGCTAAGTGGACCGACTTGGCGGTAGAGTCCCAGCCGTTAGCTTCAGCTACGATGGAAAACTGCGTCTTATATACATGCCAGGAGGAACTGCCGTCGTAGGTAGATAGCTTAATAAATTCGTGATTCTGGCTTCTTCTCTCTTTCTTTTCAGTTTCCTGGGGCTTGGATCCTAACTTTTCTTCGAGATTCCGAATCTTGCTCTGCAGTTCATTCCCTATTACCTCTCCGCTCCACTCTTCTCTCATTTTTCTCTCAAGATCTTCCTCCATTCTCTTAAACTTGCTTTCTATCTCTGAAACCTTTCCTTTCAGCTCTTGATCAAAGTTTTCTTTAAATTTCTCCTCAAAATTCTTTTCTATCTTCATAAATCTCTCTTCAAAATTCTTTTCCATTTTCAAAACTTTCTCTTCAAAATTGTCTTCTATCTTCATAGCTTTCTCTTCAAAACTCTCTTCTATTTTCAAAACTTTCTCTTCAAAATTTCCTTCTATCTTTATAACTTTCTCTTCAAAATTTTCTTCTATCTTTATAACTTTCTCTTCTATTCCATCCATTCTGTTTTCCATAACCGTTAATTTACCCTCGATTGATTCTTTCACCGTTGAAAGCTCTCTCTTCATCTCGTCTTGATTAGATTTAATTTCTTCCTGAACTTCACCCATAGTGTCTTTCAACTCTCTTTGCGATGTTTCCATTTTCTCTTGTGCTACCTTCATTTCTTCAGTCAAACCGTCTTTCAACTCTCTTTGCGATGCTTCCATACTTTCTTTCATCTCTCTTTGTCCTTCCTTCATTCTTTCGATCAATCCGGTTTCCATCTTTTCCTGTCCTGTTTCCATTTTCTCTATCAATCCAGATCTTAACTCATTCATCTGAGCAGTGAGACCTTCTAGAATTTTTTTCATCTCTTGCTCCATAGCTCTCGTTATCACCATTCACCGACAACCCCACTCCTGACACCAGAAATGTTGCGTACTTGGGGGTTCGTGAGTTGTCTGAGAATGAAAGGCCAAACGTACAAAAATTCAGTAATTTATTCACAGAAAGTTCCCGAAAAATACTGGTCTATAAACCAAGTATCAGCTTCAATTCAAACAGTAAACACAGCTTAAACAACAGCTGTCAATAGCAAATCCACAGTACACAGTGTATAACAATAACACTTGAAGCAAGTCTCTCTCAAAGAGGCTCAAGAGCAATGCAAGCACTAGCGAAGCTGGCTGAAGACTGAACTGAACTGACTGCCTTGGCGGGAAAGCGCTTCCTTATATACTGTTCCATGGAACCGAGATTTTTCGAGAAAACTCTAGAAAGTGGTCAACCAATCAACTTACAGCTTCCATATTTGGTATATCCCATATAAGGATTTTCTCGCCAAGGTCGCCAAAAAAATCGCCAAGGTGGGAAAAAGTCGCCAAATTTGGCGCCAAATGCATTACCTGCATTACTGGGGCTTTTTAATGCGTTTTTAAGGGAAAATAAGGCTATTTCAACTCTAAAACGACTAGGAATGCACAAAATTAGCACTTTATCAACTTACTAAGCCTCTTTGAAAGAATTTATACAGAAATAAACACAATTATTTACAATTTTGTAACACTATATAGAGGGAAAATAAGCAGAGAATAAATATAATAATGAAATGAGATTTATTAAATGTATGCGTAAAAATTACAATACTGATCTTAATTATCTCAAAATATACTTAAATTTTTGGGGGTTTTACTTTCATCACCCTACTACCATAGCTAGTGGAAGTATTGTATTCGGTTTAAAAATTCGATATCGATATTTCACCTGATTTACACGTTTTACAGTCCCCGGAGTCCAAAAATGTGGTTTTTGGCAATTGGTCAGTGTGTGTGTATATGTGTGGAATCTTCTGGCTATCATATCGGGGCCGTGCCCTTAGCGGAAATCTATAAACCCGTGTCCTTAGCGGAAATGTTATCTCCCCTCGGTGGCGTGCTTTCAGCATACGTGCCTTTAGTGGAAATGTATAATAAATTTAAAAATAAAATAAAAAATGAGCTCTTAAATTTTCCTCTACATTTTATACACATTTAGCACAGGCTATATTTTGCTTCAGAAGTAACTCGTCGCAAAATTAGGTATGCGTACTAGAGGTCTGCACGGGCCGAAATTTTCAGGCCCGGTATGAAATCGATAAATTCGGCCAAGGCCCGACCCTGCCCAATTTTTTTTTTACCAGTGTACGACCCGGCCCGGCCCGGACAAAAAGCGATAAAATCAGGCCCGACCCGGCCCGTACCGATTAAAAAATATGTAAAATTACAAAAAAAAAAAAAAAAAAAAAAACAAGCAAACAACAACAAAAACTAGTATGTTGTGCCCACCACAAGACTTTCTTCTATATTTTCCTATACAAATTCACGCAGTAACAATATTTAAAAAAAAAAAAATAAATAAATAAAAAGTTTTTTTTTTTCATTTTTTTCTTGGTTAAAAGTAAAAAAAATCGATAACTTTGTTTTAAATTACCACATATTTATAGTTAAACCATTCGTTTTAAAGGTATTGACGAGACCTTTCGAAAGATACCGATCTTGAAAATTTACACCCCCCCGGGAGGAAGCGATGCCCCAAATTTTTTCCCTAATTAACTACTACTGTTATCAATAATTCATATTAATTTCACAATCACAGGTTAAGAATAACTCTCATTATGTACATTTATACGAAATTTTTTCCTATACTGCCATGTTAAAAATTTAGAAAAAATACGATCGCAGCGCCACCTGTTGAGCGATTGATCCCCAAATCTAATCAGCCTCAGTTTATGTCAGGGGCCAACTAAATACCAAGTCTGATTAAATTTCGTTAAAAAAAAAAAAAAAAAAAAAAAAAAAAAGTTTTTTTTTGTTAAAAGTAAAAAAAATCGATAACTTTGTTTTAAATTATCACAGATTTATAGTTCAACCATTCGTTTTAAAGGTATTGACGAGACCTTTCGAAAGATACCCATCTTGAAAATTTACTCCTCTCGAGGGGGGACTTCCCCCCCACGTAGGGTGGCGAGGCTCCTACGCATACAAAATTTTTTTCCCAGTTGACTATCTCTATTTTAAATAATTCTTGTAAATTTCATAATGATTACTAAAAAATAATTCTTTTTATGCACATTTATACAAAATTTTGTCCTATATCACCATGTTAAAAATTTAGAAAAAGCGGGATGGCAACGCAACCTGTAAGACAATTTTTACCAAAAGTTGATAGGCACTAATTTATGTCAAGGTACAACTACATACCAATTTCTATGAAATTCTGCGCAGTAGTTCTTGAGATGCAGTTGCCACAAAATTTTGTCACACACACACACACACACACAGACAGACAGACATTTTCTAAAAATGGTCAAATCGTGTTCTACAGCTCTCAAAACGTGTAAATTCATCAAAAACCCGAGGTCGAAAATTTTTACGAATCCAATACTTTCTCTATATTACATATAGAAGAAAGTAAAAACGTGCCTTTCTACGAAAAAGATTTTTAATATGTGTTTTGCAGAGGTTTTATATAGCTAAGCAATAGAATGTTTTTTAATAAAACTGCTGAATGTTTACAAGATATTTATATAGAAACGGTATTTCATTATTACAGACGTTCAGAAGGAACAAAGACAGACAGAAAGTCAAATCGAAAATATTAGCATTCCTCAAACAATATAGGAAGATATTTAAAATGGTTAATAGTACTAAAAATACACTTTCAACCACTTCCTGTTATATACCGTAATGTATCCAAATCTGTCATGTGATCCGGTAAACAAAACTTTAGTACTAATCCTACCATATTCAATAGAAAAGATGCTTTTGCACATGCTAAAATTGATGCTACTTTCATCCAGTGCTCCGAAGAAAAGGAAAAGAAGCCTTAGAGGAAAAGTTACAGCGGAAGGATTTTTATAGCCTTCATACCACCTAAACACTACAGACCATAGAAAACAAAGCCTTATATACACTAACGTGTCTAATTTCTTTTGTTTGTTACATGTACACAAACTGATAGTAACATGCATATTATTTTGAATTAGCAACCATCTAATATTACTTTAAATAAAATATATTAATTTCGAGATATGTTTAAACTATTTACGGAGAATCAGATGGCTAATAGACAATTAAATTGTAGTTACAGACACATTTAACAAAATAAAATTTTATGTGACATACCAGACTGTAAAATTATGTAAAATAAATGACTGAAAAAGTATTTTATCATTTTCCCTTTTCGTTGATTAACGAGGAATTTAGAAAAAGATTCGGCCCGGCCCGAGAGCAAATTGAAAAATTCGGCCCAAACCCGGGCCGGGCTCGGGCCGAAAGCCCGGACCGTTCAGACCTCTAATGCGTACTGTAGAATATCCGTTATTTGAGGGAATGGTGATCTGTAACCATATAAATTTTAATGAATCACAGTACTCCATATGAAAACGAACATTATTTGCCATTTCATGATTTTATTTAAGTTTTTGAGAAAATATAATTAACCATTACACCTTTTAAAACTAAAACAAAAATGGAAAATCAGGAGGTATACATTGATTATCAACACATTCCAACTGTACGTATTCGTTGTATCGTATAACATTCTATGTTCTTTGTCTATATTATCACACAATGGACAAACAGAAAGACAGACATATAGACTAACCGAATTCATAATCACTCTGAAGCATTGTTGGAAAGTGTTAAAAATGCCTGACACAAAACAATGCCTGACAAAAACATGATAGAGTTATTTTTTCAAACACCAATTTCGGAGATCTAAAACTGACTGCCTAATCAGGATGACCGTCATTTTTCCTGTAATAACCATGTAATACATGAGAAAGAATATCTAAAATGGATTTATGTAACAATTTTCAAAAAAATCGTTAGAGCCGTTTTTGAGATACCAACTTTTACCAGAACTTAGCATACTCAATTGTTGACTGCAAAACAATAATTACATACAAAAGCATATATAAAAGAGATTGAAAATATTGGCGAGTTTGAAAATATTCAGTACAGCCGTTTTTAAAGGAGACCTGAAACTAAGCTATTTATATAGGGCGTCTATCAATTTTTCTGAACTAACCAACTATATCATTCGAAAGGACATCTAATAGTGTGTTTATATGGCAACTTTGAAGAAAATCGTTGGAGCCATTTTTGAGATACTGACTTACGGTCCCAATTCCGGTTTCCGATGTCTCAAATCCTGATTTCCAATTTTCACCAAAATTTAGAAAATTCATCTTTACACCAAACCTGCCTCAATTCTGAAGTTTCGTAGTTCTATCTTTATTAGTTTAGGAGATATGATAACCAGAAAATTTCACACATACATACACCACTGACCAATTGCCGAAAACTACTGTTTTGGACTCAGGAGACCTTAAAACGTGTAAATCAAGCGAAAACTCGAATTTGAATTTTTTGATCGAATACAATATTTCCATTACCTACGGTAGTCCAGTAATGGAAGTATACTTGGTATCTGTAGACTAACTTTCTTAATCAAGTGTAAATTCTGACTAACTTGCCTTGTCTGGCAACTCCGGTTGTTGACTAACCTTCCTGGTCAGATAATTATGATTGTCGACTAGCCTTCTTTGTCGGATAATATTAACCTTCCTAGTCTGGAATAGTGTTTTGGGACTAGTTCAGCAAGTACACTTTTTAGTTTTGGAGACTAGTTCAGCAAGTACACTTTTCAGTTTTAGAGACTAGTTCAGCAAGTACACTTTTCAGTTTTGGAGACTAGTTCAGCTAGTACACTTTTTAACTGAAGTTGCCTTGTCAGCTATTTTGGTTAGTCAATTCTGTATTGTCAGTTGAGCATTTTGCCAGGTCACTGTGACCAATTTATTTTTCTGTGTGTACAGGGACACACGAAAATATTTCAAAGCATTGTGTTCTATGAGAGGCATTTCTATAAACCATATTTTCATATCCTTACTGTACACAAATCTTAATGAAATTGAAATATGTTACTCAAGTTCACTATCGGAATTTTCCCTGTATAAAATGGAGTAAATACCACCACTGATTTGTGTACAGGGACACACAGAAGTATTCCAAAACATTGCGTTTTATAAGAGATATTTCTATAAACAAAATTTTAATAACTTTACTTTGCACAAAGATTTATGAAATTTATATATGTTATTTATAAGCACAAAAGAAAATGCTTTGCATGGAATATAGCATGATTAGCATGATTTACTGGGTGACACAAAAATATTCAGTTACTTACCAGCGCTACTTTAGAATGTGGAAAAAGAGTTGGGAAAAAAGCTAAAAAACCCATAGAAATAGCATGGGACGAAAACCAAAAAAACTCACAATGTCATGTGCGTTAAAAAAAAAAAAAAAGGCTCACACCGAAAGTAATAAAAGGACAAAATTGACTAGAAAAAGACATCGAACAGCGGGAACGGGCGGGCTGGGGCGTTAAATATATCGTCGAGGATTAATCTAGAGGATAAAAGCTATTAATAAATATTTGCTAAAATTGTACTTTCGTAGACATTAAGCGTTTTTAACACTTTCTAACATTTTTAACACTTAACAACAAGGCTGAAAAATGTTAATGACTTCGGTTTGTCTGTCTGTCTGTCCGTCAGACTGTCCGCGCTATAACTCCCGTAAATATTTGTGGAATTTCTTAAAACTGATATATGTTATTCACGTTCACTATCGAATGTTCCCTATCGTAAATGGAGTTTATACCTTTACTGGTTTGTATACAGGGACACCCAAAAGTATTTCAAACCATTGTGTTCTATGAGAATTATTACTATAAATCATATTTTCATACATTTACTGTACACATATCTTAATTAAATTGAATTATGTTATTACAGTTCACTATGGGATGTTTCCTGTATAAAATGAAGCAAATACCACCACTGATTTATATACAAGGTCTCTCAAAAGTATTCTAAAGCATTGCGTTCTATGAGAGATATTTCCATAAATCAAATTTTAATAACTTTACTTTTCACGAAGTTTTAGGAAATTGAAATATGTTATTTAGAAGCACAAAAGTATGCTTTAAATAGAATATAGCATGATTAGCACTAGATTTACAGGGTGGCACAAAAATATTCTGTTATATTAAGGGATATTAATAAAAGTTTGCTAGAATTCTACTTTCGTTTACATTAAGCGTTTTTAACACTTTCTAGCATTTTTTTAAGTGTTGATATGATACCAATTTGTGTATATGTTCGTCTGTCTGTCTGCCCGCGCTCTAACTCCCGTAAATATTTATGGAATTTTTTAAAACTGATATGTTATTCAAGTTCATTATCGGATGTTTCTTATTGAAAATGGAGTTTATACCTCTACTGGTTTGTGTACAGGGACACCCGAAAGTATTACAAAGAATTGTGTTCTATGAGAGGTATTTCTATAAACCACATTTTCATATCTTTACTGTACAATATTTTCACGAAATTGAAATATGTTATTCAAGTTCACTAGTGTATGTTTTCTATATAAAATGGATTACATACCACCATTAGTTTATGTACAGGGACACTCAAAACTACTCCAAAGCATTGCGTTCTTTGTGAGATATTTCTATAAATCAAATTTTAATAGCTTTACTTTCCACAAAGTTTTAGGAAATTGAAATATGTTATTTATATGCACAAAAGAATGCTTTGCATAGAATATAGCCTGGTTATCATTAGATTTACAGGGTGACACAAAAATATTCAGTTGTATTAAGAGCTATTAATAAAAAATTGCTCGATTTGTACTTTCGTTTACATTAAGCGTTTTTGACACTTTCTATCATTTTTTTTTTAGTGTGAATATAATTTCAATTTGTGTATCTGTCTAATTGTTCTTCTGTCCGTCTGTCTGTCTCTGTGTCTGTTTTTTGTGCTCTAATTCCCGTAAATATATATGGAATTTCTTTAAACTGATATATTTTATTCAAGTTCACTATCGGTTGTTCCCTATTGAAAATGGAGTGAATACCTCTTCTGGTTTGTGTACAATGACACCCCAAAAGCCTTCGAAAGCATTGTGTTCTATGAGAGGAGTTTCTATAAACCATGTTTTAATACCTTTAATATATAAAACATTTAATGAAATTTTAATATGTAATTCAATTCCCTATCGGATGTTTCCTATGTAAAATAGAGTACATTTCTAACTGGTTTGTGTACAGGGGCACTTGAAAGTATTCCAAAGCATTGTGTTGCATGAGAGTTATTTTTAAATTTTATTTTCCTCGGAGCTTAATGCAAACGAAATATATTATTAGTATGCACAAAAGAGTGCCTTCTATGTATTATAGTATGGTTAGCATTAGGTTTACAGGGCCACACAAAAATAATCAGTTACATTAAGAGCTATTAATAAAAATTTGCTAGAACTGCACTTTTATGTACGTGAGCGTTTTAACACTTTCTTATAATTTTAGTGGGAATGTGATTTCAATTTGTGCATCTGTCTGTCCGATTGTCTACCTTTCTATCTGTTTGTCTCCGGCTTCTATCATCCGTGAGTATTTTGAAAATTTTTAAAAAATGATACACTCAAGTTCCCTATGGAGCGTTCCCTATTTAAAATGTCATTAATAGGTCCTGTACAACTAGTTTGTTTACAGGGATAATAACAACAACAATAAAAAAAAAAAAATCTGATGTGGGCACCACATGACTTCCTTATACACTTTTAGAAATATACATAATCTTAAAAAACATCGACATTGATTTTTTAAGATAACCCGAAACAGTTGGCTAAAAATATCTTAATAAATGAATTATCACCGTGTTCTGAGCTTTTTTGAAAGTTAGTGAAAAAGCGATTGCAAGCTTTGTACTGGTAACGCTGACGAAGGCAGCAGAGACCCGAAAAAATTGGCTAAAAGTATTTAAAAAATGCATTTTCACAGTGTTCTGAACTATTCTGAAAGTTTCAAATGTCTAGCTATTCGGGAAATTAGTTAAATAAATTTTCTGTCGAATCATATAAACGCTGCCGAAGGCAGTAGGGACCTGAAACAGTTGACTAAAAGTGTTAAAAAATGTTTTGCCACCGTGTCCTTAGCTATCCTGAAAGTTTCAAATGTCTAGCTAGTCGGGAAATTAGTTAAAAAGTGATTGCAAGATGTGACTGGTAACGCTGCCAAAGGCAGCAGTAACCTGAAACAGTTAGCTAAAAGTATTAAAAAAATGCATTTTCACCGTGTTCTGAACTGTTCTGAAAGTTTAAAATGTCTAGCTAGTCGGGAAGCTAGTTAAATAAATTTTCTGCTGAACTATATAAACGCTACCGAAGGCAGCAGTGACCCGAAACAATTGACTGAAAATATTTAAAAAATGCATTGTCACCGTGTTCTGAGCTTTCTGGAAGTTTTAAATGTCTAGCAAGTCGGGAAGTTAGTTAAAAATCGATTGCAAGATTTATACTGGTAATGCTGCCGAAGGCAGCAGGGACCTTAAACAATTGGCTAAAAGTATTAAAAAAATGCATTTTTACCGTGTTTTGAACTATTCTGAAAGTTTCAAATGTCTAGCTAGTCGGGAAGTTAGTTAAATAAATTTTCAGTTGAATCACATAAACGCTGCTGAAGGCAGCAGGTATCGGAAACATTTGGCTAAAAATACTAAAAAAATGCATTGTCAATGTGTTCTAAGCTTTTCTGAAAGTTTCAAATGTCTAGCTAGTCGGAAAGTCAGTTAAATTGCAAGATTTGTCCAAACCGTTTTTGAGTTATTACCGTTTTTTGATACATCATGGCCAAAACCTATGTATTTTTGGTCATTATGAACCTAATTTTCCTAAATATCTCCAAAACGGAAAATCATACAAAGTCCAAAAAGGGAGGTGCAGAACTAGATGTTATAACAAACCTATGTACCAATTCTCAACTTTCTACGTCCAAACCGTTTTCGAGTTATGCGACATACACACACACACACAGACACACATACATACAGACGTCACGAAAAATCGTGTAAAGTCGCTTATATCTCTAAAACGATAGCTCGTGTTAAGACGAAACTTGCAGGTGTACAACTAGACATCATGACAGTCACACGTATAAATTAGCAACATTCGGCGATCATTCGTTTTCGAGCAATGTGAAATACAAAATTCTTTTCGCAAATCGGGATTACTATACTTCCTTATACTTTGTATAAGGAAGTAAAAATCCAATGCATTACGTTTTAGGACAGAATTTTTAAAAGTTATACACACAGAAAAATAAATTGGTCACAGTGACCTGCCAAAATGCTCAGCTGACAATACAGAATTGACTAACCAAAATAACTGACTAGCCAAAAAGTGTACTTGCTGAACTAGTCTCCAAAACTGAAAAGTGTACTTGCAGAACTAGTCACCGAAACTGAAAAGTGTACTTGCTGAACTAGTCACCGAAACTGAAAAGTGTACTTGCTGAACAACTAGTCTTCAAAACTAAAAAGTGTACTTGCTGAACTAGTCACCAAAACTGAAAAGTGTACTTGCTGAACTAGTCTCCAAAACTAAAAAGTGTACTTGCTGAACTAGTCACCAAAACACTACTCCAGACTAGGAAGGTTAATATTATTAGACAAAGAAGGCTAGTCGATAATCATAATTATCTGACCAGGAAGGTTAGTCAACAACCGCAGTTGCCAGACAAGGGAAGTTAGTCAGAATCTGCACTTGATTAAGACAGTTAGTCAGCAGCCAACAGGTATTTTACGAAGCAAGCTAGTCAATTTTCAATGAATGTCTGAAGAGGCAGGATAGTCAAGACTATTTACCTGACTAATCTGTCTGGTAATATTTAAAAAGGAAAACTAGTCTCTATTTGACTAAGCTGCCTCATAATATTTGTGGAGGAATTTTAGCCCGAAAAAAAGATATTTGACTAGCCTGTCTCATAATATTTGAGAGAGATTAATCAAAAAAATTTAATAGATTAAAATCTCTCATATTTTATGAGGAAGTGGCCTCATACTTGTTTGCAGGGGCTTTTGAAAAAGCATTGTTGTTAGTCTTAACCTCTTTACTTTTGTAATTGTTTAATCACCCTTCCCCTTTTAAATGTTCAACCTTGAAAAAATATTTAAAAACTTTCCTGAAAAATATTACTTGTCTATCAACTGGAATAAAATACTCATAGCTGCCAACTTTTTCAATTTATTCCGGAATGTTGTTAACATTCGCCTTTTTCTTCATGCCATATTCTTAATAGAATAATTTTCTTTAGCATGTAATTACAATTAAATATGAAGATAATTACTCGTCAAAGAATATGGTTTGAAGATAGGGCGATATACTAACAACGTTCCGGAATCAATTAAAAAAGTTAGCAGCTATGAATACTGGAAATTTAACAAACTACTGAAACAAATAATTTGCTAGTTTAATCATTCTTCCCATCTTTATTCATCATTAACGCACGCATTTATGTAACACTTTTTTATAAGGCATTCCAATAGGATTGTGGCGCCACATGATTTAGTCCACTTTTTATGCAAATCCTCATATATGGATTTAGAAATATATCTTTATATATATATTTCTTCTGTGCGTGTGTATGTCACTGAACTCCTCCTAAACGGCTGGACCGAGCTTAATGAAATTTTTTGTGTGTCTTCAGGTGGATTCGAGAATGGTTTAGATTTACAATTCAGTCCAAATTTTCGAATAGTTTTCTTATTATTAATTAAAATATGAAAATAATAACCTCCTAATACCTTATAAATAGCCATTAAAATATTAGCTATAATTTAATTGTTGCCAAAAAAAATTTACGAGTTCATTTTCTTTCGACATAAAAATAAATAAACATGATTAAATAAATAATTTAATTAAACGTGAGCTTTACAAAATTGTAAAAAATTAAATTGTGTATCTCACAAAAATTGACGTCACTATCGGTTTAAAGATTTATTATGCATTGATAAAGTGCTAATGTAGTTAGTTCTATGATTCAACAGAAAATTTAAAAACATGGTTTATAAAAAGTTTTTTTTTCTTATAATTATTTATATTATTAACTTCTCGTGACGTAGTTGAATTTTACATATTGAATTTATTACCTTTATAGAGCATTTCCTCGTGACGTCTAGTGGTTGGCAAAAAAGCGCGCTCAACTTTCCCGCGCCCCGCCCACCATTGATTTTCCGTTGGTAATCCGCCATCGCTATGCTTTTCCCAAGCCTTTTTGCCAACCACTCATAAAAGTTGAGATGTTTGTTTACAAACAAGGAACTGCCCTATATATATATTTCTTTTGTGCGTGTGTATGTCACTGAACTCCTCCTAAACGGCTGGACCGAGTTTAATGAAATTTTTTGTGTGTCTTCAGGTGGATTCGAGAATGTTTAGATTTACAATTCAGTCCAATTTAAATTGTTTATTTAATTAATTTATCACTTATAAATTGTTGTTGATTTTGGAATGTTTCACATCGAATCCGGCAGACTGCGCTATGATCGTAGTATCGAATATTCAATAATACGCAAGCGAAGTGATAACGTCACTGGCCGTCCGTGGATGCAAGAAAAATGTTTCCTATGTTAATCGCCCATTGGATTTTTTGTAAAAAATTACTAAAAATCGAGGAAAATTATTTCCCGATTTTAATCCCCATATTTGGGTATAGATATGTATTAGTTACCATGTGCATGCGTTAGATTGAGTTGTTTTTGCTGTAAAATTGATATATTTGAATTTTTAATCTCAAAACTCTGTCATCCTTGGCGGAAAAAAAATATCGCCATATCATCTGGCGAACATATTTAATTTCTTTCAAAAATAATGGTTATTTCAACAACTTATATTAAGAGAGTAATGAATAATATGAAAAAATTTCGTACAATACATATTACGATAATATACATCTGGCATGTATATTTTCGTATTACGTTTTTGATCGCCAAATACAAAAAACGCCAAGGAAGACAGAGTTTTGAAATTTAAAGTTAAAATTTTGTCAATTTGAGAGCAAAATAACTCAATCTAACACATGCATACGATAACTAATACATATCTATACCCAAATACGGGGATTAAAATCGAGAAATAATTTTCCTCGATTTTTAATAATTTTTTATAAAAAATCCAATGGGAGATTAACAAAGGAACTTTTTTTCTTGCATCCACTGATGGTCAGTGACGTCACACTTCGCTTGCGTATATTTTATTGTGATTCCAGTTTTTCCCGACAGTTGGTGCTGCGATCAAATTCCGGAAAATATTTTGTAACTTCGTGTTATTATTGTTATACAAAAAATTGCGTCCTAATTGAAATATTACACCAAGATGTAATTAGTGTTTGAAGAGTTTTGAAGAGTGCATAAAAAACTATACATTTTGCAAATTTAGTGCGGAATTGGACTGAGTATTTTATATAATTTTCTATCAAATTTACACGCGAATTGGTTAACAACCACCCTAACCTACAAATTTATTTGTGTAGCTAATTTGTTATATTTTATTTATTTATTTTTTGAATGGAACACCTTTAGTATCGGATCCCTTTGGCAAAATTTGAAATTTGGCACCGAAGTAGCTCGGACGCTTCTTGCGAAGATCTTTAGTTCCACAATTGAGATAGCCATTTCAAAAATGGCTTAAAATGTTTAAAGTCACCAAAGGGGTCCCATACTTTTGTGCGTGTGTATGTCACTGATATTTTATTTATTTATTTTTTGTATGGAACACCTTTAGTATCGGATCCCTTTGGCAAAATTTGAAATTTGACACCGAAGTAGCTCGAACGCTTCTCGCCAAGATCTTTAGTTCCACAATTGAGATAGCCATTTCAATTCATCGCAAAAATGGCTTAAAATATTTAAAGTCACCAATGGGGTCCCATACTTTTGTGCGTGTGTATGTCACTGATATTTTATTTTATTTTTTTTTTGTATGGAACACCTTTAGTATCGGATCCCTTTAGCAAAATTTGAAATTTGACACCGAAGTAGCTCGAACGCTTCTCGCCAAGATCTTTAGTTTCACAATTGAGATAGTCATTTCAATTCATCGCAAAAATGGCTTAAAATATTTAAAGTCACCAATGGGGTCCCATACTTTTGTGCGTGTGTATTTCACTGAACTCCTCCAAAACGGCTGGACCGATTTTAATGAAATATTTTGTGTGTCTTCAGGTGGATTCGAGAATGGTTTAGATTTACAATTCAGTCCAATTTAAATTGTTTATTTAATTGTTAATTATGTCTTTTACGTTATAATCGGAATTCACAGTCACCGTTCACAGCGCTCCATACCTGTTTCACTTATATACCACATCCTTACACACTTACAATAAGTTAGTTATTTTTTTCTAGCAAAATATTCTCTAGAAATAATTTATATGACAAAACAACGTTTGTCGGGTCAGCTAGTATATATATATATATTCTCAACGGTGCTTTCATTTTATACGCTGTGGGTACAAAAATAAATGTAAACTTTTTTTTCGTTGTTGTTAAGTTCCTTTTTTTAATATTTGCAGAAACGTTAGTGGAGGCCCTCTGTTGAGACTCAAAACGGTTTTGGGCTGTGTCTGTGTGTCTGTCTGTCGCGCGATAGCGGCCGCAAAAGTAGCGCTATGGACTTGAAATTTGAAACACATGTTCATGGGCCACACGAAATCAGTTGTATAGTTTTTGGTATGTATTCCATTTGTAGTTCGTATACAGAGACACGTCAAAGTTTTCTTTATCATTACGGCCTATGGGAGAAATTTGTATGTATCGCGATAGCGGCCTCAAAAATCACGCTATTGACTTGCAATTTGGTACACATGTTCATGAGCTCAATGGAATCAACTGTATAGTTTTAGGTGTGTATTCCATTTGTAGTTCGTGTACAGGGACACGCCAAAGAATTTCTATCGTTACGGCCTATGGGAAGAATCTGTATGTACCGCGATAGCCACCGCAAAAATCAAGCTATTGACTTCCAATTTTTGCCGAAACGTTACTGGAGGACCTCTGTTGAGACTCAAAAGGATTTTCGATTCCGTCTGTCCGTCAGTCTGTCGTGCGATAGCGGCCGCAAAAATCACGCTATTGACTTGAAATTTTGTACACATGTTCATGATCCCCACGAAATTAGCTGTATAGTTTTGTGAGTGCTTTCCATTTCTAGTTCGTGTACAGGGACACTCCAAAGTTTTTCTAATCTTTACGGTCTATGGGAAGAATTTGTATGTACCGCAATAGCGGCCGCAAAAAATCCTTCGATTGACTTGGAAATTGGCGCACACGTTACAGCTTTGCATATAAGCAGCTGTACAATTCTTATTGCTATATTTTTTATAAACTGTGTTCAGGGACACGCCAAAATTCGTAACATTACGGCATATGGGGTGAATTTCGTTTAAACGCATTTTAATATCATTACTTTGCAATGAAGAAAATGAAACTAGCGTACGTGAATAAGATGCTTAAACTTATGTTGTTTGAAGAAAATATGTGCTCTTAAGCTTTCTAATTAATGTACAGGATCTTACAAAAGTGTTCTGACAATGTCACGTAGTCATCCAAACGATGTTACATTTGGAACAATTATTAATTTTAAACGCAAAATAAGCTGAATAGTTTTTACTGATGTATACAATGTTTATGGTTCGTTTACAAAGACACACGAAAAAATTTCGTAACATTAGCACCTATGGACAAATTTTTAATTTTTAATGCATTTATGCTGAATTGAACTTAATAAAGTTAACATATATTATAAAGATGCTTAAAATCATGTTTACTCTTAAAAAAGGTTATGTATAGACTAAATAATTTATGGGACCACACAAAATAATTCCGAGTATGTACTGTAATCATCCAAATGGTGTCAAATTAGTTTGAAAAATTAATGATTTATCATTAATTAGGTTTATTCTTATTATTGGCGTTTATAATGACTGTGGCTACATTGCCGGGAAACATAAAAGAATTTCGTACTATTACGGTCTATAGTCAGTATTTCTTAAATGTGTACTTTATTATGGTTGCATCCCCATCAAATATAACGAAATTTTATTGGAATTTTAAAAGCATGTTTTCCTGTTGAAAATTGTGGGCAGAGAATTGATAATTAGTTTAAAGGTTACGCAAAATATTTCCGGTATGCTATGTAAGTTATTTTGTATGAAATTTGATAGTTATGAAATTTGGTATTTATGAATTTTTGGAAATAATACAAGACCGTCGTTTATTTAAATACATATTGTTTCGTACTTGGGGGTTCGTAATTTGTCCGAGAATGAAAGGCGAAACATGCAAAAATTCAGTGATTTAGTCACAGGAAGTTTCAGAAAAATACAGGTCTATAAACCAAGTGTCAGCTTTAATTCAACCAGTAAACAGCCGTTAACAGCAAAACAGCATTACAAATTGTTTATCAATAACACATAAAGCAAGTCTCATTCAAAGAGGCTCAAAGCAAAGCAAGCATTTGACAAAACTGACACAGATCTGAGATTGGCCGCCTTGGCTAAAAAAAATGCTCCTTTTATGCTATTCTATCGAACGCAGAGTGTTCTGGAAAATTCTCGTATCTCATCAGCCAATGTGATTAGAGCATCTATTTTTGGTATATCCCTAATAAGGATTTTCTCGCCAAGGTCACCAAAAAATCGCCAAGGAGGGAAACAGTCGCCAAATTTGGCGCCAAATTCATTTCTTCCCTTAGTGGAACTTTTTAATGTGTTTTTAAAGGAAAATTAGGCTATTTTAACGCTAAAACGACTAGAAATGCACAAAATTAGCATTTTATCGACTTTCTAAGCCTCTTTGAAAGAATTTATACAAAAATAAATGCAATTATTTACAATTCCGTAACACTTTATATGATATACAAATAGGTATAGAAAGAGAGATACAGCAGGGGGTTGAGGGGGCGGCAGCCCCCCTCAGGAATGTATCTGATTATGGTACTAAGTCGATCGAATCAATATATACTATTATATAATAAGGAATAAAAAAAAAATGACCTATTTAATAATGTCTGATGCAAATAGGACGTTGAGGCTCCTGATCTGCAGATCCACTAGTTAAACCACCTGAATATATGTATATATTTTATAAATAATGGATTTTTTCCACCTGATTAAAATTACAGATAAGTACGACGATACAATGTGCTTTAACAATTGATACAGGCAATATAAACAATATGCACGGTATAGACCATACAATGTACTGAACTATAAATAACATCGAACTCCAAATTTCAGGTTATTTAAAGTTTTAAAATAATAAATATTAATTATATACTTTTTTTTTTTTTTTTTTTTTTTTTTTCAATGTGAGGGTGGACATAAAATTTGCATTAAAGACACTTTAAGATATACAATAAGAATTTTTATTTTTAATCATCTCTTTAAATTTTATGCACAGAGAAATTTTAATATATAACAATAATTTATAAGTATTTGATCATCCAAAATAACTCTCACTTACCTGATAACATTACTTTCAAAATTCTTTAAATCTTTAAGTGGCTTATTTAAATAAGATTTCTCCTTCATTAAAACTATGTAATTGAAATAATACATAAAAGACAAAAATCAAGATAAAAATAATTGTATTGAAAATTATAAATGTTTCATATACATAAAGAAGATTGCTCCATAATTTACATAAAAATTAATCATAATAATAATATAAAAGCACAAATATAATTAGGTAATAAAACGTAATTTGTTTATGCCTAAAGATGGCAAGCCGCTGAAAAGTGTAGGAATAGCACCATCTTTAACAATTGGTTTATTTCTTGGGACTTGATATAACTTTCCTTCTTTTTCATCAAAATAAAGTTATTGTTTGTATAATTCCATCAGGTTTAAAATAGAGCTCACAAACCTTAAAAAAAAAAAAAAAAAAAAAGACAAAAAAAAAAAAAAAGACATCAGGACATTACTAAGAAATACGTTATATGAGGTGTAAATTTCACCTCATTGCATAGGTTGTATTCAATTAAGAAGTTGCATATGTCATAGATGGCTTCATTGGAAATCAAATAAATCAATGAGGAGACGAAGTATTCTATCAAAACCTTTCTTAATCTATGCATAAATTATTATATGTGTGTGTGTGTGTGTGTGTATGTGTGTGTGTGTGTGTGTGTGTGTGTGTGTGTGCGAAAACAGGGCAGTTTGGAATCGCCTGTCAGAGGCCTTCATCCTGCAGTGGGTTGATAGAGGCTGAAATTGGTAATGATGATATATATATATTGTCATACTAGCAGGCTACGCCCGCTTCGCTGGTCCCTATATTTAAATGAATTTTCGAATGAATTGAATTAATATTTATTTTTTTTACACCACATTATAGGCAAAAACTTAAAAAAAAAAAAAAAAAAAAAAAAAAAAAGAAGAAGAAGAAGAAGAAAGAAACTGAAATTGCTCCAAACCTTGCTACGGGTACCCGCTGTCTACGGCAGCTCTTTTCCCTCCCGCACTGCAACAGATCTAAGTTTTCCATGCCTGCAGAAAGATCTTTCTCGGGAACTTCAATCTGGATATTTTTCGACGACAGGGGGGTTCTGCTACTATTTAAGAACTACGATTTTAAAGATGACTATATCTCAGCATCTATTAAATATTTTAGTTTTGAAACATGTATTTTATAGCCCATGCTATTTACACTATATTACGATTTGATTTCGACCAATGTAACAAAATAAAATAAAATGTAGATTAAAAAAATATATATATGTATATGCAAATTAATGTTAATCATTTTAATCCTTTTTACTATGTATATACTACCATTTTTCCCGATAAATACTGTAAAAAAAAAAAAATAAATAAATAAATAATAATAATAATGAATAAAAGTTTTTTTCTTTTAAAGGAATTAATTAAAAAATTAAAAATAAGAAGTTATTCTACTATAAAAAATTAAACATAACTGTTATAAATACGTTTTAAAATTTAAAACTAATTACACTTAATTTTTCTAATGCATTACGATTTTATTTTCAATAAATACAACAAAAAAAAAAAAAAAAAAAAAAAAAAAAATCGTCTTCAAATGAATGTATTAAATAAAAATAAGTTGCGTAATAGCCGTTGCTCAGATACGCAGACTATTGAAGCAAAATAATAAATCTATGAAAAATGAAACAAAGAAGCCAATATTTAAAATCGGGAAAACATTAATTTAAAAAATTCAAATTCAAATTCGAAAAAATCTCGATGAGGTGCACACATGCAGGGTCCCAGGTACCTATATCCCAAAATCTAAAAATTTAATATGTTTAATTTTTCTACTGTATCTGTATAACTATTTAATTTCAATAAATATAATAAAAAAGATTTCTTCCTCAAATGAATTTAAATAAAGAAATAGTTTAATAGCCGTTGCTAAGATACGCAGACTTTTCAAACGAAAGAAATTTCTGAAAAATGAAACATTGAAGCCAATATTTAAGATCGAAAAAAACATGAATTAAAAAAATTCAAATTCGAAATTTGAAAAAATCTCGATGAGGGGCACACCTGCAGGGTCCCAGGTACCTATATGCCAAATTTGGAAGCTCTGCGATCAATAGTGTGAGCACCAGAGCGCAGACAGATACACACACACACACAGACACTTCTCTTTATTTATATAGACTAGCAGGCTACGCCCGCTTCGCTGGTCACTATATTTAAAGGAATTTTCAAAATAATTGGATCAGTATTAATTTTTACATCACATTACAGATAAAAACTTAAAAAAAAAAAAAAAAAAAAAAACACTGAAATTGTTTTAGATCTCGCTTCTTCGGGTACACGTTGCCTAAGGCAGCTCTTTTTTTTACCCGTACTGCATCGGGTCCAGTTTCCCACTGTCTACAGAAAGGTCTTTCCCGGACATTTCAATCTGGGTATTTATCGACGACTTGTGGATTTTCTGTTGTTTAAGAACTACGATTTTAAAGATGACTGTATCAAAGCATCTATTATATATTTTGTTTTTTGAACCATGTATTTTATAGCCCCCGTTATTTACACTATATTACGATTTGATTCCGACCAGTGCAATAAAATAAAATAAAAAAATAGATTTTCTTTTAAAAGGAATTAAATACACGAAAAACGAATTTTAATCAGTTTATCCTTTCTTCTATAAACTACCATTTTTTTTCACCCAATAAATATTATAAATAATAATAATTAAAAAAAACAGATTTTTCTTTTAAAGGAATTAATTAAAGAAATGAAAAATAAAAAGTTGCTATAGTATGAAATTTATACATAAACGTAACAATTTATTTCTATTACATTACCATTTGATTTTCAATAAATATAATAATAATAACAACGCAAAAATTCCAGATTGAGACTAATAGGCCCTCTGTCCTAATAATAATAATAATAATAATAATAACAATAATAATAAAAGAAAATCGCCTCCAAATGAATGTATTAAATAAACAATGAATTGCATAATAGCCGTTGCTAAGATACGCAGACGATCACAATCGAAGAATAAATTCATGAAAAATGAAACATTAAAGCGAATATTTAAAATAAAAAAAACATTAATTTTAAAAATTCAAATTTAAAATTCGAAAAAATCTTGACGCGGTGCACACCTGCAGGGGCCCAGGTACCTTTATGCCAAATTTGGAAGCTCTGCGATCAGTAGTGTGAGCACCAGAGCGCAGACAGACACACAGATGCACAGACACTTCTCTTTATTTATATAGATAACACCATACCTTATAATTCGTATGATTACTTTACAAAAGCAAGCACGAGATTTTTTTAAAAATCGATCTGGTTTTATTGATTTTTTTTTTTTTTAATGAATTATTATTTCTTTAATGAATATATCCCTGTTAGAACACTATTGTTAAGCATATTTGAAAGTTGACAACCATATTATAAATGCTATCGCTGCATAGCAGCGCCACCTTCCGAGCGATTGACACCAAAAGTAGATAGGCACTAAATTAGGTCAAGGTGCATCTACATATAAATTTATATGTAATTCTGAACAGTAGTTCCGTAGATACAGTTGCCACAAAATTTTATCACACATACATACACACACAGACGGACAGACAAGACATTTTCTAAAAATGGTCAAATCGTGGTCTAACCTCTCAAAACTTGCAAATCCGTCGAAAACCGGAAGTCGAAAATTTTTACAAATCCAATACTTTCTTCCATTGAACATACAAGAAAAAAAAAAAAAAAAAAAAAAAACAAGATGTAATTACCAATTGTATTGCCAATTGTAAAAAAAAAGAAAAGACTAATAATAATGATTAAACACTTATGTGAGTTGTGAAGATTGCAAAAATGTGCTTCAAGATCAGTGATAGTAGTTCATTGTTTAATGCTTATATTCTGAAAAAAAAAAAAAAAAAAAAAAGTATCTTTATTTATTGCATTTGTTCGACGGGAATGTTTATTTACTATAATAATTTGGGTTGCACGGATATATATGATTCGCAATTAAACATCTGCTTTGTTTTAATTCGTTCTAGAGAAGACGATAAAGAATATTATTATTATCTGCCTTGATGGAATCAGTTTCCTAAATGTGTTTATTTTATATTGTTTTTTACTTTCTTCTGTATTCAATAGAAGAAAGTATTTCAATCGTAAAAATTTTCAACTTCCGCTTTTCAATGGATTTACATGTTTTGAGGGCTCCATAACACGATTTGACCATTCTTAGAAAAATATGTGTCTGTGTCTGTGTGTGTGTGTGACAAAAATTTTGTGGCAACGTATCTCAGGAACTACTGCAGATAACTGCATATAAATTTATATGCAGATGTACCTTGGCCTAAGTTAGTGACTATCAACTTTTGGTGTTATTTGCTCAACAAGTGGCGCTGCTAGACCGCGATTTTCGCAATTTCAGGAAAGGCTATATCTCAGAAACTACTAAACGAATTTGCATAAATTTATATGCAGATAAACTTTGACGTAAGTTAGTGCCCACCAATATTTTTTGTCAACTGCTCAACAGTTGGTGCAGCTATACATCGACATTCGCGTTTTCAGGGAAGGTTGTATCTAAGGTTCTGTTGTGTATAATCAAACAAAACTTGACACGTATCAACGTAGCCATTATATGACATTACGCAGATTCAATTTGGATGCATATCAGCCAATAAGTGGCGCTGGTATACTGCAAATTTCTCTGAGAACAGGATATGGCTATATCTCAACTTCTGTGTCATATAACTGTACAAAACCTGATATATGAGGTAAGCATTATGAAGAAGCATTTTTTTAAGACTTTATTTATAGAGAATTAAACTGTCTTTCTTTTCTTATTATTAGTGTTAGTTTTTTCTAAAATGAAATTATCTGCATTCATTATGGTAGATAATTTTAATAAATAATAGTTTTAAGAAAATATTTTTACTGGGCGAATGAATTTTCCTATAGGGAAATATAGAAGAAAGTTTTGCGGTGGTCCCAACATAATAGCTTTAAATGAAATCACGACAAGTATTTCCTCTATATTTGCTTTGAAAATTTCGTTCACATAAAAGCGAGGATTGAATTTTATTAAAAATAAAGGTATTTAAAAAAACAACAACAAAAAAAGTATTTTGTGGCCACCACAAGACTTTCTTTTTATATTTTCTAATACAAATTCGCTCAGTACAAATAATTTATTAAAGCTCTTATTTATTTAAATTACCTACCATACTGAATGCAGACGATTTTCATCTTTGAGAAAAATTGCATTGAAAGTACAAAGAAAGACATCTTTATTCTCTATAAATAATATATTAAAAAATGCGTTTTCATAATGGTTATCTCACATGTCAAATTTTGTACAGTTATACACCATAGAAGTTGAAATATAGCTTTTCCGTTCTCGGGGAAAATTGCAGTACAGCAGCGCCACCTATTGGCCGATATTCATCCAAATTGAATAAGCATAATGTCTGATAATGGTCTTTTCACATATCATTTATTATTATTATTGTACGCAATAGAACTTGAGATATCTCTTTTCCTTAAATTATGGAAATCGCTATATAGCACCGTCACCTATTGAATTATTGATACCTAAAGTGGATGGACAATAATTTATCTCGAGGTAGATCCACATATAAATTTATGTGTAGTAGTTCCTGAGATATAGACTTCCCTTGAATTGTGAAAATCACTGTATAGCAGCGCCATCTTTTGAGAAATTGACATAAAAAGCTGATAAGGACTAGGTTATGTCAAGGTGCATCTACATATAAATTTATATGCAATTCTCTGCAGTAGTTCCTGAGACATAGCATTCCCTTAAATTATTGAAATCGCTAGAGACCCTGTATAATATAGTTTCCTAATATATGGTCTCTACAAATCGCTGTATAGCCGTACCATTTCTTGATGGATGGGCACCAAAAGTTGACAGGCACTAATTTATGTCAAGGTGCATTTACATATAAATTTATATGCAATTACGTGCAGTAGTTCCAGAGTTGCAGTCGCCACAAAATTTATGTCTCTCTCACACACACAGAGGCATCTCCTTATATTATTAAAATCTGTGCGCATCTGTCTTTCTGTCTGTCTGTCTGTGTCTGTCTGTCTGTGAGAAATGCCTTGTGACCGCTAAAGCTCCGGCGCTAATGGTCGCATCGCTTCGAAACCGGTGTCAACAGACGCAGAATTTCTTCATCTCGACATCGCGATAATTCGCTAAGTGATGCGACCCTAATTAGCGGAGATATTAATTAAAACGTCCACCCTTGTCTACCGAAAAATGACCCAGAATTCATGATTAAATGCTTAAAAAGCGACATTTTTACAGAAAAAGTGGAAAATAAATTAAAAATATCAGTCGTATCGTTACAAATAAGGTATCAAATGAAAGATCCGATTTTTCTGAATCCGACGGTTTAAACAGCTTATCGATAGGGCAATTAGATTTTTTAAAAATAACTAAAGTATGAAAAAAAAGGTGGCAACAAATCACAAGAGTTTTATTAATTTCGCAATAGACGTATTTCGGTTACCATGGCGCCGGGCGAAAGAATAAATAGATTTTACTTCCTGCTTTACTGATTTTGTACTGGAAATAAAAATTGCAAATTTCAAAATGCTTCAATTTTATTCAAAATTATTTCAAACTTGCTACACACTTTTAACATCACAAGACGAAGTAGCAGTTAAAATTTCACCGGGTTTCCAAAATAAATAAAAAATGTACAATTTAATTGCAAATTAAATTTTATTCTCATACGCGTATTTCAAATTCTAACTATGATTAAATTATTTTTAATACATCTTTCGAAAGATATTTTAAAGTACTTTTATATTATCGAAAGTGGGATTCAAGATTTCGCTTCATTTATACGTTTTGAGGTCTCCTGAATCGGTTTTCTTTTGTATCTCAGCTACTAATTAAAATAATTTCATAAGTAATACATCATTTGATAGCTTTGTTGATTTGGAATCGAACAGTAGATTACAGAAATTTCTACCGCCAGATGGCGTTGTAATATTTTCAAATTTCAATAGTTCAATTTCTAATTATGATTAAATTATTTTTAATACATCATTCGAAAGATATTCGAAAGATATTTTAAAGTTTTTTTATATTATCGAAAGTTTTCACCAGATTTACACGTTTTGAGGTAACCTGATTAGGTTTTATTTTGCATCTCAACTAATTCAGTTTGACCGTTCAAAATTGATATATGTAGGTTAATTAGGAAGGGCTGAAAGGGTGGGGAAGATATAGGCGTGCACCGCGCTCACGGGACAGCGCTGCCGAAGGCAGTGGGGACCTGTTCCGACTTTTTAACCGATGAGAAATGATTTTTTTTTTTTCAATTTCTTTTCTTAAGAAAAAAATTTGACTTGAGAAGGAATATGTGCGCGTAGCGCGCGTATACCTTCACACGTGCGCGCGCAGCGCGCATGGGTCTGCGCTGCCGAAGGCAGTGGGGACACGGTGTGAGTTTTTACACGATCAGAAATGATTTTTTTAGGGGGCACGAAGGGTCAGGGAAGGAATACGCGCGCGCAGTGCGTGTATTCCTTAACTTAAACGCGCGCAGCGCGCACGGGACTGCGCTGCCGTAGACAGTGAGGACCCAGTCCGACTTTGTACCTGATGAGAAATGATTTTTTAAATTTTCTTTTCTTAAGAATAAAAATTTGATTTGAGAAATCAAATTTTATTTGGACCCGGACCGACTTTTTACCCAATCAGAAATGATTTTTTTTTTTTTTTATTTCTTTTCTTAACACTAAAAGTTACTGTTAGTGATTCATTAATTTTAGTGATTCATTTGAAAATACTGACCCGCTAGCGGGCGAAGCTCGCTAGTATCTAATATTTTCTAAAAATAGTCAAATCGTGTTCTGGAACTTTCAATACATGCAAATTCATCGAAAAACGGAAGTCGAAAATTTTTATGAATCTAGTACTTTCTTCTATTAAATATAGAATAATCCGATACATGTCTAGCATGTGTATAATGTTTAAATTAGTTACAGAGTTATAAATATGCCTATAAATTTTGATTGATAATCGTAAAAAATATATTGAAAGGTGAGCAGTACGATAGTTGTGAATTGCAGTCGTAGATCGAATGTGCGCTATCGAAGATAAACAAACACACACACACACAGAGAGAGAGAGAGAGAGAGAGAGAGAGAGAGAGAGAGAGAGAGAGAGGCTGATGTCTGTCTGTTGTTTCAGAAAGAAAATGAAAAAAGGTTTATCAATTATTTGCACCACAGAACTGGCGTTGCAAAATAATCCTTACAAAACTTTGAATAAACACCATAAAATAAAAAAAATTTGCAACAATGGTTTCGAGGTCGAAAGAGCACACGACCCTTCGTCAGGCGACTAAAGTAGGCACGAGTACAGCAGTCAAAGCCGTGCATTACCACTTTGACTGCTGCACTCGTGCCTACTTTGGGTGCCTGACGAAGGGTCGTGTGCTCTTTCGACCCGAAACAATTGTTGCGAGATATTTTATTTTTATGGTGTCAATTTAAAGTTTTGTAAGTATTATAATATTCATGCCCACTTAAATAAAGTATTTTAAATTACTTGTTGTAAATTATTAAAAAAAAGTTTTATTGTTAAATTGGAAATGTTTGCCATTTATACCATTAATGATAAAGTTTATATACCTTTACCGTGTCTTGATACTATTGTGGGGAAAAAATGTTACGTATTAATGAATTTAAAAAATTTTCTGGGGGAACTATATTTGACAATTTATAAATAAATCATTCATAATTACCATTTGCAAATTACTAACATATATTTAACCCACTATATCTAAAATTAGTATATGCTGTAGCCATTACAAAATTTTCTTCTATTACTATTTAATATAATAGCACCATATATCTGTTACAATGCACAAAGTAATTAACACAGCTTCTCACAAATAAAGATTTTACAAACTAATTTAACAAATAGATGCTGAGATACTATAACTATCTGGAAATTTACAAAGAGTAATAGTAGCGCGGCACGTTATCTGATGTACACCCAAATTGATTCGGCATAGTTTTTAAAAAGCTAGTTTGGCATAGTTTTTGGATATATGACATACACCTTACATATCAAATTCGGTGCACATACATATCATAGAAGCTGAGATATGGCTCTCCTATAAATAGAGAAATTTGCACCATGCCAACGTCACCTGTCGGCCGATATGCGTCCAAATTAAATCAGCATAATAGATCATAATGGATGTTGCACATATCAATTTCAGTGCATTTATATATCACAGAAGCTCAGTTACAGCATTTTCTTAAATGTGAAAAATTGCAACATACTGGCATTACCTAATGACCGATATGCACCTAAGTTGAATAAACATAGTCTTTCACAATCGACTATTTGAACATTAAGTTATGTGAAGTTCTACACAATAGAACTAAGATATAGTCTTTCCTTAATTGTGGGAAATTGCAGCATAGTACCTCCACTTCTTAGATGATATGTACCAAAAGCTATTCAGCACGAATTTATGTGAAAGTGCATCCAAATATAAACTTTTGTACAATTCTGTTCATTATTTTGTGAGATACAGCACCCAAAACATAAAATTTTGATTATATACAGACAGACAACTCCTAAAAATGGTTTAATCAAGTTTAAGGAAATCTCAAATTTGTAAATGTACCAAAAGCCAGAAAAAGAAAATTTTGAAAAATCCAGTACTTCATTCTTATATATGTAGAAGAAAATCAAAATGAATTTTAAGTTATTGTGGAAATAGAGTATACAACTAAATGTTTGCAAGAATTACTTAATTTATAGAGCATAGTTAAAAGAAAAAAATGTTGTTTAAATTGACATACCAAATAGTTTTTAAATTTAAATGTGTTAAGAATAAAACAAATAACATGAAATTAAGTACATATTTTTAACAAGATATCTTTTGTTTATCACGAATACTTAATACGCTGCGCATGAACAATTTGATTTTGAATCGAGAATACAGTATCTAATAATTTAAACTCATATTATTTTTGATTAAATTTGTTTAAAAAAAAAAAATATATATATATATATTTGTATATATATATATGATATCAAATTTTTAATAACTAAAAATATCAACCTTTTACTACAATCATCAATCATTTGAATGAAACAAATGACATGAAGTTGAATATATATATATATATATATTTATTTACCAAGATATTTATTATTTATCGCTAATAATTAATATTGTATACAAGAAGAATTTGACTTTAAATTGAGAACAGAATATAGTATGCAATATTAAATTCATATTATTTTTGCTAAAAGTTGTTTTGAAAAAATTGGTGTCAAACATTTAATAATAAATAAGTCATTTTTTTATTACATACTATTATCAACCATTTGCCAAAATTATTTAAATTAAAAAAATTATTTATTTAGAACAGGAATTAAAAATAATAATAATAATAATAATAATTAATAAATAAATAAAAACAGATAAACGAGAAACCTTTAAATTTTTTTAATTTATCTCATTAAAAAGTTTAAATATAAAAAAAAGTATTAATATTGTTTCAGCGCGGATCATACTTTCGATTCACGCTTTCCCCCCCTACACGTAGTTTTTGACTTTCATCGAAACAGAAATAACAATGACTGGAATCTGGAAATTTGAATGCATTATATTGAATAGCTGCCTGGATATTGAACCAGGTAAGCAAAATTTTATTATTATTTATAACATTAATTAAATCAAATTAGAAATTTTAATTATTTGAATTATTTGTTTCTTTTTACTTCATTATTTGTTCGCTATGAATTTAGACAAGTTAAAAGCTAAACGTTCTACGGAACGCTCGAGTGTTACTAAATTAATTAATAAATTAGAGAATTTATTATTAGATGATATAGAAAATACAAAATCAGACGAAGTTACTGAAATTAAAGAAATGTTGTGTGAAAGAGAAATTGCATTAAAAAATTTAAATGAAGAAATTGAAAAATTAATAGTAGATATTAAAGAGTATGTAAAAGATATCGCGACCAGCGATAAATACGTCGAGCAAATAATTTCTGCCAAGTGTAAAATCAAATTAAGATTAAAGAGATGTAATAATGTAGATGAGAATAATTCGAATTGTTCTGTCAGTGAAACCCAAACAAAAACTTGTTCTACAATAAGACTCCCTAAGATGTCCTTACCACGGTTCGGTGGGCAAATTGAGAAATTTAATGAATTTTTCGATTGTTTCGAAAACGCTATTTATCTAAATGAAAATCTTACAAAAATTGAAAAATTTACTTACTTGAAAACGCTTTTAACTGACAAAGCGTGTAATGTAATAGAAGGGTTTTCACTTACGGAGCAAAATTATGATAATTGCATACAAATGTTAAAGGATCGTTTTGGGAAAAAAGATATTATTATTAATGCTCATATGAATAAATTATTGAATTTAGAATGTGTGAGGAGTTCATCAAATATAACTGCGTTGCGAAAGCTGTTCGACGTTTGTGAAGTAAATATTCACAGTTTATCTAATTTAGGGGTGACAAAAGGCCAATATGGTCATTTACTGAATCCAATTTTGTTAAAATTATTGCCAAACGATCTAGTAGTTGAATATTATAGGCAAAGTGATAAAAAGAAAGATGAGTCTGATGTGACAGACTTAATTAATTTTCTTAAAATAGAACTTGAATCACGTGAAAAATCACTTAATATGATTAATTATAAAAATGCTTCGGTAATTGTAAATAAAAATAAAGCCGAAATTAGTGACAGAAAATTTTCAAATAAAATGAATTCATTCAATATAGGTGTAAAAAGCGTATGCATATTTTGCAAGAATTATGATCATCCTTCTCTTGAATGTACTCATTTAACTGATGTGGAGAAAAGGTTAAAATTAAAGAAGGATGGCAGGTGTTATAAATGCTTTCTAAAATCTCATCTGTCATCACAGTGTCGTGTGAAATCGCAGCCTTGCGAGAAATGTAAAGCAACAGATCATAACAAATTATTTTGTTTTTCAAAAAACTTGAAACCAGAAGTAGTAGAGAACGCTATAGTATCGAATTCGCATTTGAAAAATAGTAATCAGGCAGAACATGTTGCGTAATAGCACAGTCTAATTCTAAATCAAAAACTGTCAGATTATTATTGGATTCCGGAAGTGAGAAAAGTTTTATTACTAAAGAATTGGCTCATGAATTAAAATTAACCCGTGTAAGAAAAGAAAAACTAACCGTTTTTGCCTTCGGCATAAACAAAGGTAAAGAAGAGGAATTCGAAGTTTTTGATATTAAACTGCGTAGCAAAATAAACCCTCGTCGGCTCATTCATGTTGAAGTATTAGCTACAGACTTAATAACCGCGACTCCCTTGAAAAGCCCAAGAGGCGAGCCAGAAATTGAAAGTTATATTAAAAATAAAAATTGGAAATTGGCAGATAATTCATTAAGTGATTCCAAAATAAATATTTTACTAGGAGCAGATTATTTTTGGAAAATACAGAGAGGTATCATTGAAAAAATTAGTGATAATTTATATGTTGCTAACACTATTTTCGGTTATACTGTAGTGGGGAAATTAAATAATAATAGTACAGAGATAATTAATTCACATTTTGTATCTGTCAATAAATTTGACAGTTTTGATTTGCAGCGTTTTTGGGATTTGGAATCACTTGGAATATGTGACAGTAAGAATGATTCTCTGTCACAGTGAGATACAGAAATTATTAATTCCTTCAATGAAAATTTAAACTTTGTTAAGGGAAGATATGAAATTCAATTTTTGTGGAAAGAAAATAAAAATGAATTAAAATCTAACATAGAAATAGCCAAAAATAGACTTTGGAGTTTGAGAACAAAACTATCTAAAAATGAATGGCTTAAAAACGAATATGAAAAAATTCTTGAGGAACAAAAGAAAACGGGAATAATAGAGGAGTGTGAATTAAACAAAAATGAAACTGATGTATATTATATGCCCCACAGACCGGTAATAAGAACAGATAAGTCCACCACAAAGGTCAGAATAGTGTTTGATGCTTCTTCCAAAGAAAAAGAAGCAAAATCTTTAAATGAATGTTTATATTCTGGCCCCAATTTAAATCCTAATATTTTGGATATTATTTTGAAATTCCGCCTTCATAAAATTGCCTTTGTCTGTGATATAGAAAAAGCTTTTCTGCAAATACAGGTTGCAGAAAATGATAGAAACTTTTTGAGATTTCTATGGTTTGATGATATAAATATTAAAAATCCTCTATTAAAGGTTTTCCGCATGACCCGTGTAACTTTTGGTGTTACAACATCACTCTTTTTGCTCTCAGCTACCATTAAACATCATATAAAGGGATATAAGAACTTGTTTGAGAAAGTTGTTAATATGCTTGATACCTCTTTATATGTGGACGATCTCTTTCATGGTGCTGATTCTGTAAATGAAGCATTTATTTTATCGTCTGGTGCTGTAAAAATACTTAAAGATGCCAATATGACATTCAGGAAATTCAAGAGTAACTCTCACGAATTAAGCGAATTGTGGGAAGAACATGGAATAAACATTGAGGAAGAAATAAATGAGGGAAATATCTCTAAGGTCTTGGGAATAATGTGGTCAACTAATAATGACACGTTAAAAGTGGATTTTCAATCTCTTTTAGAAGGGTTTGATAATGAAATTATCACTAAGAGAATTGTTTTACAAACTGTAGCAAAGGTGTACGACCCTGTAGGGTTTATTTCCCCTTTTATTATAAGAGTTAAATTTCTAATGCAAGAATTATGGGAGCAGGGTATTGATTGGGATTCTGCTTTACCCGATGCTTTAACACAAAAATTTAAGAAATGGCATAGTGAAATACAGGATTTAGAAAAATTTGAAGTGCCTAGAAAATATTTTACGAATTTTGAAAAATTAACTCCTGAAACTGTTCAAATTTGTGTTTTCTGCGATGCCAGTTTGAAGGGATATGGTACAGTAGCTTATTTTCGTGATCCTTGTTCCCGTGAAACTTCATTTATCATGTCAAAGACAAGAGTAGCTCCTCTCAAAAAACTTACTTTACCTCGACTTGAATTGATGGGAGCCTTAACAGCTGCTCGATTAGCTCATTATCTTGGGCAGCTATTTTCAATTCCCGTCAAAAACATACTATGCTTCTGTGATTCCCAAATTACCCTTTATTGGGTCAAAGGAAGTGCTAGTAACTGGAAGCCCTTCGTAGAGAACAGAGTGCGTGAAATTCAAAGATTAGTAGCCCCGTCTCAGTGGAAATTTTGTCCAGGTGTTAAGAATCCCGCTGATGTGCTATCTCGTGGTTGCACAGCAACTGAATTGTTGAAGAATGAAGAATGGTTGAAGGGACCAATTTGGTTGAAAGAAGAGCACTTACCGACACCACTACCTGAAAATGAAGCGAAAATACCTGAAGAAGAGATTTTGCGAGAACAACGGAAAACTACTGTTTGCTCTTTAACTCATGGCAATAATGAATTTGAATTATTATATAAGTTTTCATCTTGGTCTAAATTAAGACGTGTCACAGCTTGGTGTCTTAGATTTATAAAAAATAGTAAATGTCGATCTATGCGAAATAATGGCTTTTTAACTGTACAAGAACTTGATGAGGCAACTAAAATTATTGTGAAGTTGGTTCAAAGAAATGAATTTGGAGAAGAAATAAAACTTTAAAATCTGGAAGAAACCTGAATGCTACTAACAAACTCCTTTCTTTAAATCCCTTTCTAGACAAAAATGAAATTCTTCGTGTTGGTGGAAGATTAAGACACGCAAACCTACCCGAGAGTCAAAAACACCAAATGATACTTCCCAAAACGCATCACATTACCGATTTAATTATAAAGTATTTTCATGAAAAACATCTTCACAGTGGAGCTCAATTAACAATTTCAGTCCTGCGACAACAATATTGGATAATTAATGCAAGAGACGCTGTGAAAAGGAATCTGCGGAACTGTATGAAGTGTTTTAGAACCACATCAAACTTAGCCTCTCAGTTAATGGGTGATCTTCCAGCTGCTCGTGTAGTGCCATCGCGAGTGTTTTCGAAAGTCGGGGTTGATCTTGCAGGCCCCTTTCTCATCAAACCTCGTAAGGGCCGAGGTGTTAAATCTTATAAAAGTTATATTTGTTTATATATTTGTTTTTCCACCAAGGCAATTCATTTGGAAATGCTCAGTGATCTCACCTCTGAAACATTCCTCGCATCTTTGAAGAGGTTTGTTGCTCGACGAGGAAAACCTGAAGAATTGTTTTCAGACAGAGGAACGAACTTTGTAGGTGCCGACAACGAAATGAAAAAAATGATGTCCTTGATCTCTTCTGAGGAAAAAATCCACAGATATTTGTCCGAAGAAACAATCAAATGGAATTTCAATCCCCCATCGGCCCCCCATTTTGGAGGCCTTTGGGAGGCTGGAATAAAACAGATGAAAGGTCATTTAAAAAGAACTATTGGTGAACAAATATTAACTTATGAACAGTTCCTTACTTTAATTGCTCAAATTGAATCGTGCTTGAACTCAAGACCTCTTGTTGCGCTCTCGAGTGATCCAAGTGACTTAAATGCTCTAACTCCAGGACATTTCATCATAGGCACTGCCTTAACTTCAATACCAGAACCTGACTATTCTTCAGTTAACCTAACCCCACTAGAAAGATGGAAACTTCTGCAAAAAAATTTTCAAAGTTTCTGGAAGAGATGGTCCTCAGATTACCTATCAGACTTGCAAAGGCGACCAAAATGGTTAATAAATAAACCAAATTTCAAGAAAAACGATTTGGTTTTAATAAAAGACGATAATCAGCCCCCTTTGAAGTGGAAACTGGGTCGCATAATCAAATTATTTCCTGGAGCACATGGCAAAGTTCGTGTAGTTCTGCTGAAAACTATTTATGGAGAGTTGAAGCGTCCGATCGCCAAACTATCTCCTCTGCCATTTTAAAAACTTTGAACTAAAAACCTGAAACTGTGAACATTTGCTTATTTTTATTTTATTTTATTTATATATATATATTTTTTTTTTGTTCCTGTATTTTATCCACTTATGTTAATCATCTAATTACAATGTTTCATTATGTATATTAATCTCTTTTTTTCTTATCTATTTGCAGTTTGAAGACAGAAAAACCTGTAACACCACTAATGTTGTTATTGTACTTTTTAGTATATTTTTTTGAACCTCCGTTCATGGGGGCGGAGCATGTTTCAGCGCGGATCATACTTTCGATTCACGCTTTCCCCCCCTACACGTAGTTTTTGGCTCTTTGCCAAATGAGAGGTGATTTTTTTCTCTCTCTGAAAAATATTACTTTTTTAGTTTGTTTTTCGGCCTGTCTTAAACAGGAAGTATTTTTCTTGAACATGAAAAAGTTTTTATTTACATCTCTTGAATCTTGGCTCCTTTATGGAGAAACAATATTATCACCTGAATAAGTACTGAGTTAATTATTATTTGTGAATCAGTCTTTTATATTCTGCAAATAATTTCTCTTTTGTGTTTAATCGCTAAATAAAATATATATGCTCTCCCAAACAAGAACCTTTTTGTGTTCTTGAAACAGAACATTCGAATTATTGATTTCTAGAGTGACAAATTATGAAATGTGTGTTTAAGAATCTTGAAATATTCTGCATTTTTTCAAATATTATTTTTTATTGTTCTAAGATAGATATAATGTTGCAAACGATAATTTAAAAAACATACCTTAAAATTCGAATTTCTTTCAAAATCCCCATGGATAGCATTTTTCTATATCTTTTTTAAATTGACGTCCTTTGGAAATCCAAATACCTTCTGAACCATCTTTAGGGAAAAATAAATCATTACTATTGTGTGTATAAAAATATTAATATGAGCTTAATGTTAAAAGTGTATGTAAACAACTATAGTTTAGACAAATTAAATATACTTACTTTTATAATACAACGATACGTAAAACTAGATTTATAATAACGTATTTTAAATTTTATACATTTTAAACAACTTTATAAATTAGAATAAATTCTAATTACGATTCATATTGTTAGAAGACTGCCGAAGCTTTAGAATTCTACAAATTTACAATTTACTATTCTTACAAAGCTTTCAATAAAATAAAGTATTTAGCACTTACTTTTGGCTGTAAACTCGATTCGCTGATTCTGATTACTAAAAAATCTCTCGTTCTCTTTCTAAAATGAAAATTACTCTAACGGCAATCGCAGTATCCCGCCAAATGCGATGAGTTTATTGTTTATTTTTCGGTTTCAGTTGACTAACACAAGTTGTCAATAGGAGACAAAAAATAAATAACAAATAAAAAAAAAAATAAGAAGAAGAACAATGTTTAGCTTTTGGACTAGCCAAACAAATTTTTCTTAGTCAATTGACAAAACGGGAACATTTTTTTTTTTTTTTTTTCTCTCTCATCTGACTAACCGGTCAAATTTGAGGAAAATGAAAACTGTACCTGGGAAATTAGTCATCTGACAAGTTTTATAGGCAAAACGGATCATCAGACGAAACACATTAAAGATACATGGTAAAATAAAACGACTTTTGTGCCTCATGACTAAATGGGATTGTCAGGTAGTGCTTTGATTGTTTAAAATTTTGCGTAATTTTGTGCAAATTTGTCAATGTACTTGACAAACGTTTAGTGTCACAAATATGGCATGTCTCTTGACAAGTTTCGATTTTTCATTTTTCTGTGTGTATTTAAAACACTTTCTACTATAAAAATCATAAAAACATTGACATGTATTATTACTATTCTAAAATATTGTTTTGTATAGAGTATGATATGATTAACTTTCAGATTTACAAGGTTACAGTAAAATATTCAGAGATTAAAAGCTGTAATTATAATATAACGGCTGCATTTCCTTTTGCGTTAAGCCTTTTTAACACTTTTCAAAATGCCTAAGAGTAATTTTAAGATCATTTAGTCTATCTGTATGTTTTTCAGACCTTCTGTCTGTTGTGTGATAACGTAGGCAAAGAATATTAAAAGTTATTTGATACAACAATTGCGTACTGTTGGAAAGTGTTACTAATCAATGCGTAGTGCATGATTTTTAATTCTTGTTTTTTTTTTTTTTTTTTTTTTAAGTTTTCAGGTGTCTTGATTACAAAGTCGAATTTTTAGCGGTTGATCAGTATGTATATCTGTTAAAATCATAACTTAAAAATAAATAACTGAAGGAAGATCAAATTTGACATTCTGAATTTCGTATTATGTTTCCACTTATAAATTTGATCAAGAGTGGCAAGTTTGAATGCAAATTAATAATAGCCTTTAAAATAATAATAATAATAATAATTGTATACATTCTAAGTGAATGGGAGTGTGTGAGAGGGGCAGTACCCCCTCCCCCCTCACACACGATTACATGTCAAAGAAAACTGTTCCGAAACCTATTTTAGATTATTTTAAAAGTTCATTAAACTTTATTATTTTGCGCTATTGGTCTTAAGACGTAATATGCAATCTATCATTATAGTATTGAAATGCAGGGTAAGAAAGTAAGTCGTGGGAGTGATATTCCAATCGAGTGAATGACACATTATTATTATTGTCATTATTTAGTTTCTTTTACTCATATATTGTAAGGAAAGCTTTATTTTTGATTCAGATTTTCGAAATTGAGTTTTTGCTACATTTACATGTTTAAATATCCTGAAACTAAAAATTAGGTTTTTAACGCTTGCCTGAATGTGTCTGTGTGTTTGTTATAACCATAACTCAAGAATAGATATTGGATAGAAGTCAGGACTCGGATGAAAGTTCAAATAATTCGTGTACAGTGACTAAGAAAAGAATTCGAATTCATTAAGTCTATGTGCGAATTTTCTGGTAGTTACAATTTAATATCTTTATATGGAACAAAACAAAATAAATCGAACTTATATTTTTATGTGCATGGAAGCATGTGGAATGTAATTCCTTCATTAGAAGTTTACATAGACCCCCAGAAAAGAATTCAGATATATTCATACATTGAAATTGCTGGAAGGGCATTTCAAGTCGTGCTATGTGTTTTCAATTCTGTGCTAAGTTTGTACAATATATTGTGTTTGTATAATATATAGTAAATACACAGGGCTATTCCAAATTAAGTGAAAGCATTTTTTTAATAAATAAAAATCAATGTAATAAATGCAATTAAAATTTAATTAATTTAAAACTATTCTCTTCTTCTAATTTACTTTACCTTATCCATAAAAGGACGAGAAAAGTTTTCGGATCAAGTTTCCGAAATTGAATTTTTGCTACATTTATACGTTTTGAGGTTTCTTAAATCCAAAAATTATGTTTTTAGTGGTTGGCCTATGTGACTTGTCTGTGTTTGCTATAGGTATGGGGCACTCAGATAATTTAAAAAATATTTATCCTCTTTTCATTTTTTTACGTTTTGAGGTGTGATTTCCAAAAATTACAATATTTATGAAGTGTTCTTAGGTTATTCAGTTTTTTAGTTAGTTATTTAGTCTGTAGATACATGTCTCACGAAAGAATGATTGTAAAATGGATGCATCAGTTTTTAAATATCACTTATGTTATTCATAAGAACAATATTGCTTTGGAACACTGTAAGTTGTAAACGTCGTAAATTTTTTTAAATTTACGATTTTTTTTTTCTTTTTAATATGACAGAATAGAGCAAAATTTCGTTTAAACGGTCATTATGACAAATATTTTATTGTAATACCAATATTTTAAAATATCTTTTTAATACACTTCATTAGATATGAACATTTTAATTTGAAAACTTTAGTAATTAAAAATTTAAGTTTTCCTTCATATGACAAATTAGGCCAATACTTCACACGAACTTGCAATATAGGGATCATTGCATTGGAAATTAATGTACGAAAACAATCCTATTAAAATTAATCATATAATTACGATAAGTTAAATGCTTCGAATCGGATAGAGGGTAGCCTATGAGATGCGGCATTTCAGTTTAAGACCGTGTTGACTGTTCTATCATACTCATTCCTTTTAATATGAATACATTTTGCTCTCTATAGAAATTAATAACAATAAATATATAAGGAGGAATTGAGCAGAATACATCTATGCTGACATATTTCTTTTAGAGAACGGAAATAAATTATGCACATCATTATTACGTTGATTTTTATAACATATTAGGTTAGACTATTTATGTTTACTGAAGAACAAATAGAATAGCATTAAAAAAATGTTTAATGTTTCATTTTGTAACGTTTTATATTGGGGGGGGTTAAAGAATTAAAAATGGACTTGTCTGATAAGGAAATTATATGTAGAAAATTTTATGAACTTCAACCATAAAATTTAAAACAAAATATCGAAATATCGATGTTTATTATGATTAAGATGTTCTGTAAAAATACATAATAGTTAAATATAAGGTGAATATTTAGTGAAAATTGAAGCACTGCATCATAAGAGAAATATTTTATAAAGTCGTACAATTTAAAAATATGAATACAAAATCATAATAAAGATAGTTTAAATGTAATATTGCGTAATACCGATTTGGACTTAAGAGCATTCTTCGTGCATTTTAGTAAGTATTAGTAATTTGGTCGAACAATTATTACAAATTTTTCGGCCTTATACATTTAATCGGAACTCAATGCTAATTTATTGCCGTTATTATTACCTATTTCTCTATTCGGAAAACTATTTTTTAATTTCAAGATGTGGTTCGTTTTGCGGCGTGACGTTTCTCTTTGCATTTCCAGATTTGGCGAAAATTTGGCTAACATAATGAAGATACGCACCCCGTATATAATAAGCCCCCGTATATAATTCTCAACCACTGTTTTTAGAAAGCTATTCTCAGTCTCACTTCTGTCGCATGCTCTCTCTAACCGCGCCCCTCAACAGAAAATGTCTGCTTTCCATATTTGCCAACTTAGCACCTTTTGGCTACCGGAAAATTTTTATTAATTTTTTAATTTCCTTAATCAGTAAAATCTGTTACAATTCGCTGGTTAAATAAAATAAATATTTCTGTTAAAAATTTCCGGTAGCCAAAAGGTGTTAAGTTGGCAACTATGCTGCTTTAAAAAAAAAAACTGTTAACAGTACAGGAAAAACCTGGCAGCTGGTGTGCCAGTATTTCTCCGTCAAATATACAGGACAAAACTGTACTTTTAATAAAATACTTGTTTGATTTACAGGATTCCTGTGTAAAATACATGTAAGTGATATAATTGTACGGTTTTAAACTGTATATTTGACGGAGAAATACTGGCACCCCAGCTGCCAAATTTTTCCTGTACTTTTAATTTTTTTTTCAGTGTACTTATGTTTTTCGTGCCTTACACATTTGTTCTGATCCGTCTAGTCTTTCGAAAGAAATTAATTATTTAAAATAACTCTTTATATAACTCTTAATTATAACTCTTTCTTGTGGCATATAATCCCTCTATTATCAATAAAGCTCTTTATAAAATCAAGTATCCTAAACATTCTGCTCCCAAATTGAACGATCAATCTCCTCCCTGTTGTTTTACCTTTTTATTCACCACTTTCTTTTAAAATTCCTAAAATTCTTTCACCATTTGGTTTTAAAGTCATTCACAAACCTGTCAACAAAATTAAATTATCTTCTCTTAAAAATCTTATTCCTACTGAAAACCGATCTGGTATTTATTTAATCCCGTATTTGTCGAGCAATTTAGGTTATATTGGTCAAACTAGGAGGTGTTTGAAACATGGAAGAAATGAGCACCGTCGGAATGTTTGTAATGAAGAGATTTCCAAATCGTCTATTGCTTCCCACTGCTGTGCTCATGGGTATTATTAAATAATATTTATTGACGAAGGGTCATGCTTTCTTTCGACCCGAAACAATTGTTGCGAGTTTATTGCATTTTATGGTGTTTATTCAAAAATTTGCACTTATTACTTATCACCCCGTATATACTTACTTTTGTAACCAGATTTTTCCAACGTCTGATGATGCAAAACATGCAGCTTTCTCACGAAAATCCACGTCTTCTAAAAGGTTTTCATTTTCTCTTGCATTAGATAGGACAACAGAAAGAAAGATTTTGAAGTCGTTATTAAAATGCGTGCTTGAACATGCTTGAATTTTCCTTACTATATCTTTATGTATACCATATGGAAAGAAATTTGTGATTGCTCTGTCTAATTCTTTGATCTGTTTAAAGCTAAAATATATGAGAAATATTTTTTTTTAGAAAAACAAATGTGTAAATAATACATATAAGACAAAATTTTCTTTCATAATTAGATAAGATGCTACAAGATAAAATTTATTTATCTACAAAAATATATAATCCAGTAAAATTTAACTTAAAATAAATAAATAAATAAATAAATAAATAAAATAAAGAGAGAATATTTTTATAATAGATAACTTTCTAGAATAACATTTAGAGCTATTTATTATTAACTAGTCAGACTGTTCTCGCCTGGTGCTTGGTTTTTACACAGGTGCTTTCAAATTTATTTCTCCTTGACAGTTCAAATCACTAAATTTTAGTCAGGAGAGGCCAACGCACGGCCGCCGTACCGTTGGCTTATGACGGTTGAAATATGGAAAAATTTTAAAGATTTTGATAAAAATTTATAGTTAGGGGTGTTTTGAGATAAAATACCATGTGCATTTACACATGAAGTTCATTTTATAGATTCAGATTTATATTTTAGACAACGCTTAATTTATTTTGCAGCGTGAAAACAGAATGAACAGGGATCAGCCCCCGCTCGTCACTCTTGGAGCTATTTTGAGCGCTTCTAGGGGAACTACTCGCAGTTTATTTAAAAACTCATAAAAAAAAAAAAAAACTAGTTGGCATAGGTAGTCTGCTCAGTTCCCCATCATATTTATGTTCTCATAAATTTCTAGTGCGAGATATATTATAATCATGTTAAAAAAAAAAAAAAAAAAAAAAAAAAGAATTTGACCAAAGCTTGATACAGTGACAGAATGAAATCCCCGCCTAATAGGCTATCCACCGTTCATTTCGATATATTTTACTTATTATAATCTATTAATTTATTTTATCAGGGTCAATTCCGTTGTTTAGTTTCATGCTACTATTTCCAATGCAATAATCCTCAAAATTCATATTTATATGAAAAATTTACAATTTCGCTATGTTGATAAAATCGTAAATTACGCGAATAATTTACGAAAATTTCCTGTTAGAATATTTGTATTCAATCATGTTCAAACAAATATCATAAATGTAATTTTGAAGTTGTCTAATGTATTTATGATCCTCAAAATGAAAGTTTATGCTCAATTTTGCCTTATTCTGACATGTTAAGTAAATAGTAAATTCCAAATAACTTACGAATTTTTTAAGTTGGAAAAATCATAGTCTATGATATTCATGCCAGTATCCTAAATAATATTTCGAAAGTGGTTTGACATCTTTACGATGAAAATATTTCTCAAAATCGACGTTTATGTGAAATTTTGCCCTTATACTGCCATGTTAAGAAACTCGTAAATTTCCAGTAACTTGCGAAATTTTCAAAGTAGCATATGTATAGTTACTGATGTTCATTCCGGCATCAAAACTGATATTTTAAAACAGGTCTGACATTTTTACAGTAAAAAGTTTCCATTTAATGCACGTTTAAGTGAATTTTTGTCCTATTCTCCCATGTTAAGAAAATCGTAAATTTCTAATAACTTACGAAGTTCTTAAATTCGAATGTTGCAAATGAATAGGGTTTTGCCAGTGTCAAAAGTAACATTTTAAAACTGATCTGACCTCTCTGTGACAATTTGTTCTTGAGATATCGTGTACACAGACTAACAAACTAACAGACTAACAGACACCCTACAGACAGACACCATACAGATTCGAATGTTGCAAATGAATAGGGTTCTTGACAGTGTCGAAAGTAATATTTTAAAACTGATCTGACCTCTCTGCGGCAATTTGTTCTTGAGATATCGTGTACACAGTCTAACAAACTAACGGACTAACAGACACCCTAGAGACAGACACCATAGAAATTTTGTCATTTTCGGATTCCTCACACCTGAAAAGATGTAAAAACGTCAAAAAACCGAGGACGAAAATTTTCACGATTACCTAAGTTCCCCATACCTATAGTATGATGGGAAACTAAAAATACATTATTCGCCAGGCTTTAGTCTAGAGCCGACAGTGGGCGATGAATGAGCTGGTGAATCTTTCTGTTTACCAATGGCACTTGCAAACTGAGCGTATGGGCAAAGAGGAAAGAGAAAAACAGAGACTATTAATCAGTAAGATTTGATAGATCCATCAAAAGAGTGAAGATTTTATTAAGTTTTATGTTGAGATTCTTACGCGTTACTATACTATCTAACCAATTTTGAGGTCTAGGAGAAGGATTTCTAAGGTGAAAAGAAGAGGTGATCTTGTATGTGAAATAATAGTGGGCTGGAGTTTCCTCCTCTCCGGAAGGACACAGAGGTGAACGTCGCGTCGGCAGTGAAATCTTTTGAGATATGCAGGAAAGGGATCGTGTCCCGTAAGAAAAGCTGTGACGGGTGGAGTTAGGTTCCAGGAATTTGAGATTGCTTGAGGAATTAAATTGTAAGGTGGAAACAGATTAGGAAAGACTGGGATAGAATGAAACACTCCCTATAATTGTATTTTTTTTTTTAATGGTTCATATTTTGGTACATGGATAGCAGCACTACAGTGATGAAACTTTGCCAGCAACTTCATGTCTACCTGACAATTTAGTCATTTTATTCTAGAAAGATGGCCAAAATTAATTAGTAGTAGCCAAAATTAAATATTTTCTTATAAAGATTTTTTTTTTCTTTATTCGAGAGTTGTGTTCCAAAAGATATTATGTAGTATAAAAGAAAGGTAAGGTCATCTATCATTATATTTAATCTGATTAAAATAATTTTAAAAATGGATTTTTTTTTCTTTAATTTTCTGTCAGAGGTCCACACGGGGTACAATGGACTATTTACCCCAGTTCTCTGTCCTAATAAACTGATTTAAGAAATCTGCATTTTTGACGTGTCAGCTATAAATTATACTTAAAAATTTCATAGTTAACCTTAATTAGATCTATTATGTCTTCAAAGATAAATAAGAAAGCAATTCACTTTGAGGTTTCTTCTTATTTATTTTTAACAAACATTCAGTTTCTTTTGTATTCTTATATTTATGCAAATATCATACAGCTATAATGAACTGGATTGAATAATGCAGTTAAAAAATAATAATACAAATAAATTTGACGAAAAAGACGGTTTTACATTTTGTTGCTTTAATCACAGAAATAAAAGATAAAGAATCTGTTTTTGTGAGATTCATGCAACGAAAACCTAATCAAGATCTTTAAATTTTTTCCTAAGAGTGTTAATGTATCTCTTGTAAATTTTCAAGCTTTTGTAATGGCCGTATAACTTCAGGACAGTTTTGCATTTTGTTGGTTTAATCACAGAAATAAAAGATAAATAATCTGTTTTTTGTGAGATTCATTCAACGAAAACCTAATCAGGATCGCTACATTTTTTCATGAGAGTGTTAATATATCTCTCGTAAATTTTCAAGCTATTGTAATGACTCTACAACTTTACAAGAAAACAGCAGACTTTCAGTGACATAAAAATCGTCTGGTGTATCATTTTCTAATTTTAATGTTCATTAATTTATATTACTTGTATGAATCGAAGACATAAATAAACAAATATAATATATTCTACATTTTATACTATTAAATAACACACTACATTAGTATACTTTTTAAATTTGACCTGTGGTTCATAGTACCCCGTGTCATGGATCATTGTACCCCGGGGTCAAGGTACAATGGTCCATTTTGTCAGTTGCTATTAAAAAAAAAGTAAACAGAATTATTGCTTTTGACTGAGTGCAACATAAGATCCAATATATAGGTAATATGGATACATATTTTCAATAGCGATAAATCTTTAGTTTGAGAGGAGACACTTAAAATTTCCAAAATTGGTCCATTGAACCCCGGTCTCCCCTACACTGCTCGGCATGAAAATTGGCCCCAACATTGTTTTTGCAAATGTAAAATAAACTCCTGAATCCGAATATGACGCCCATTTTGCACTATCATCCGCCGTTTTCTGGGGACGCCCCCCTATTTTTACCCCTTTTCGGTAATTTTATGGCTATAAATTTGATTTATTGTGGGAAAAAGGATTATTTTAACTGTTAAATATCTTCTGAGAGCCTACAGAGGTGAAAAAATTTAAAACTTGAACATTTGCAGCAAGGAAAGAATTTAGGGAGGATTTGCCATTTATTATTATTTTAAGTGTTAAAATAGTTCTTTTTCATTCTCCAAATCAAATTTATGGCCATAAAATTCCGAACAGTGATGGAAATTGGGGAAACAGTGACGTCCCGAGGAAACGGTGTGTGATTGGAAAAAATGGGGTCATACTCGGACTCAGGAGATCATTTTACATGAGAATCAGCAGGAATGGTATCAGGGCTCGATTTTTTTTTTCAGCGTAGTGTTAACGGATAAATCATCAAGGAATTTCCTACTTCAAATGGTAAGGTAATAGGTGTATTTATGTATTATTGAATTAACACGATATACCCGCTTTCGATATTGTAGAACAATCCAATGAGCAAATGGGAGAAATTGATAAAGCTCATATGCTGCGTTCTTATATGACGCAGACTGAAAATCAAAGAAGTGGTGACAATGATTGTTTTATGCAAGGATGGAAATAGCTCTGATCAACTCTTATGTTGCGTATAAAGAGGTAACTGAGCCAGTATCCGAATCTTATATATTAAAACACAAAGGTATTTCTTTAAGAGCAAAATCGCACGATTTGGGCATGCGCGAGAAAATTATGAACCAATTCGGAGCGGGAATATTCCTTTCCCTTTATGCAGTGCAGTATGAACATCGATGATAGAGATAGAGCAGACGACATTGATATTTCACATGTCTATGACAGACGCCTTATTAAAGCTCAATAATAAAAACAATTCACACGATTAATTCATTGATTCTTCCAAGGAAGTATATTTAAAACAAGAAATTCGCGAATACTTATCGGCTTCCATGCATTTTCATTTCACCAAAAATTTTCTTACACAGGATAATATTTCAAGAGTTTTTGTGGCGCCGTCTCTTACCATATAAACATACCATACTGTATTCCTAATATTTTTTTCAATTTCTTAAAAGAAAAAAAAAAACTTTAAAATTAGCAAATTATCAGCGCTTATTGTTCTTTAAAAGTTAACTTTCATTGGTTGAAAACTTTGTTTACAAAAAATGAAGATAGATGTTTAAAATCAAAGGAGGTTTTATTTTACTTTATTTACTTATTTTTTAATCTAATTTTAAATTAATTTGTGATATTTCATTTCGGTACTTTATTACAGAAAAAATAATTTAAAAAGAATAACCTTAAAAATATTGATATTTTATACGAGTAAAAATTAATTTATTCTTAAAAATTTAATGAGCAAATTAACTTGCTAAAGTATTAAATTCATTCTTATTTATTTATTTATTTATACATTTTTTTTATTTATACTTTTGTTGAAATACATTATTTTGATAGACTAAAGTATTATAATGCTAATAAAATAAAATAAAATAAATAAATAAATAAACAATTCAATCAAAACCAATTTATTTTTAAGTAGCATAGTCTGTTTCCAAGTGCAAATAAAATAATAACTGTAGAATATAAAGTAAACTCTATTAAAGTTTATTTTAGGTTAAATTATTTTTCTTTATGAATTTATGTGATTTTAAAAGTGTATCTTTTTATAAATATCCCTCCCCGTAAAGAGAAAGAAAAAGAAAGAAAGGAAACTCTGAGATTTTATTTATTTATTTATTATTTTATCTTTAGACTAGCAGGCGACGCCCGCTTCGCTGGTCCCTATTTTTAAATGAATCACTATAATTACTGAATTCTCAAAATTGCATTAATTTTTATCACGTGAAAAAAAAAAAAAAAAAAAAAAAAGAGAGAGAGAGAAACAAAATTTGATTAGGAAAAATGTCGCACCGGGTTATCACTGCCTTCGGAAAAAATTCCCAAAATGCTCTAACTCTTATTTCTATTATTTTCCCCCTTCGCCCCCCCCTCCCGTCTATCCTAATAATTTTACATATTCGAAAATATCCGCAATCGATTTGTAAGTATCAAAAACCTCCATGCACCTGTTTTGAACGATCTATCTCTATTTTTATTTTTTTGCCCCTCCGCTCCCGCCCCCTTCCCGCCTCTCCCAATAATTTTAAAAATTCGAAAATATCCGCAATCGATTTGTAGGTATCGGAAACCTTTATGTACCTATTTTGAATGATCTAACTCTATTTTATTTATTTTTTTGCCCCTCCGCTCCCCCTTCCCGGCCCTCCTAATAACTTTACACTTTCGAAAATATCCCCATTCGACTTGCAGGCCTCTAAAACCCATCTGTACCAATTTTGAACGGCCAAACTGTATTTCTATTAATTTTGCCCACAGCCTCCCCTTCCCGCCCCTCCTAATAATTTTACGAATTCGAAAATATCCGCAATAGATTCGTAAGTATCGAAAACCTCTATATACCAATTTTGAACGATCTAAGTATTTTTATTTTTTTGCCCTCCCTCCCCTTTCCCGGCCCTCCTAATGACTTTACACTTTCTAAAATATCCCCATTCGACTTGCACGCCTTTAAAACCTATCTGTACCAATTTTGAACGGCCTAACTGTATTTCTATTTGTTTTTGTCCCATAGCCCCCCTTACCGCCCCACCTCCTCCTAATAATTTTACAAATTCAAAAATATCCACAATCGATTTGTAAGTATCGAAAACCTCTATGTACCAATTTTGAACGATCTGACACTATTTTTATTAAAAATTGTGAACTGGTTATCGTTGATAACAAGTTAATATAATAATGTCAAAAATCTTTGTATTCTTTCATTTCACATGAAAAGCAACGAATAAATTGCTCAGTAAACATAAAACGAGTGTAGTTCTATAGACTTTAGTCGATTTGGTGTGGCAGAGAGGAATTATATACTCAAGCGAAGTGATGACGTCACTGACCATCTGTGGATGCAAGAAAAAGATTTCCTATGTTAATCGCCCATTGGATTTTTTGTAAAAAATTATTAAAAATTGAGGAAAATTATTTCCCGATTTTAATCCCCATATTTGGGTATAGATATGTATTAGTTATCTTGTGCATGCGTTAGATTAAGTTGTTTTTGCTGTCAAATTCACAAAATTTTAATTTTAAATTTCAAGACTATGTCGTCTTTGGCTTTTTTTGTATTTGGCGATCAAAAACGTAATGCGAAAACATGCATGCCAGATCTATATTTTCGTAATGTGTATTGTACGAAATATTGTTTCATATTATTGATTATTTTTTTAATATACGTTGTTAAAATAAACATGATTTTTGAAAGGAATTAAATATTTTCGACAGATAGTTTGGCGATATTTTTTTTTTCCCGCCAAGGATGACAGATATCAAATCTATTCCTCTGCAACATATTAGTATCTTATATCAGATATTTTATTTAGGCATTTGAAAGCAAAATTGACTTCAAATTATGATAGAATATTTATCATTTTCCTTATAATTAGTATTGTTAGGTATTGATATACATTTGCCTCACTAGAGGGCGCCAGAGGTCCCGTCGAGATGAGATTCGAATAATATTTTTGTTGTCTCGCGGGACATAGTTTTAGTTCTAGTTCTTTTTTCAGAATGGAGAGCAGCGTCAAGAAACAGTAGTTTGTTCTCGGGGCCTTTTTGGCCTGATTTTATTATTCCGGAAGCTACAGTTTGAAATAGAAAAAGTAGCTCATAGATTAACATAGTTTTATTATAAATCCATTTTTCTCAAAGTATAATTTTAGAAATAGTGCAGCTAAGAGATAGCAGGAAATGGATGTTCGACAGTACGAAATGAATATTTTTTGTAAATAGTGTTTTTTCTCATTTTGTAAATATCATTATTCAAGCTGTGTAAATAAACTCTCTTATATTTTTCAAGATTAAGAAGAGATGAATTATTGAATTTGGGTAAATGTTCCCTTTTTTTTCCTTTTCTACAGAAGAATTCTACAGGTAAGAAGAATATTAAATAATTATTTTGATTCAATGAAAAAGGCCTGCAATCTTTATATTTCAAAGAGTCGTGAAGACTCGCTTTAGCCGTTCAGAAGAATGGCGTGTAACATAATTTTATGACGTCCGCCACGTCAGGATGTATTGTTTATATTAAATACAGGAAATATCGTTTATATTAATATTGTTTATATCAATTGAAACGTAAAGAATTATTTTCATTTGAAACAAAAATGGTTTAAAGATAATATTATTATTATGTGAAATGTTTTTCAAAAGATATCTAAGATTGAAATTATTTAGAATATAGAATATTCCTTTTTCAAAGTAAATAAAATTAAAAATGACTGATTGATTGAAATAAAACAAGATTTTTTATTTGTTCCATTTGTACATTTAAAACGTAAATTTATCAAGGTCAAAATAAGATAGTTGTTTTTTATGATTGAAATAAATAAAACTAGAATAAAAAAGGCAATTGAGTATTGAGTTGACCTTGAAAAAGAAGCATCATTTGATGAAAGAAGGAATAATAAAAAGTATTTTTTCGTGGTTAAATATTAGATGATGTCAAAATCTGATTGCATTGAATTTTTATTGTTTCATTTTTTATTTCGCAATCATAATGAGATAAAGTTTTATTTTAGAATTTGTGAATGAAAATAGAATGTGCAAATGATAGAAGCTTCGAATTTAATTTATTCTTGGATGACATTTTGTGATTCTTTAATTCAGAAAATTTTTACAGTTAATAAATGAAAAAAAAAAAAAAAAAAAAAAATATTATTCAGTTGAAAATAGATATTGCTTAAAAGTAAAATGAAAAATAATAAAATGTTATTTTCTTTTGTTTACATTTTATGAAAAGAAAATGGCTCTCAAAATAGAATTTTTTACAAGTTGTTCTTAAAATAAAATCTTCTTGGAAATAGAAAGGTTTTTTACATTTAAATTAAAGGCATAAATAACGAATAATTGGTTAATTAACATAAAACTGTTCTTTTTTTGTTTAAAAATTAGAAATGGAAAAAATAAAAAGACGTAGAACACCATTACGATCTTCCTTTACTAAAACTTTAAATATTTTAAAAACAGAACTAGAGAAAGAAGATCTTGAGAGGGGTATACTTTTAGATAATTTAAATAAATTAGAGGGTTTAATAACAGAATTAAAAACTCTCGACAATGAGAAATTGGACATTATGTCGGAAGATAGTAAATGCGATGAAGCTTTGATTGTAAAGGAAGCGGAAGAGAGCGAAGCATACTGTGATGAATTTATCACAGTTAAAAGACTAATTAATGAAAAGTTAAATTCAAATGTAAATTTTAATTACACAGGCCAAAATAAAATAGAAAACGAAACAAACTTGAAAACAAAGCGATTTAAATTACCAAAATTAGCTATCAAGAAATTTGATTCAAAATTGATAAATTATTTGCCCTTTTGGGCCCAATTTAAGAAAATTCATGAAGATGAAGAATTAGACAACGCTGACAAATTTCAGTACCTTTTACAGTGCGTAGAACCAGGAACTCGAGCCAGAGAATTTCTCGAAAGTTACCCCTTAACATCAGAAAATTATTTAAAGGCAGTAAAGGCTTTTGAAGAACGCTATAGGGATAAAGATATATTAATCGAAGTGTATGTTCGGGAATTTTTGAAATTAATTACAGCTAATGTACAGACTAGGGGAAATAGCAAAAATTTGTATAATTTAGTGACCAAGATAGAAGCACACTTGAGATCGCTGGAAAGCATGGGTGTAAACATTGATCAGAACTCTGCGTGGCTGTACCCAATGGTAGAATCCTGTTTACCCGAAGATATTATTAGAACGTTTCAAAGACTTAATGTTGGGGCCAGGGAAGATTCTACTGAGTTAGACGATAAGGAAACCACACAGAAATCGAACTTGTCACTATTGCTGAATTTTTTGGAAAGGGAAGTGGCAGGTGAAGAAAGGTTACAATTAGCCAGGTCGGGTTTTGAAATTAATTCACCCAGGGAAAATGTTAAAAATAAATTCCACAAGAGAGATAACAGGGTCCCCACTGCTACAGGCCTATTCGCTGCAAAAGAATTAAGTTGTATAGTTTGCGGAAAAACGCATGAGAGTAAAGACTGCATAACAGCGAGATCGCTCTCCCTTGACGAAAAGAAAAATAAAGTAAAAGAAAAAAATTGCTGTTTGAAATGTTTACGTTTTGGACACCGGGCAAAAACGTGCAAGGTTTTTATTAAGTATCACATTTGTACAAAACCCCATACAGAGTTATTTTGTCCAGAGATAAGGAAAGGGGGTGAAAATAGTAGAAGCAAACCTCCCGAAGTAATACAGAACACTGTCGCCAAACAATGCTCCCAGGAAATAGCCCTTATGACGTTAGAAATAAATATAAAAGGGGAAAAAGGCCAAAAAAAGGTACGTTGTCTTATGGACAGTGGTTCGCAAAAAAGTTACATCTTGAGGAAAACTGCCAAAGAGCTCAAGCTCAAACCCATTGGTACAGAAATAATTGCCCATACAGTTTTTTGAGGTGCACAGATAGAAGCTAAACAGCATAATATATTTAGAGCTACAGTATTTGCATCGAATAATCAGGCCAGTTCGATACGTGAGCTCGATCTTTTAGACCAAGAAAAGATTTGTGGAGAAATTCCTCAAATTCCAAAGGGAAATCTGTGCAGAGAACTCAAGAAAAATAAGCTGTGGTTGTCCGATATCGGCCCTGGTAGTACGGAAATAGAAATCCTGATCGGGAGTGACGTTTACGGTCAACTGTTAACGGGTCGAGTCAAGCAATTAGAAAATGGACTCACAGCGATAGAAACCAAACTTGGGTGGACAGTTTGTGGAAAAACAGGGCTTCCATCTCAGGGTTGCTTGAATAGCGGTACATCGGTATTAATGACAAATCTATACATAAAAGATTGGAATGTTCCAGACTTGTGGCGACTCGAAATGATAGGAATCAACGACCCTGCACAAACCTTGTCCAAAAGAGAAGAAGAAGAGCAAGCCCACGATATGTTTCTTATACAACTCACCAGAAATGAAGATGGTCGTTATCGAGTGGGTCTTCCATGGATTTCCAACAATGTCAACATTCCCTCAAATAGAAATGAAGCAGAAAGAAGATTATTCAGTACTACCCGAAGATTAAAGAAATTAAATAAATTTGAGGATTACGATCTAATTTTCAAAGAATGGCAAAGAGAAAATGTCATACAGGAAGTCCCTCAGACAGAACTGAAAGAAGTTAGTGAACACTACTTATGCCACCATCCAGTCATCAAGCCTGATAGTTCTACCACTTCCATCAGACCAGTTTTTGATGCATCATGCAAAGTCGGAAGAGCACCGTCACTGAATGATTGTCTCTTTAAAGGACCAAATTTATTAGAAGAGATTCCCGCAATATTGTTAAGATTCAGAGAAAAGGCAATCGCTGTTGTATCCGACATTAGAAGAGCCTTCCTTCAGATCGAAATAAAAGAGGAAGATCGGCATTTTTTAAGGTTCCTGTGGTGGAAGAAAACGAATGAAATAAAACTCTATCAGCATAATAGAGTGGTGTTTGGCATTACTTCCAGTCCATTTTTACTTGGCGCAGTTATCAGACATCATTTGAATGGGTGTCCAGAAGAACTTAAGGCAATTGCTCAGAAACTTCAGAAGTCATTCTATGTAGATAACAGCGTCACCTCTGTAAACAACACGTCCGAATTGGAAGAATTTAAATCTAAGGCAACAGAAATCATGTCTGAAGCTAAAATGGACCTAAGATTGTGGCAATTCGGTCCTGTAAAAGAAATAGAAAAGTTGTCTTTAGAAAATGAAAAGGAAGACTTCTCAACTCGAATTGCAGTTTTAGGAATTAAATGGGACAGAACAGATGATAGCTTGATGGTCTGCAATAAATTTGACTTAGAAATAGTGAATCCATCAAAACGTCAAATTCTATCTATAACTCAAGGAATTTTCGATCCCATCGGTTTTCTAGCTCCAGCGTTGTTACCAGCCAAGATAATGATTCAAGAATCTTGGTCCAGCAAATCAGCATGGGACACTCCACTTCCAGAGAAAATTCAAAGAGACTTTCAGAAATGGTACAGCGAATTAAAACAGAATTGAAGATCCCGAGAAGAATAGGTTATGGAAATAAAGAAGATTGGTCCCTACATATTTTCTGCGATGCAAGTCAAAGTGCCTATGCAACAGTAATTTTTATACGGTGCGAAGAAGAAAAAAGAGTTTCAATTTAATTTTTGGGAGCAAAATCACGGTTGGCTCCAAAAAAGGCTCTAACGATTCCTCGTCTTGAGCTGCTTGCCTGTGTGTTGGGATCCAGACTATCAAAGTATGTCATAGAAGCTTTGGACATCCCTACAGTACCAACTTACTTTTGGACTGATTCTTCAACAGTTTTGGCCTGGATTAAAAGAAATGACCGGTGGGGTACCTTTGTGGGCAACAGAATCAGAGAAATATGCCAACTTACGAACCCTCACCAGTGGTACTTAGTTCCAGGAAGTCAAAATCCGGCAGACCTGCCTTCCCGTGGTCGTAGTCCTAAATACCTTCTTGAATCGGGATGGTGGGAGGGTCCTAAATGGCTAGCAGATGAAAAAAGTAACTGGCCCCAACCGAAGATTGTCCCTAATGAAGTCTTAGTTATGTCGAAAAGAAAGAAAACTGCAGTGTCATTATTTTCGAGTCAAAATGTAGATCCATTTATGAATTATGAAAGAACTTCGAAATTTAGTAAACTTGTAAATATTATTTGTTGGATAAGAAGATTTGCAACAAAATGTAGAAATAGAAATCATATTTTCCCAGCTGAACTTTCGGCAGAAGAAAAGGAAGAGGCGGAAAAATTTCTCTGGTCACGCATACAGTTAGAAAGTTTTGGTGATGTGCGAGAAACAATAAAAGGACTTGTTGTTATGAAAGATCAAGACAATATTCTAAGAGTCAAAACAAAGTTGTTAGATCGAGAAGACACTTTTTCTTTCAAGTATCCTATATTGTTGCCATCAAAACATCATGTTGTAAGATGCCTAATTAGAGACTGCCACTTGAAGAATTTCCATGCTGGACTTCAGACAGTTGATTCGATCTTACGTGAACATTACTGGATTATTTCTGCAAAACGTAACATCCGAAGTGAATTGATAAAATGCACAAAGTGTAAAATTTTTTCTTCCAAACCATTTGTTACTCCTCCCATCCATTTACCTTTTGACAGAGTCAGAGACTCAAAAGTTTTTGAAGTTGTTGGCATCGACTTATGTGGTCCTCTTTACCTGAAAAATAAATCCAAAGTATGGATAGTCATTTTTACCTGTGCAGTATATCGAGCCATACACTTGGAATTAGAGACGAATCTATCAACAGAGGGATTCATACAAGCGCTAAGAAGATTTGTAGCCCGAAGAGGAAGAATTTCGACAATCTACAGTGACAATGAAACTAACTTTCGAGGTGCCAACAATCTCTTTAAATCTCTTGACTGGAATCAAATTCAAAGGATGAATGACATAGCTCCAAAAAAATGGAAGTTCATCCCCCCAACCGCTGCTTGGTGGGGCGGATGGTGGGAGCGTCTCATTAGAAGTGTAAAAAACCTCCTACTGAGAACTCTTGGAAAGTCTTCCCTCAATTTTGAAGATCTCTCTACTATCTTGTGCGAAGTTGAAGCCATAATGAACAGTCGACCTTTAACATACCTATCAGAAGAACCAGACACGTTCATTCCTTTGACACCTTCCTGTTTTAAGCAAGACATTCAAGAAATTGGTGTACCAGATCTGGATGCCATTGATGCCAAAAAACTGAGAGCACGATACAAGCACTGCCAAAGTGTTCGAAAACAACTACAAAGTAGATTTCGAAAAGAGTATCTAGCGCAGTTGGTACAACGAAGTAGACAGATATGTAAACCTGTTAAACAAGGCGACATTGTGCTAGTAGAAACCAACAGTGTGAAAAGACTACAGTGGCCAATAGGAAGAGTAGTGAAAAATTTTCCCAGCCGAGATGGCCGTGCCAGGGTTGTGGAAGTGAAAATGCATTCTGGGACATTGATTAGACCACTTCAAAAACTTTATCCTTTAGAGATATCAGATGCTGAGGATCCAGTGATACGAGCAGCAAAAGAGACTATAAACTGAAAGTGGTCAAAAACTATAAAAGACTTTTCTAAAGACAATCACAATTGTTTAAAATTGCATTGAACTTTAAAATATTTTATTTTTATTTTTCTTTATTTTCATTAGTTTGTAACTTTAATTTTTACTATTTGTAGTTTATAGCTATAATTTTTCTTAGTATGTAGTTTTATAGGTTTAAATTTTCTTAATTAATTAACTGTTTAATTTTTTAGCTCTCACCTAAAAAATTAAATAAAAAAATTAAATTAGTCGGATATTTATTGTGCAAATATCATACTTTGGACTGAAATGTTTATGTTTTCAATCGAATATGGAAGTTTACCATTTTTTTCCCCCTAGAGTTTTGAAATTAAAAATTCAAATTGTATCAATTTTACAGCAAAAACAACTTAATCTAACGCATGCACAAGATAACAAATACATATCTATACCTAAATATGGGGATTGAGATTTTGAAATAATTTCCCTCGATTTTTAATAATTTTTTACATAAAATCCAATGAGCGATTAACATAGGAAATATTTTTCTTGCATCCACGGACGCTCAGTGACGTCACACTTCACTTGCGTATTGTGGGATTAATTTACACGCGAGATGATTTCTTAAGTATTATCGCAAATATTGATACCATCTTATTAAGAAATATTGATTCCTTCGATAATTTTTATAAATTATGTCTTTCTTTTAATTACTCCTAACATTCTTTTGGTCATACTTTGAATAAAATTGGGAAAGACCTTAGGATTTTGTTTATATTATGTGGAGTATTATTAGATTTTCTATATTGAAATTTCATAAAATTATCCCTCTTCCCTCCAACCAAAAGATAATTGATTAAAACAGGGCGTGAAATATTATAGCAAGGGTGTTTTAAACTTTATGCCGTGAAAAGATTTCAGTTTAGAATCATTCGTCAAATTTTGACGGGTATTAACTACAGATGGAATATAAAAGGTGTGGGACTCGGAGCTCACTCACACTCTCTACACTAGAACTTAAGAAGAAAGTTCGACTAAAACCTTTTGACAATGGACATAATGGGTTACCACAATTTGGAAATACTAAAAGGAGGGAAAAGAATTTTTCAATGTCAAATTAAGTTCGCCTTCGAAACAGAAGATGTCAAAGACCAACATTTGTTAGTTCTCGAGGTGAGTGAAAATTTTGCTTCAACCCAAGTAGCACAACAATAATGGCCAAAGTCGGAAATAAGACTATTTCAATATTGGCCAACATCGGACTCTGCTGGACTGGCCAGTGCAAAAATGTCAAAGTTTTTTACAATACTGGACAATATCGGTAATCTGTATTGGTCAATATTGCATGTAATACTGGCCAATATCGGTTAAAGTTGAACTGTCCAATATAAAACACTAAATTTTGCCAATATAGGCCAATGTTGGTATCACATACTGGACAATATTGTGTACAATACTGGCCAATATAAAATTGCAAATCACAACAGTAATGGGCAATATTGATATTCGACATTGGCAAATGTTGTAATGCAATACAGGTCAATATTAACTACAAATCTTGTCTATTTGCAAGAAACAAAAAAAAAAAAAAAAAACCAACAACAAGAAAAAAAAAAAAAAAAAAAAAAAAAAACTACAGATGGCAGCCAAATTATTTGAGTGTGAGCAATAATTCCTATATAAAAAAAAGTACACTTAACAAAATAGTATTAAATGCACTTTTTTCTTTTCTTTTCTTTTTTTTTTTTTTTTTTTTTTAATATAGGATTTAATGCTAGCGCTCAAATAATTTTGCTACCAACTGTATGCCATGTACAATTCTTTTTTTTTTTTTTTTTTTCAGATAAAGAATGCATGAAATTTTACAACATCCTTTTAAACTTTTGATATTTGTATTAGATTTTTCAATTTTTTTTGTTTTATGCGATTCTTTTTTGTTTTTTATGGGAAAACAGACACCTTTATATTACCTTTCATCATATATTAGGCTGATTCCAAAAAATTTCGCACATTCATTTTCCTTTTAAATAAAAATTGTATTTATTTACATACAGATTAAAATTAAAATAATAATAATAATAATAATACATTGTTATAGACAAAAAGGTTTAATAACAATCGAATTACATTGATTAGCATTTTATTTATCAAACTAATACTTTAAAATGTACCTTAATACGTTATTTTTATTTTTTCAGCGTCCGGAATCAAGTCAAAGTATACTGATTTTGTATAATACAACCTAACCTACAAGAAACCTTTCATTTAGGAGGGGGAAGTGTAGGTTTTTAAATGAACTGCATTAAAAAAAAAGAAAAGAAAAAAGAAAGGAAAACCATTTAAAAAATGGAATGATACAGTTTCAATTAACAGATCAATTTTTTATTGATCGTTCGGTCAAACTGACGACTGAAAAACAAATAAGTGAATAAAATTAGAAATTCTGACTTCTAAACTTTTGTTAAATTATTTATTTTAATTTATAATTGTTGCCAAAAAAAAAAAATTACGAGTTAATTTATTTTTCGACATATAATAAAATATATTTTCACAATAATAATAATAATAAGCTTTTTCGATAGTGTTTGTTTCGATACTGATTATTATTAATTTTCTTTTCTTTTTCTTAAAAAAAAAAAAAAAAAAAAAAAAAAAAAAAATTGGTGAAATTCTGGCAAAAGCAGAATTTAGTTTCGGACGGAGAACTATTAGTTTTTTTTTTTTTTTTCTTTTTTTCAAATTATAACATTGTTTCCAAATTATTCAATTATATTCCGATAAATTTTAGATTTCGATAAATGTCCAACTAACGAAAACTGGTATAGTAAAAATCTGCAGATTGAGACTAATAGTCCTCAGTCCTTTAAAAAAAAAAAAAAAAAAAAAAAAAAAAAGATAAAATTAATATTTACATGTTATGTTTTAACTGCACTAAAAAAAAAAATCCAAAAGCTGAACTTAAGTTGATCTTGAAATCAGAACTTGGTGATATAGGTGTCATTATCGTAACAAATAAAATAATAATCTTTCAAGATATCACAACAGAAATTGTGTAAGACAAACTCATTACATTTTTAAGATATGTGAAAAACTGATATACTCATAATGTATGAAAAATTTTCATCAGTCACAAATTTAGATGTTATGGATTTTTGAGTAATTTATTTTTTTTAAGTTGTATCAATATAAAATGAATGAATCGTAATAAAACAAAAGGTTAGATTATTTTTTTCTTACTATAAATAAATCATCCTGGAACAAGTTAATGAACTGTCAGGGGTTTTTCTTTGCAATATAAAATTTTCTTAACACCAAATCCAAACCTTGAGTTCTTTTCACAAACTTTTTTGCTGAGTACCCAGCTTTCATCAATTTTTCTGACAATCTAATCGTTTCTTCTTTGCTGTTGTAATTGCAGAATGTCACCTTAGTCCACATTTCGCATTAGTTCTATGTTATTACATAATTTACAGTTTACACTCAACTACATACTACATGGTTTACCACATCGTTTACACACAGCTTTTATTAAATGCACGAATGAACTGACTGCTTCTTCTCTTCTGTTGTAATTTCAAAACATCACCTTGCATCCAGATTTCACATCAGGATCACATCTCTACATGCATATACCTGTTAAGATTTCGACAGTTATGTGGTTGGTAGTATAATTTTGATGTAGCAAGGCTAAAGCCATTGATGGGGGGGGGGGGGGATTTCAACTCCCCCTCAAAATGTTGCAAATTTGTGGAAATGTTTAGAGTAATACATCATTTTTAACACAATATTATGCACTAATACTTCTACACTGCAAACTTTCTGGCTATGGCCTTTAATATTGGCATTAGTATTACCCTGATAAAGACTATCCAAAAAATCTTCCAGAACAATCCGGAATGATAAAGACCCAATTAACCCCTTAGAAAAAGCTGTAATCTACATATAGAATTTTATAAAATAAAAACCTACACTGTCATGACTAAAAAATCTTAGCCAAGCTGAAGAAAAAGTTTGTCCCATGCCAAGCGAATACCAAGAACGCTTTTTTTGTTTATAATTAACCGTAGTTATTAAAATCCATTCTTTAAATTATATCTGATTTTATTTTCAGATTTTCCATTCAAACTAAATATCTTTACTTTAAATGCACATTATTTTTGACTAAAACATGAAAAATGCATATTTAAAAATAATAATAATTATCCATACTAAGAAATTCACAAATTAAAACTTCTGTTTATAAATTAATATTTGATTATTTTATCTTTTTGCTTTTTATTTTATACCTAAAAAAGTTTGAATTTTATAAATATAAATATGTAGAAGGAAATTTCACAATCACTTTCAGCTACTAATGTTGGTTATTTTAATACAGAATATCCTTAACAAAAAATTTTATTCAGAAAGCATCTCTTTTTTTTTTTTTTTTTTTTTTTTTTTTTAAGCATAAAAATGCTTATTGATTAGGAAAATAATTTAAACTTTTTACTTCACATGCATTTTAACTAATTTCCTCTATTTTGTGTTCATTTGTTTGCTTATTTTAATTAACACTAATATATATTATTAAATTCTTTAATTATATATTATTAAAATGTCTGAAATTTAATAGCATTATTTTATAAATTAATATAAAAATTTTTATTATTCAAAACTGAAAAATAAATAAAATAAATAAAACTTAAGACAAACCTATTTTAAGTTTAACTTAAACTTCAAGTAGGTTTATTTTTAAATATCTTTACTGAGTATAGAAAAAAATTCATTAAAAATTAAAATAAAATAAAAGACTTTTTTTTCCTAAAACAATTTATTAAATTTATTTGCATGATTTTACATTATGTTTTTTAAAATTACAAAAATTCTGTATTTTCAGATATTTTTACATCTGATTTCCGTTTTATTTTAACCTACTTGCTATGACAATCTTCCAAAGACTTCTAATACAGTTGTTATTGCAGAGTTTCTCCCAGGTTTAAAAATGAAAGGATGCTGCTAGTAAAAAAAAAAATCACATTTTAGATTTTTGAAGTCAGTTTTTTATCCTTAAGGACACACTTGATACGAGAAAAAATTTACTAATGTATGAACAAATGTTGATCATCATGCATAGTAGTTTTATCAGGGATGCCACTCTAAAAATTCGAAGAAAGAGGAAATCACGCCTGAAGTAAAATTTGTGATAATTATTGTGTAATTTTATATGCGAATTCTGTAAATTAATATATAACAAAATACATAAAATATAATTTGAATATAATAATTTAAAAAGTTACTTTGCAGTCAAAAGGTTATATTTTAAGCAATATAAAAGAATGATGCTTTATCACAAATAAAAAAATATTTTAGAAGTTTCTAAATAAACCATAGTCTGTAGATCAGCAATAACATTAATTTAACATAATTTAAAACAAAATAATTACACATAAGGAAATTTTTCTACCTGTTTATAAGTTCTGGAATCTAATAAAACAAATTTATCATGAACGCTGACACTTATGTTATGAATGGAAAAAGAATGAACATTACAGAGCTTCGTCAGGTTGTTTAATGGCTGATAACTACTTTTAGGGGGGTGAGGGACCTCACAGTAGAAAATGCGAGACGCGAGACGTACGTCGAAGATTTTTTTTTTTTTTTTTTTTTTTCTGTCTGCAGATTATTTTCAACACAGTATTGTGTAGAAATTTTAAGTTTCCCGATTTTGATCGGAAATATTGCAATTTCCAATTTTTCTGCATCCACATCATAAATGGCAACGTTCATTTTAATCACACTTTATTAGATTCTAGAAGCTACAAAGAGGTAGAATTATTCAATATTTTTCACTTACGTAATTATTTAACACCGCCCTTCCTCTTCGCTAACAATCAGATATTTCACGGAATCATTGTGATTTCCCGTCTGCTTTCATCCACAACATAAAAGTCAATATTTTCTTAAAATATTATTTAATTAGATTCCAGAGCTTATAAAGAAGTAAAATTGTCCAATACCTCTCACTTTTTTTTTTTTTTTTTTTTTTTTTTTTTTTGCTGCTCCCCCCACCCCCGCCCACCATTTTCTCCCTCTCCTGCTAATGGACAGCAAACAATTGCTCTGCAGAAGTATTGCGATTTCCAATTTTTCTCCATCCGTAACTCTTTCAATTTACTATATTAGATTCTAAAACATGTAATGAAGTAGAATTGTTCAATATCTCCCACTCATATATTTTTTATGATCCCCCTCCCTCCTTCCCCACATTAACAAGGATAATTAATTTTTTATACCAAATATAAACAAAGTATTTTTTTAGTTTTGTTTTAAATTCTGGTTTTTTTTGTAGTATCCGTTTTGAGGTGTCTCGAATGTGAAAGTCTAATTTTTAGCAGTTGATCTCTATATCTGTTATCAGCATAATTTAAAAACAAATGATTACAGGAAATTCAAATTTGGTATTTGGAGATTCATATTAAGTTGCTACTTGAACTACTTTTTATATTATTTTTTTTTTAATACAATAAAAATAAAAATAGTGATTAAAATTTTTTGAAGATTCATTTAATTCTGGCGACCAGCGAAGCAGGCAAAACCTGCTAGTATTAAATAAATGCAAACTTATGACAGAAATACATTTACTGATTCTCGCAAGCCTTTTTTATGTTACTGATAGTGCTGCAGATTATTCTCTAATGCCTAAATAGTTGTCACAGATTGACAGAAAAAATTCTGCTACTGGGTGAAGGAGGACAATATAACTATGTATATGAGAAATATCGTGCAATCCTATCTTTTTAAAGGTTCTAGAATACAGTAAATTAAGTTTAATGTGCACATTGATATTTATGTTAGTTATTGATAGAGAATGTATAGAGATTGTATGATGGATCGGCGATTATTAGTTTGAGAAGAGGCAGACAGAATAAATTTATAAAAAGCGGAAATCCGTCGCTCAGTAGAAGTGTGGAAAAGCGGCATCTCTGTTTTATTTATATTTCTAGCATTTATGTTCGATTTAAAGTCTATTTTCTACAAAAGGCAGTAAAAGTGCAATTTTTTATATAACGAACAAGAAAGGTGAAATTTTTTTGTATGAAGAGTAGGGAAGAATTTTTCCAGTCAAAGGGCAGGCAGGAGGCAGCACCCTCCCAAAACTGTCTGGGGGAAACTCTGTTAAAGACAAAAGTTTGAACTTTTTAACAATTTCTTCTCACACTTCCTAAAAAGAAAGAAAAATAATTATAAATAAAATATACATTAACATAAAATCACATCAATTTTCTTTTTCTAGATATGATGCAAGGTTTCAAGTACCGTTGGCCAAGAACTCTTACATTGGCCATTATGGGATTACTTTGGACAGCAATAAAATAAAGATGTTTCCTTTAGACATGCAATGATTATTCAGCCAAAGCCGAATATCAAGTCCATTATTCAGCCCAGGCCGAAATGTTTTTATTTATAGTTACTCAATATAAATAAAAATATTATATTACACAATTAAATTTTTTAATTTCAGGATTTATATTTGTCATGTTTTGTGAAAATTTTATTATCCCCCCCCCAAAAAAAAAAAAAAAAAAACTTTCATACCTTGAATGAATTTTATCATACCATTTTAATGTAAGGATCATGTAAAAACTTTTATGCTATATCAATAAGTGCAAAACATATATCTGTAGTAAGCTAACATAATCTGTTAAATTTAATATTAAACTATTCAAAATTGTCCCAACTGAACCATACAAGCAAATTCTGATTTTCTTTCAAAGCATAATGAAAAAATTTAATATTTATCTTTCGTTATTTAATAATAATAAAAAAAACCTCCTTCCAGTGATATTTTTAATTATTGGGGGCGGGGAACGAAAATTTGGTATACATAGGTTTTGGGAGCCTAAAAGTCAAATGAGGATATTTTCGAAAGTGTAAAATTATTGGGGGGGGGGGGGGGAAGTATTGTAATGGTATTATAATAGTTATGATATTAAATAAATAAATATGTATTTTTTTAAACACCAGCTTTTTTTTTTTTTAAGTGGAATGATCTTTGGATCACTCCATGTCAAATAAACTAATCATTCATCCCTGACCATTTTAGATTTCAACAAAAATTACAATATTTATTTTCCTTAACAATAAAAAATAATTATAAAAACATTGTTATTTCTATCTGTTTGAGGTTTCAGGTAATAAATTTTTTAAATCTTGAAAAATCTTTTATATATATATATATATATTATAAGGTCCACACCACTGAATAATTTTCAGTTTGAAAGTTGGTTGTCTAATTAACACTCCAATCATCATAATGCACAATCTATAGAAAACATGCAGCATTTAGAATATTAGCCATAGGGAAAATATATTGTATTATTTATATATTAAATTACACGCCAATTAAATAAATTATATATTGCAGTTTAGGAGATATTTTGTAACAGAATAAATATCCTATTCAAAACTTTTGACATGATTTTAACTGGGGCATTTAAAATCAACAAGGACATTTTCTAAAATAGAATGTTTTCTGTTAAGCACACATATGGAGGAGCAAAGGGGAGGGGGGCGGGGGGTATTTTCTCATCTTTTATGTTATTAATGGCATTCATTAGTTTGTTTAGTACTCCTCCCTGGGAAAAATTCAAAACCGACAGCCAATATTTTCTGATAAAAACAAAGTATTAGAAGTAGATTTTTTAAAACTTGCCATACTATTATTTAAGTGTGTGTGGGGGGAGGGGGGATAAATTAGAATAGAAAAAACATATCTTATTCAATAAGTGAAAACGTTTGCAGTAATAATAATAAGAATAATGGGAAAACAATTTATTTCAGACAAATTAATGTAAGGTAAAAATTGTATAACTGAAAAAGTTTCTCTCATTTTTTAGTTTTTTTTCAAAACTGAATTAAATGGTTTAACAGAATTAACTGAAAAAGTGGATATAAGCTAAAACATGGTAATTATAATTCATAACAGCCCATCTTCTTATCTATATACTAAATCCAAAAGCTAGATATCCTGATTTTAAATTACCAAATAAAAAAAAGCAGCATTAGAATATATCCAGGCAGTTTTATTATTATTATTATTATTTTTCTTTTTTTATTCTTATTTTTATTTATTTATTTATTTATTGTACTATTTATTATTTTTTATTTTAAATTTCATGCAAAATGTTCTCTATTGAAGGATTGTGAATTAATTTATTAAAGTGTAAAAGTTCTAGAATGCTGATGAAATCAAGAAGTCATTAAGAATCTTAATATCAAAATACTGAAAAATATTGAAATAATTCTAATAGTGAGAGAGTGTTTTCTTCTTATAGGGTTATACGATTAAAACTGTGTAGCAAATTTAGTTTGGAAAAGCTATAAAACTTGTAATGTTATTTAAAATATTAAATATAAATTCTGTAATTAATTATACTTAATTAAAAATTACACTCTGGTTTGTAATATTCTATTACATAATAGTATAATTTTTTCTCTAAGTTTCTTCATATAAATATTTTTCACTGTTAGTACGACAGATCATACTATTTCTTTCAGATAGCAATTTTGCTTTGTCACCATTTATTGCATTACTGAATGAATGTGCAAACATTTTTATTAAAAACATATAAAGCTGGAAGTTTGTTATTGTATCTGTCCAGATTTTTAGATTTTATCAAGAATTGCTACACTTATTAATAAGGACAAATGTAACTAATGCTGTATTTTTTAGTTCAGTTGGATAATTAAGGGCCGTTTTGCTTCTTTCATAACAGAAATCGAAGAGAGGCAGCAAAACAACCGCGAATCTTGAAAATAAACAGAAACAGAATTCAGCGCCGGCACATGACGCACGCGCGAAATCTGCAGTAGTAATGATTTTTTGGGAAGAAAGAGAGATATCTTTATGCCTGTTGTGTTATCAGTCTATGCAGTTTTCGTTTCTTGGCGTGAGAAGAGAAAAAACACTTGCAAGTATACCAGAGTTGATACAGTTTTATTACTTTCCGAACACTATAGTGAGGAAAGTATTGTAATCATGTCAAAAATCCAAATTCGAGATTTTGATGTTTCTATACGTTTCGAGGTCCAACGAGTCTGTTTTCACTATTTTTACGATGATATATGTATGTGTGTGTGTATGTATGTGTGTATGTATGTGTGTATGTATGTGTGTATGTCTGTGAGTGAACACGCTAGCGTCTAAACGCTTTGTTCGAATAAGCTGAAAGTTGGTACGTATATTGTAAGTCACCATAGTAAGAACCCTATAGATTTTGGTGAATCTAGCACTTATAGTTTTTTTACAGGGACACAAAGAAAAATTCTTTATCATTATGGCCAAGGGACCAAAATCTTAAAAGTGCGATAGCATCTAAACGCCTTATTCAATTGAGCAAAAACTTTATACACATATTATAGGTCACAGATACTCAATCTGTATACATTTTGGAGAATCTAGCACTTATAGTTTTTTTACAGGGACACAAAGAAAAATTCTTTGCCAAATTTTTAAAAGTGTGATAGCGTCTAAACGCCTTATTAATCTCAGCGAAGAATTTGTACACATGTTATAGGTCACATTTCAACCAACTGTATAGATTTTGGTGAATCTAGCACTTACAGTTTTTTACAGGGACACAAAGAAAAATTCTTAATCTTTATGGCCTATGAGACCAGCGATAGCATCTAAACGCCTTATTCAATTGAGCTGAAAATTTGTATGAATATTATAAATCACTGTTGCACTAACTATAAGCATTTTGGTGAATCTAGCATTTATAGATTTTTACAGGGACACAACGAAAAATTCTTTATCCTTATGATCTAAGGGCTCAAAGTTCATTAGCGTTAAATAAAACCTCGTGTGATATATGGAGAAAAATACTCAAACACTCTGTTAAGGTTTTCTCTTTTTTGTTTGTTTAGCAACTCCTCTTTCTTTATTTTATCTACAAAACTGTTAGTTACTCAATGTTCGGAAAGTCGAGTGGAGTCACTCCAGATTTTTTTATATATTGTCTTATTTTATTTTATTCGATCGTGCATATTAAAATTAGAAGTATTTTTTGTTATGGCAAAAAAAAAAAAAATCAATAATGCCGTATCTTTCAAAAGAAATCTGCTACAGAAGGAACAATGGTAATCATTTCCATCCATTCTTTTTTCTTTCTTTCTTTCTTTAAATAATTGTGTTTTAAAAATATTTTTTTATTTCAAATCATTTAACTGTGTATAATATTAAATAATTTGAGTACAAAATTTATTCTGCAGTTGAGAATATATATCTGTATGTAAATTTAAAATTAAGCAAATATTAATAATAATGAGGTTTTTATACGTATTTTACAATATATTTATTTCCTGTAATTTACTTCTAATTACTGTTATAAAAATGTCAAAACATTTATCTATTTTTAATTATTTTTTAGAATAGCATTTTTTTTTTTTTTTTTTTTTTTTTTTTGTTAGATAAATGTCATTTTTTTTTTTTTTTTTTTTTTTTAAGCAAATAAGGTATTTAAATTTTTTTTTTTAAATAATTTTAAATTATTCTTACTCAGATCCCTGTAAATTGTTTCTTAATAATTTCGTTATAAAAAATAACTATGTTGTGGCACTTCAGCTACTTCCGCTTTCGAACCTAATGTTTCTTCGATGTGATAGTGAATAATCTTTCAGAAAATTTTGTTTAAGATGATATTTTTTACTGAATTAAGAAGAACTAATAATAGATCTTTCTCGTATATCAATCATTTGGAACTCTATATGAAAATTATTTATAAATATATAAATAAAAAAATACAGTTCCACATTATTTGAATAGCAATTAGCAATGCCTAAAAATTCTATGCACTTCAATTTATAAAAATGTTACATGTTACATTGATAAATGTAAGATATTTTTTTCTTTTTTGAAGGGAGATTTAATTTAAACGTTCTTACGAAAAATTTAAACGGCCACATATATATAGATAATCAATTAAATTTACCGTTTAAAGATAAATTTAATGTTTAATATTGATGTTGCTTCGATTTTCTTTTCTTTATTTTTTTTCCTTTATTTTATTTTATTTTTATTTTTTTTCCTTTCTCTTTTTCATCTCCACCCCCCCCCCCCCCTTTGAAAAAAATTCCTTTGTTTCTATTTAAATAAACAAAAAAAAAAAAAAAAAAAAAAAAAAAAAAGCGAATTTTAGTTTAATTAGAGCTAGTGAGAGAAAAATTCATTGCAGATGTTAGATGAGGATTTGGTGCCTCTTGCTTTATTTTGAACAGCCTAAAAATAATTAATATTTTTCTTTTCTGTCAGATAATGGTGCCCCACACGTCCTTACGCCCGGATATGGCTAGGGCTGAGGGGGGAAAAATCCTGTTTCGTTATTGTAAAAATTGTTTGTTTGTGCATTACAAAAGAAATTATTTCGAAGATAAGGAATAACGAGTGGCCAGTTGTTAATTATTTTAGTAATAACTTTTTTTAATAAGTAAAAATTACCATAAAATGAAAAAAAAAAAAAAAAAAAAGCAATAATTATTTAAGGTCGAAAGAAAACACATGTTACCGAATTGTCTGCAGCACTTGTGCCTATTTTGTCCACCTGACGAAGGGTCGTGTTTTCTTTAAACCCGAAACCGTTTTTTTTCCCTTTGTATTTTATGGTGTTAATTCAAAGTTCTTTACATAATACCTTTCAATGCCTGTTTAACAGCTACATGTTACTTTCTAACACATGTGTAACAGCTAACATATTACTGTGTCTCTGGTTTTTATTTATTTATTTTTCTATTTGAATTTTTCATAACACTAAAAGTTTTCTTTAATGTTATATTTTAACGTTCATTATTTCATTACATTTAAATGAGTTTTAAATTGAGAGATAATGCATATGTGTCAATGGTATTTTATTAATTTCACTCTAAATTTCTTTTCTTTATGTAATTAAATATAATTATAATATAAAATTAAATATAATTTTAAGGTTTTCGTATCTATATTTATTTATCAAAAATGTGTTTTATTCATATGATGTAGAAGTTTTGTTTAGAAGAATTTTATAAATTTATTCTTCCCTTCTTTTTTTTTTTTTTTTTTTTTTTTTTTTTTTTTTTTAAATCAGAATATTGTAATTTAAATTTAGACTTATAAAAATAAACACGGAATATTTTAAACGATAATTTCTTAAAATGATAGTGCAGTAAATAATTTTGGTAAAAATTAGGTAAAAATTTATTATGTATGAAATGCACTATCTATAGTGCATATATATATATATATATATATATATATATATATGTTTATATATCGATCGCACTTTGGCAAGAAAAGTGATGCAAATGAGAAATGCAGTAGTTGAGAAAAAAAAAAAATTATGTAACTATAAAGAACTGACTAACTTATAGTAAAACTGATACAACTGCTTTTTCGGGTGGACAATGTTTGATATAAAGATGCGATGCTTTTTATGTACGTCAGGGCACTTCATGCAATTTTTTTTAAATTAATTTTAAAATTACCATTTTTGACTTGTGTCACATTTTTCTTGAGCTGCGATATATATATATATATGTGTGTGTGTGTGTGTGTGTGTGTGTGTATAAAGTTGAGAATATATATGTATATATATATATATATATAAAGAGAGAGAGATGAATAGGTAAGGAAAAAATTTATTAAATCTGTGCCCCCCCTAGACTGTTTGTCTGGATCCGCCCTTGTGCACGTGCATCGTACTTATCGCTGCTAACCATTCAAAGCACACTTCTCGCTGCGACTTTGTCGAGTGTAGACGTTTTTTTTCACTTCTCCTGAGTTTGACTTCTTTTCATAGCGAGTAAGCCCCGCTATAAGGGCTATTTTTCTCTCTTGCAATTTCGTGGTGTGATTACGCTTTTAACATGTCAGGGAAACGAAAACTCACCTCGTTATCTTTTAAAGAAAAAAAAAAAGACTTAATGGCACATTTTGAAAAATCAAATGTTTCCAAAACAGCTTTTGCCAAAGAACACCATATTCCCAGGACTACGTTGAACGATATTCTTTCATCGAAACAAATCATTGAAGAAGCCGACTGCGAAGGCAAAAGAAAGAGAATGAGGAAATCGAAGTTTGACGATATCGAGGAGGTTTTAGTTCGATGGTTAAAACATACCAGAGCCCAGACTGTACCAATTTCTTCCGCGGTGCTAAAAGAAAAAGCCATCGAAATTGCTAAGAAGTTGAACATTGAAGATTTCGGCAGCAGCAATGGTTGGCTGGAACGTTTCAAAGACATACATTGCCTTTCTTTTAAAACGATTTGCGGAGAAGCAGCAGCTGTTGCTGTTGATGCTGTAGAAGACTGGAAGGACAGTGTTCTCAAGGACATTTTATCTAGATTTGATGCATCAAATGTTTTTAATCTTTATGAGTCCGGCGTATTTTACCGTCGTTTGCCCGATAAAATCTGTCATTTAAGGGTGAAAAGTGCACTTCTGGGAAATCAAGCAAACAACGCGTGACGCTTCTGCTTGGAGCAAATATAAATGGAACTGAAAAACTAAAACTACTTGTGATAGGCAAAAGCAAAAAGCCACACTGCTTTAAAAATGTTAAATCCCTTCCAGTTTATTATGAAGCAAATTCAAAAGCATGGATGACTACAACGATTTGGGAACGACATATTCGTAAACTGGATTCTCAGTTTTCGCGTCAGAACAGAAAAGTTTCCATCATTGTTGATAACTGTACCGCCCACACCACACCCGAAAATTTAAAAGCGATCGAGATGGTTTTTATTCCTCCAAATGTAACATCAATTCTTCAACCTTTAGATCAAGGGATAATTCGTGACTTTAAACAAAAGTACAAAAAAAATGCTTGTAAAGGACCTGATAAAAGCATTGGATAGAAACGAAAAGCTGGAAGTTTCAGTTTTAGATGCAATTAACTATGCAGACAAAAGTTGGAGTTCCGTTTCTTCACAAACTGTTTTGAATTGTTTCCGACAAGCAGGGTCAATAGCAGATGCCGAATCAGAAGAAATCCTCAGCGTTGAAGACATCATCGACGTGGAACCATTAGAGACTTTGCTGCAAATCACAAATAAAAAAGTGTGCAGGGTCAATGACGTTAATGCTTTTGTCAACATTGATAATGACATTGCAATCTGCTCACAAGCGACTGTAAAAGATTTGACATCTGAATTTTTAAAAGAAAAACAAAACAGTTCAAGTGAGGATAGCGATGTCGAGAATGTGAATAAAACCCCACCCAACAAGACGGAAGCAATTGAAGCCCTGGAGAAAGTTCGAGAGTACCTTACATCCATACAAGGTACAACAGACGAAGAATTTAAAGCCTTAACTGTATTAGAAAAGAAAGTTATTTCCAGTAGCCAGCACCTTCATCAATCTACACTGTTGGGTTATTTTAATGTAGCAAAAAAATAAAATGCACATGGTAACTATACTGTATTTTTTTTTTTTTTTTAATCTTCCGCTCATTTATTTACATATATTGATTTCTGAAAATATTGTTTTTGTCACCGAATCCTACTGCAATTCATGAAAATATGTAGTATATTTCAAAGTTTTTTTTTTTTTTTTTTTTTTTTTTTTTCGAAATTCGCCACTCCGCCTAAGTCGTCACTTCGCTTAAGTCGTCAAAATATGTTTGGTCTCTTTAGTGATGACTTATCGAAGTTTTACTGTATATGTAGGTTAATTAGGAGAGGCATGAAAGGTGGGAATAAGTATGCGTATCCCAGGGGTGAAACTTTTCAGGGCCTACCCCTGAATTCGGGGTTTTTGAAATTTTTGCTGTTTCTGATTTTCATGTAAATTATTTTGTTTTTACAGAAATTTCTTATTTTGAATGTTTAATTTGCCTTATATAATGCATTAAGAACTCTTCAAATATCATTTAATACAGGTAGCCATATGATATTTCATTATTAAATCTTCCCTATCTGCATGCAAATATCAGTTTTCAGGGTTTTTGCATGCTAGGTAGTTTCACCCCTGGTATCCCTTAATGTGTGCACGCAGTGCGCACGGGTCTACGCTGCGACGGCAGTGGGGACCCGGTGTAAGTTTTTACTCGATCAAAAAAAAAAAAAAGTATATATATATATATATATATATATATACTTTTTTTTTTTTTGTATATATATATATATATATTATGAGTGAGAATATGGAATTTTGAGGATTCATTCATTAGTATAGTGATTCATTTTAAAATACTGACCCGCTAGCGGGCGAAGCTCACTAGTATCTATTAAAATATGACTAGACAATACCTCATAAGAAACTTGTAAAGAATTATTATTATTAAAGATTTTATACACTGTTGTAGTGAATAAACAAGAGATATTAATGCTATATGACAATACAAACATTAAACTACACAATTTGTTAAGAAAAATAAATAAATAAAGTGTAAAAATAGTGTTATTAAAATAGTATTTATTAGTAACAAGCTACCTTCGGTGACCAGCTGGTTTGAGTTTCTTTAAAAGCCAGACTGTATTAAACCACTGCTCGGTGGCGCCTACTCTTCACATCAGAACCTACAACAGTTTTACAAGAAAAATACAAAAAATGATTTAAAAACAAAGCAGATATATATATATATATATATATATATATATATATATATATATATATTAAGTTCTAATGATAATTAAATTCAGTAAACTCTTGGTTAACTAGTATTCAACAAACCTGAAAAATTCAGAAAACACTTTTTTCTCTTTTCCAATAAATTGTTTAAAAATATTTGCTGCTATTTTAGTAAGCTTATAGTTTTCATTTTCATATAATTAGTGTCCAAGTTAATATAATGCAAATCAATGTTTATACAAAGACGAATGTCCCAGAAATTCACAATATTTTTGTAGCCGATTACTGAAATCTGCTATTATTTTGCCTTAATCGATAAATTCGCATTTTGTACAAAGTTGAATCTCTAAATACTCAATTATTTTGCTACTAATCGATGAATTTTTTTTTTTTTTTTCAAAGCTAAATCCCAAAATACACAATTTTGCGACCTAATTCAGAAATACGAGACCATTTCACTGCCAATTATCAAAAAGTTTTGCTTAAACACATCTAGTTGCTGAAATACGATATTATTTCAGCATTAATCGATAAAATTTGCACTTTTTTTAAAGATGATTTTCAAAATTCGTAATGTTTTGCAACACGCGCAACTATTTCACCGCTAATTAATAATGTTACTTTAATCCCAATTATTTACTGAAATAGGCATTATTTATCTGTTAATCGGTAAAATTCGTCCTCTTTTTTTCAAAGATAATTTCCGATGGAATTACCTACAGATGGATTCCCTATGGAATCAATCATTTTACAGCTAATTCTCGAAATTTATGTAATGGCAACTAACTTAAATTTTGTAATTTCTTTTCTTTCAAAAACGAATACCGAAATATACAGTTATTTCACAAAAAAAAAAAAAAAAAAAAAAAAATTGCTTTACATGCGTGATTGCCGAAATATGCGATACGAAAGTCTATCAAAATACAGTATCATTTCAGTTTCAGTGATAAAATTTATGTATTTAATCGTTCAAATTCCGTGCTGACATAAGAAATTGATTCTCTACAAAACAACGTAATCTTGTGGTGGGCTGTTGAAATACATTGTTTTACGCACTTAACAAAATTTACGTTTATCACGGCTAATTGCTTAAATAAGTTATTGTTTCTCCACTTTACTAAATAAAGATAGGCAACAACTACTACAGAATAAGGAAGTGAAGCGAAACAACGACCGCAAGAGTTCCCCGGCAAAGTAAACAACGAGGTTTTTTCCAGAAGAACGATGTCGAGAAAAATTACTTGGCTCTGATGATGGACATGTCCGAAATTAATTAGCTAGTAATTGGAAAGGATTTTATTAGGTATTTTAAATGTTTGTTTTCATATCAGTTATCCTTTACTTTAAAATAAGATTAAATAGTCAACTATTTTTGCTGCTGTAATCAACAAAAATTGTGCTATTTTAGAAAATTAATGTGCCACAAATGTTAAATACATATATTTAGCCAAAAATCAGAGAGAACTTTGCTTTTTGGTGTATGTTTGCTGAAATATGCATAATTTTTGTGTCTGGTTCCCAAAATATGTGCAATTTTCTCATCCAAATACTTTGAAAAAACTTTTGTCAAAGGTCTGTTTTATGATCACTTATTTCTTTTCAAGTAGGTTAGTTTTAGTGCAAATTTGAGAAATTAATAATTATAAAATGACTTTTTACACGAAAACTATTACGCTTCAGTTCAGCACAAAATAGGGAATAATGCAGAATGTACTTGAAATCTGCGTACGAGAATCGAGTGCCTATTTCAGTACTTTCACATTATTTCTATAGTTTTTATTTTGTTATAGAATTTCCGTAACAGGCATTTCTATTCTATTCTTGGATATCCAGAAATGGTCCCTGAAAATGCAGCTAACAATCTTTTTTTCTGACGGCCGCACTAAGAAATGGACTGACGACACACAGATTACACCTAGAAGTGAATTTTCAGATTGCGTTTGTGCAAAAGTATGCTGCAAAGTTTGATTTCACATCACATAAAACTTATAGCTATATGTTACTCGGTGAAAACAATAAAATATCTATTAAAAATAACGATATGGCAGATGGGAAAATACAGGGCTCATTTTCATTTGAAAAAAGTGAAGGGTGCATTTGTACTTGAAAAAAAAGGGGTGGGATGCATTTTTCACTTCATAAAAGGACAGGGTGCATCGGCGCTGAAACAAAATAGGGTAAGGTGTGGCGCCCTTTGAAAAATGCATAACATGAACACTACTTACAACTACTTGGTATTCGGCCAAAGTGCTACTCGGTGCAGCATTACTATTAATTATTTGTGATAGAAAAGTATTTTTCTGTATTCATCTTTGAAAAACATACAAAATTTAACAATTAATAGTAAAATAATAGCCTATATTAGCAATTAATTGCCATTACTTAAATTTCAACAATTAGTGGTAAGATGATTCCACATTTTGATAATTGGCCGCAAAATTACTCCATACATATCAGAATTATCTTTGAAAAAAAAAGAACAAATTTTATCGATTAACATAGAAATGGAGCCTATAAAGGAAAATAATTCGGATTAATGTATCTTTATAAATTAGCAGAAAAATAATTGTGTGGTTCTATAATCAGTCACCACAGTTCAAAACAACCCCCCCCCCCCCATAAAAATCAATTAACCTTTTTCCTTTCCAAAAAATTCAAAATTTTTATTCTACATTGTCCCTTTTTTAAAATTTATAAATTATTTTTATGTAAATGTCTATTACTTTTAATTCAGTTTATTTCAATTGTAATTTTGCTTCAGAGAAGGTTTTAATTATGTGCTTTATGTGTGATTGGCATTGGCTGGCTTTATAAGTTATTATATATTGGGGGTGGGGCATTATCTAGAAATCGTAGAAGAAAAATCTCTATATTAATTATTTTAAAAAAATTATAAATGAAAGGGTCTAAGGCAAAATGCAGTAAAGTAAAATAAAATAAATAATAATGGAAAGCACATTTATTTTGTACAAGATATAAAGTGAAAATTGTGTAATTAAAAAAATTGTTCGCAACCTTGTTTTATTCAAAACTGAACAAAGTGGTCTTTAAAAAATTTATGAATATGGTATTTGTTATAATATGGTAATTAATAGCAGCTCATTTTCTTATCTTTATATTAAATCCAAAAGCAAGATGTACTGATTTTGAATTATCAAATAAAAAAGGAGCTGCATTAGAATTTGTCCAGACAGTTAAAAAAAAAAAAAAAAAAAAAAAAAAAAACACTTTCATTTTAAAATTTCATGCAAATATTTCTCCATTCAATATTTTGAAAATTATAATATCAAAGTATTGAAAAATGTTGAAGTAATTCTAATCACAAAAGATTCTACATCCAATGAAGAATGTTTTCTCAAAAAAGAAAATTTAGTTTCAATAAAAGCTATAAAACTTCTAATTTTATTTAAAATAATAATTGTAAATTCTAATTCAATATGGAACTTTCAAATGGATTGCAATATTCCAGTACATAATCCAAAAGTATAAATTTTTTCTTAAATCTTTACCTATAACTTTTTTATTGTATAGATTTTTTTTTTTTTTTAATTTTTCATTAATTCATTAAATTAAGAATTTTTTTGTTCTTAAGTTAATTTGTTATCATTAAAGTGTACGAAAGACATGTTATGTTAGGTTTAACATTCACTATAAAAAAAAAAAAAAAAAATTTTTGTTAACTCACAGTAATCGGTAATCCTGTTATTACCATTTACATCATTTTAATGAAAACTCAATACTACAATTATGGAATATTTTTAGAAGTTCTGAATATAAAAGATTTTAGCTACAATAAAATTTAATGCACTTTCATATAACAGTTCTTTAATTGAAGAAGGAAATCGACAAAAGTGTAATAAATAAATAAATAAATAAAACTTTATAAAAAAGATAAACATTAAAGCAAAATATAAGAAATCTCAGAACTGTTAAATTGGTTATCGCTTTCTAAAAATTGATTACTTATTTTTTAATATTTTTCTTTAAATGACAAAACACAAAATTTCACATTGTGAAAATTCGCATTTCAATATTTTAAAATAAAATGCTTAATAGAAAAATAAACAAATAAATATGACATTGATTTCTTTAATTTTTATTTTTAATATTTCATTTTTAAGTTAAAAAAAATGCAAAATTATACATTGTGAAAATTCACATTTTATAACATCAAAATATATATTATAATAATTTTTAGAAAGGGATAACCTTATTAACAATTGTGAAGTTTCTGAATGTGAAAATGGAAATTAAAAATATGCATTAGTTAATGAGTTATGACGGAGCAAAATTCTCCATAGAATAACATTGGCTTTGGCTTCTACCGACAATAAGTAGAAAGTCCTCTTAACTGTCTGCCTGCATGCACATACTTTTCAGGCTTTTATTTTATTTGTCTATTTTAAATTAAAAAAAAAAAAATGAAAGCTAATTTCCAATGTTTAACATTTTATTTGGGTATGTGCATAAGAAACTTATAAGGCTAGTAATGCATTATTATATATGTATTAAGTTCTTAAATAATGTTAATTTGAACTGAATTCAAAAATATTTTTAACTATTATATCGTTTTATCTGTAATATTTTGTCACTAATAAAATTATAAATATTCATATGTTACATCAACTAATAAATTTAGAAAAAAAAAAAAAAAATGTCATTAGATAAAGAAAATAAAAATAGTAATTCATCTTTTTAGGATATTTACATATTCAACATATTGTGTGCAATTAAACTAAATATTAAGCTCATAAGCAAAGTACTAGACTGAATACTAGGAATAAATATGAAATAATTGGTGCATGTCCAGAAAGCATTTAAATTTTTGCTGTTATGTTAATAGTGAATAAAAAAAGAAAGAAAAAAAGCATGTGTGTGGCCTATTTAAAAAAAAAAAAAAAAAAAAAAAAAAATCTCAACAAAAAAATATATATATGAGGCATTGTGGATACGAAGGGCGAACTCGACATCAGGTCTTTTCCGTCTCAAAACATACATGGACGATGCATATTTCCAGCATATGACGCAGAAAAAATTATTTTCAAATGCGTTTTTCTCAAAATCTCCTTTTGTTGAGTTTGCCCTTCGTATTTGCAATGCCTCATATATACTAGCTTGGCTACAAATAAATTTCTTAGTAATAAATAACAAACATATACTATATTAAACTTGATTATAGTAAAATTGTTACATAGTATACGTATACATTATTTGTACAGTCGGGGAAAAAAAAAAAAAGGAGCACTCGATGTAACTCCGTTGCTAATCAATGCACAAAAATGTAATAGGTATCATTCGACGGGAAATTGAGAGTAGATTCAGAAAATGAACGGAAATTTTGAATTGGGGGTCGTCTACATATTAAAACGCGCACCAACTTTGATTTTTTTCAATGGTAATGCCCCATTTTTATTTTATATTTGAATTCCTGGGATCGCGACAATGCAAAAAAGTATATTGGTTGTATATTTTGCTTATGTTTTCACAGAGTTATAAGCGTTCAAAGTTTGAAGGTGCTAATGTTAAATTCATATTTCAAACTTTTATTAATATCTTCACAAAAAATAACTTGATCGATATAATTCTTTTTTTACCAGATACAGTGAAGAAACCCAAACATAATCCATCATTACTTTTGATTCTGAAAAATATTTTTAATTCTGAAAAATATTAATAAATTCATATTCATAAAAATTATGAATTATGACCTATATTAAAATTACATAAATGAATCCTAATGCTGAAAAATATGGGTGTGCAAATTTGCAGCTCATTCCAGTTATTAGTTTTCGAGATATAAATAAATCTTTCTTTTGGAGTGGTTTAGGGGGCCGTCTCTTAAAGAATTTTGAATGAGATAACGAAGCAAATCTTAAAAAAATAACAGAGAAAATTGAACAAAATATTTCTATTTTTTATTTAAGGGACTAATTATATAACAACAACGTCAAATGCAAAGAAATGAAACAAAAATGTTGATTTTTAGACATTTGTGTTAGTATCAAGAATTCCTGTTTTCTAAAGCCCCGCCTTTTATCGTTCTTCAAAACAAAACAATGCAGAAACGAAAAGTGAATGTGACTTTCAGTATTCGTGTTAAACCCCTTATTTTACATTGACAAAAATATACACAAGTGGTATTTACTTCATCGATAACTGGTGATAAATTTAGAATCCTTTAAACGAACACTAGAAGAAAAAAAAAATAACAAATAGGCGGGGTTTACTGTTTGAAATACTGTCAAAATAAAATATTTCAAAACAAATTTTCTGTACCACAATTATATTACACATGGATATACATTATAACTATATTCTTTCTAATTAATATATTTCTATCCATAGTATATTTTATTGCAAAAATATGAACACTGGGTACATGCTTAAGATATAAATAGCACACAAATTACGAAAGAAACGCCCACTGGCATTGTTACAGATTTTCAAATGATGTGAATCTACGTCAGCAGTCGCGAAAGCGTTAATTAAGAAATTATATTTTCATAGAAATTATAAAACAAATCGTACAGTTCCAAAGAGTTCAACTGACCCAAAACTAGTAAGTGCTATAAAAATTGTTTAATATTTACTTTATGAAACCTTACAGTAATTTATCCGAAAAGATTTAGTGTATGCGTTGTTATATATATATATATATATATATATATATATATATATATATATATATATATATATATATAACTGTATTATTTCAGTTTGTATATTATGTTACACGTACGAAAGAAAATTTAAGCTTTATTGGTGATCAGTATATCCATGATAGATACTTTTTACTTGAAAAATATTGCACTTTTATAAAAAGTATTGTCTGACCAATCGTAAGTGTAATGTATTTAAATATACCTAAAATTATCTAAAAAAGTACTAAAGTATATACATATCCAAAAAACTAAATTCATGATAATTAAGATACTGCAAAGGTGTAATATTTTTATTTCTTTTTATAAATCTTTTTTTCTTGAAATATTTCCGGTGTGAAACAGTATAATTTTGTCTGGTTCTTGTAGGATCATAATTTTATTTTTCTATATTTAGAGATAGCCCCCTAACACATTTTTGATCATAACTCTATGAATACTAAAGATAAAGTATACAAACAGTATACTTTTCCGCACTGCCAGACTCTCAGAAATTCGAATATGAAGTCAGAATTGGGTGTTGCTATTGAAAAAAAATCAAAGTTGGCGCTCATTTTAATATGTTGATGACCCCTAATTCAAAATTCGACGACATTTTCAGAAAGTGCATTTCATTTCCTGTTGAATGGTATCTATTAAATTTTTCTGCGTCAATTAATAACGAAATACCATCAAGTGCTGCGTTTTTTTTTCCCCGACTGTACATAGTATACATATAACAAGTATACTTTACATAGTAAGTAAGATATGAATTTTTAAAAGAAGTTGTGGTTCATAAAATATTTTATTTCTTGTATAAAACAAAATGTAATGATAATGTTTATAAAAAACAGTTTTTTTTTTTTTTTTTTTTTTTAATAATATGCTTAGAAACAATATCTTTCATTAAATTCAAGCAAATACTTATCATTTATGAATATAAATGTAGTTTTTTAATGACTATGTAAACTGTAAACAAAAAAATGCCACATGCTAAAAACCTAACCGTAATCAAATGTAATCTCATTTATTCTGCAAGCTTTTATTTTTATTTTAGTGAATGACACGAATAAAATCTTTGAATTTTGAGGGCTCTTGTTATTGTTCTACATGTCGACATGATAATGAGACTCTTCATACAACAATAAAGTTATGACAAATATTAATATTATTAACTTTTCAATTTTGAAAAATGACTGACAATTCTGACAAGAATCCCATTTTAAAAAAGCATTGTATAATTTACAGACATTGTTTACTTTCAAGTAAATGCATACACATTAAAAAATTCTTTTTTCCTCCAAAGAAAAAACTTTAAATTTTAGTAGTGAATAAAAAAATAAACCAAGCATCAAACAGCAAAATGAGAAAATAAATCTTTTAACCATTACAAAAATATGAAATGTCATCTCCGCCTCGGTCGTAATTATTATTCTGTAGTAAATTATGAAATAATATTTGTTTAAATTTTACAGATTTTAATTCTTAACTAAAATGATAAATGATAATCAAATTTTACAATGCTAAGACTAATATCATGTTTACACGGAGTACGCTAATATAAAGTTTTGATTTTGAATCACATATATTATCTAAGACTTTTAATCAATATACATCTATAATTTTAAATATTGTAAATCAGTTATCTTATATTCTATATCGGAAACAATATTTAAAATTACTTACTTTTTACAAACATGGAAGAGCAAATACACCGCCATCTCGCTTCTTATGCTGATGCTTGTTTTGCTTCTCTCTGATTGGCTATTAGAGTTTTCAGAAAGTTGTAGTATCAATGCTCAACAACATTGGTAGATATCCATCAATATCGATCTAGATCAAGATCAACCAGCAGATTTTTTTTTTTTTTTTCCCCTTCAAGAATTTTTCTTAACAATTCTAAATATTTTCAATGACGAGCTGATCGTAAAATTGAGCGAGAAATTCCGAGAACAGACCTTCCCCAGTAGCACAGCGATATGGGGCAGTATTGTACCAATGCTGCCCGACATTGGTTTCCATCGATGAAAATCGGCAACTTTTTACCGATTTTCCCCAATGTCGCCCAATATCGATATACATTGGAGAAAATCGGCAATTTTTTACCTATTTTTCCCAATGTCGCCCAATATCGATCTACGTCGGAGAAAATCGGCAATTTTTTGAGCATTTTTTCCAATGCCGCACAGTGTCGATCTGCATCGGGGAAAATCGACAAATTTTTCCCCATTTTTTTTCAATGTCGCACCTTCAAGCTTATACAAGTTATTTAATTAGACTAAAGCAGTTTTTCCTAACAGCACACTTATCCCAAGTACATCGTATGTATATCTCCTGGATGTCTTTTCATCCGCAGGGTATCCTTAGGACGTCCTTAGGAGAAGATGTGCTGTAGGGTTTAGTATGAAAAACACTACCAGATTGTATACAGGGACACCCAAAGAGAGCTTCAATTTATTGAGCTCTACGTGGGGCATTTTTATAAGGGATATTTTAATATTTTTCTACAGCACAAAACACAACAAATGTAACATATATTACACATATGTACAAAAGCACGTTTCATGTCGTTGCATTTTTATAAGGCATATTTTTATATTTTTACACAGCACAAAACACAACAAATTTAACATATATTACACATACGTACAAAAACACGTTCTATGTCGTATATCATATGAACAACATTAATGACTAGTTTACAGTGCCACACAAAATTATTCAGATATATTAAATATGTAATTGAAAAAGACTAGAAACGAATAATCAAATAGGCTTATGCGTTTTTAACCTTTTCCAACAACGTTTAAAAAATTTTAGGACTTCCATTCTTCTATGTGTCTGTCTGTTTGTGGCCGCTCCCAATCCCGCACTCTAATTTCAGTAAATATGTTAGGAATGATTGAAATTGATGTATTTTATTCCGGTACATTATAGAGCGCTGTCTATTAAAATGGTGGAAATACGAACACTGGCTTGTGTGTAAGAACAGTCAAAAGAATTCATACATATTACGGTCTATAAGAGTATCTCTGTAAAGCAAATTGTAATATCTCTATCCTGCACAACGCATAATAAAATTAATTTATATTATCCATGTGCAAATTCCATATGTTTCCCTTAAAATAGGGTATGAATAGTTTAATCATTGATTTACAGGGTACCACACAAAATTCTGCAGGTATATAATTCTAATATATGTGGAAATAGCTCGAAGGGTATTTTCAGTGTTATAAAAAACAGTACTGAATTGTATATAGGGGCTCGCAAAACATAACGAAAGTAACGCAATCCAGATATACATAAACATGTTTTCTATGGTATAAGGTATGATTAGAATTAATGATTAATTTATGGAGTCATACAAAATAAAAGAAGTAGAAATTGCTCGTAGGGCATCTTCAGCTGTGTTATGTTGAAAAATTATCCCCTCCCCCCCTTTTTTTTTCTTCTAATTTTTTAATACGATATATGAAAGCATATACTATTTTTAGACAATATACAGGGTTACAATAAAGCAATTTACTTTATCGTTCCTCTTTAAAAGTAAAACTATAAATAAAGTATTGTGAGGTATTTTTGCTTTTTATTTCTTTTCAAGATTCAAAATAAATTTGTATGCTGTGTCCACCGTAAATCTTTCCTCTACATCATGAATAATAGCGTTAACTATACTGGGTATAATACACAAATTATTTATTACCATAACTTTTCATTTCTTACATTTCACATACCCACTTTGGTGGCATTTTTGCCAACAAGTCCTGAGATATAGTCATCTTGATATTCTCGGAAAATCAACGCAATCTGTCGGCTGATATACATTCATGTATAGATATATATATATATATAAACCAATATTTGTGCTTTTTTATCATAGATATATATCATAGAAACTGAGCTATTATATTCATGTAGACGGAGTTAAATTGCAGCATAGCAGCGCCATCTGTTGGCTCATATGCAACCCAATTAACTCAATTTTGTTTTTCATCATGTGTTATACACCACGTTTAGCTCTCATTCACATTACGTTTTATGAATTTAAGCATATAGAAACTAAGATACAGTCTTTCCTTAAACATGGGAAAATGCAAAATAGCAGTGCAATTTGTTGTAAGATATATCAAAAATTGTAATCAGGAACTCTTTAAGCCAATATACAACCAAAAGTAAAGTTATGGTGAATTCCGTTTTCTCTTTCATGAAATATAGTGGCTACAAACTTTTGACAATATACAGACAGACGTTTTCTTAATATAGTCAAATCGAATTCAAGTGATCTCAAAACGTGTAAAAATTTCGAAAACCTGAGTTCGAAAGTTTTTCCCTAATCCAATACTTCTTACATAGGCAAAAGAAGAAAAAAAAATCTGGTGTGAAACAACCACACGACATCCATTACCCTCTATTACACATATTATATGCACTTTTTGAATATAATGTGATAAGATATTTGAATATGATGTGATATAATTCACCTAATGAAATAGACAACTAAAACTTTCTCAGGAGAGAAAGTTAATACGCACGCGTAAAGACGCGTAAAATAAAGTTTACATAGCGAGTTTTAAAAAAAATAAAAAAGATAGAGGGATTTTTTTTTTTTTTTTTTTTTTTTTTTTTTTCTGAGGCACTAATTTCCAAGATCTAAAACTGATCTATCTGATCCATACATATAGTAATATATATAGATCTATCATCCCATTGTTAACTTGCAAAGATTTTTGATGCCGAAAAAGTTTTTGGCATCAGCCATGATGAGAGAGTATAAAACTCAAAAACAACAATGGAATAGAAGTTGATACTAATAAGACATGGTTGATATATATTGAAAATGCCAAAGTACTGCGTGGCTTTTAATTGTAGAAATAAATTTATGAAAGAAAGTGGAATAAGTTTTCATAAGTAAGTTAAATTTAACTAATTTATGAAAAATATGATTCTTTATAATCAGTTGCTTTGTTATTATGGTTTAAATACTGTTTTGATTTTTAATGAAATACTTTTTTAATTTTTTAAGTTTTTATATGTAAGTAATATCGAATTTTCAAAATTCTTTTAAATGTAGTTAGCAGCGGTAGAGGTAAAACCCGCTTGTTTTAATATATTATAACTAGTATTACCACAAGACTTTCTTCTCTATATAATCCTATACAAATTTACGCAATACAAATTATTTATTAAGTTAAAATTTATTAAAGATATTTTCCATGATGAATGCAGACGATTTTTTTCTTAAAGTAGTATAATAATAAATGCTGAAAAAAATCATTTTTGTGCAGACATGAAAAGATATACAGTCGAATCTTGTTAACGTGAATCTCAAGGGGGATCAAAAATCTGTTCATGTTATCAGTAGTTCATGCTATCAGTAACTATTCGTCATATAACTAAAGTAATCTTCATTTTGACGGGGAAAGACATCCACAAGAGAGTAAAATGGCCGTCTTTTCCCCCCCAAAAAAGGCATCACTTTTTCGGCCTCGCTGATCAATCTATGTCTTATTACTATATCTATAATCTGATCAGGATGACTATTAATTTTCTTGTAATAATCACATAAAGTATGAGAAAGGATATCTAAAGTGGGTTTATGTAACAATTTTCAAGAAAATCGTTAGAGCCGTTTTTGAGATACCGACTTTTACCAAAACTTGGCAGATTCATTTGTTGATCGGAAAAATATAATTACATACAAAAGGATATTTAAAAGGGAGTTAATATGGCAAGTTTGAAAAAAATTCGTTCAGCCGTTTAAAAAAAAACTCACCTGCAGTACCTGAAATTGAGCTATTTATACAGGATGCCTACCATTTTTTCTGAACTAATCAACTGTATCATTCGAAAGGACATCGAGTAGACTGTTTATGCAGCAAATTTGAATAAAATCGTTAGAGCCGTTTTTGAGGTACGGACTTACTACCGGTTTCGGATATCCCACTCCCGGTTTTTCAATTTTCCCCAAAATTTAAAGAATTCATCTATACACTAGACCTGTCTCAATTCAGAAGTTTCGTGGTTCCATATTTATTAGTTTCGGAGATATACTAGTCAGAAAAGATTCCCCACACACATACACTCTGACCAATTGCTAAAAAGCACTTTATTGGACTCAGGGGACCTTAAAACATGTAAATCACGTGAAAACTCGACATCGAATTTTTGGACCGAATACAATACTGCTGTCTGCAAGTGTTTTTTTTTTTTTTTCTTTTAAGCTGATTTAATATCTTTATACAATATAAAATATAAAGAATTTAGTATGCAGTATTTAAATGGGAAAAAAAAAAAGGCTTCCCATGAAATATTGTATTGTTAACATTAGTGAGTGTTTTACAGGGCCAAGCAAAAATATTCAGATACATTTTAGTTTATAAGAGAAAATTATTGGAAGTGCATGTTCAGTTGTATTATTTTGTTAATACTTGAATCAATAATAATAATAATATTAATAATATTTGAAAGTTGGGTCAAATGATGTATCGGATAAGTACAGTTTGGAAGTGCTTGTAATCCATGCGAACAGCGTGAATTTTCCTCCTCTTTTTTATTTTATCACCTAAGTATAGATGAAAAAAAAAAATATAATAATCATAATTGAACCTATTACAAATATTAAATACCATTTGTTTTTCTACAATAAATATAATGTACACTATTTAAATTAAAATATTTTTCAAATGAAATTTAATAATCGTCTGCACAACAGAATAATTTTAGATGTTTTATTTGAGAAATGGCATCAAGAATAAAATGTTTTTGTTTTCGAAAGAAACAAAGTTATTCGTACGGATGAAATTCTATGTATCTGGTAAATATAACTAATTATTAATTATTAACTCTTAATTATCATTTATTATTATTATTTTTAATTAGATTTAAGATCATTTTATAGTGATATTCATTTAGATGCGCCAATGCGTAGTTTGTAAGATTTTTATAATATATTGAATTTAGCATTAATATGATTTCGTAAATGTTCGTGTTGTTCTAGTTAATAGTGTACATATATGTATTTACACTAAAAGTTATTTTGTTGATATTACGTTAAAAATTACGTATTTACTTCATTATGTATACCGAAATTCATCTTATTTTTCAAAAGCAGTACAAATACTTGGCTGTGTATATATATATATTATAAAGTAAAATAGCTTTATTGGATATGCAGCTTGATTATATTTGCTACGAAAATTCCTTTTTTCCCTCCCTTAATTAAGAATGAATTATTTCATTTAAATGATAACTGATTTAATAATAATAATACTTTCCCGATTTTAATTCCCATATTTTGGTATAATTATAAATTAGTTATCGTGCACATGTACTAGATTAAGTTATTTTGCTGTCAAAGTGACAAAATTTTAATTTTAAATTTCAAATTCTCTCGTCCTTGGCGTGTTTTGTATTTGGCGATCAAAAACGCGGTACGAAAATATACATGCCAGATTTATGTTTTCATAATACGTATTGTACGAAATATTGTTTTACACTATTAATTGATCGTTTAATATGCGTTGTTAAAATAACCATGGTTTTTGAAAGGAATTAAACATATTCGCCAGGTATTTTGGCGATTTTTTTCCCATCAAGGACGACAGATATCAAATACATTCCGCTGAAACATATTAGTATCTGATATCAGATACTTTATTTAGAGATTTGAAAACAAATTTGAATTCAAATTATGATAGAATATTTCAGAGATTATACCCTGTTCTTGTCTCTGTATTGTTTCGTGTTAGTCTGTTTTATTGTCCTTGTGTTAAAAAATAAATAAATATATATATATATTTTCAAAATATCAAAAAAAAAAAAAAAAAAATGCGCTCTTAAAAATCAAAAATATTCTTACCATCCCTAAACTTCCTTCTAGTTTTGTAATGCTGTCCTTAATCTCTCTACTCATTTTTACATATAGTGTTTCCTATTTCCATAAGCTCTTACATTCCTTTATTAATGTTTCTTGTTCCTTTTATGTTCCCCCCTCCCCTCCTTCCATTGCCGTGAAATTGAATTCGGGACTTCCACTCCGTTAGATTCCATCCTTAGGTACCAGAAGGTGCGTGACTCTCTGTCACGGGTACCTCCAACCCACACTATCCGAAGATCCGAAGAGATAAAATATTTATCATTTTCCTTTTAATTAGTATGTTATTTGGATATTTATTCTGTAAAAAAAACCCTTTGAAAGGAAATATTTATGTTTACATTCGAAAATGGACGTTTGCGGTTTGGTTTCTAGAGTTTTGAAATTTAAGATTAAAATTTTATCAATTTTGTAGCAAAAATAACTCAATCTGCTAAAGACAATAACATTTTTTATAAAGAAAATAAGTGATTCAAGATTTTTAAAATGTACTTAAATACAGCTACAAGAAAAGCTGACAAAGCCTGGTCGTGTTTAATAAAATCAACTCAATAAAATCAATATTACAGTTTTTAATAAAAAAGATATAACGTGATAATAAAATTTGCTTTAATTAATTATAAAATACTAGCAGGCTTTGCCCGCTTCGCTGGTCATTATATTGAAATGAATCCCCAAAACAGCATATCATTAATAATAATAAAATATCTTAAAAAAAAAAAAAAAAAAAAAAAAAAAAATCATTAAAATCCGTCAAAATCTAATTTTAAGTTCCTGCTACTTTCTGTCGCGGTATTCCCGCTCGTCACAGTCGTGTCTGGAGCCCCAATGCCTTCGGCAGTCCCTTACCTGCTTTTTACTCCCCCTAGCTCGCGGTTACAGTTGAAAGTTTTACAAAATCTCATCAAAGTGCATATTTCGCACACTTAATTAACACCCACACACCAAAATTCGCCATTCTTAGGTAATTTGGACGGATTTAAGCTTCAAAATGTGGTTTTTGCCCAGCCCGCCCCAAGAGGAAGGGGGGGGGGGTAAATTTTCAAAATTACTTTATATTGCATGTTGCATACACATACCTAACCGACACATCAAAAAATTGAGATCCTGAAATTATTTAAAGTTGAGCTATTCTTTAAAACTTTTTTTTTTTAAGCTTTCCCCCTGTTCTTAAAGGAGGGAAGGAGGAGGGAATTTCGCAAAATCTCTTCATACTATGAGTTAGATACATATAATCGTCCCTTACATAGAAAATTTCCAACCTTAGGTAATTTAGTGCAGCGTTACGTATGAATACATGTTTTTGCCCCCCCCCCCCCCCATTCTCCAAAGGGCGGTAGGGTGGAATTTCATAAAATCCCTTTGTAGTGTGTGTTCAGTTCGATTTCCTCGTGTGTTGAGTACCCTTCTTCTAAAACCTTTTCCCTTCCCTCCCCCCTTAAAAATCCAAAATTCCAAAATCGCAGAAAATAATTTTTTTGTACTCAAGTCTAGTCTTTCCATCTGCAATTTCTTCACCGTTAAGTAATTTGGAGCCGAGTTAAGCCTTCTGCCCCCCAAGGGGACATGGGGGTATTTTGCAAAGTTCCGTCTTAGTTGGGGGTCAGGCACTGAAAACCAACCTGGTCACTAAAATTTGTGACCCTCTTTCCCACCGAATCGTCATGGCAGTGTTGAGTCAGTGAATCAGTGAGTTTACTCTTTTATATGTACAGATTTGTTTATATTTTTATGGACTACTTGGCTTAAGGTTGCTGTCACAAAAATAGAGTCTTTGGCGTAAAATGTCCTATCTACTTCAGAATTAAAATTAAAAATATACCCAGGATTATCAACTAATAAAGCTCTTTAATACAGATCTGAATTAGCTTTTATTTTCTTATTATTTAATTTTGATAATAACGTTATGTTGCCATGTGCCTAAGCAAATTTAATATTTATTATTTTTTTTATTATTATTCGCGTGAAATATTCTTCGGCAACAATTAAAAATTAAAATAAATTATTTTAAAGTTTTATTATAGAAGAAATGTCTATATTATATATTAATTAAAAATTTACATTTTTTTCGGTATAAATAGTAGCCTATGTCTTATTCTAGACTATTATCTATCTCTGTACAAAATTTCATCCAGATCCGTTTAGCCGTTGTAGCGTGTAAATATCATCTTTTGAAATGAAATGCTTGTGTTTTCAATCGAATATGGAAATTTGCCATTCCCCCCCCCCCCCCCCCCGTAGATTTTTGAAATTAAAAATTCAAATTTTGTCAATTTTACAACAAAAATAACTTAATCTAACGCATGGACATGATAATTAATACATACCTATACCTAAATATGGGGATTAAAATCGGGAAATAATTTTCCGCGATTTTTAATAATTTTTTACAAAAAATCCAATGGACGTTTAACATAGGAAATATTTTTCTTGCATCCACGAACGGCCTGTGACGTCATCACGTCGCTTGCGTATTAGCACTTTATCAATGTGTAAAAGAAATTTTTAATTAAAAATGACGTCAATTTTTGTGAGATGCATAATTTTTTTTTTTTTTTTTTATAATTTTTTATCGTTCAGGTTTAAATAAATGTATTTATTTTCCTGTTGAAAAAAATAAATAAATTCGTTTTTTTTTTTTTTTTTTTTTTTTTTTTTGGCAACAATTAAATTATGGATAAATATAAATGGCTAATTTTTTGCTATTATTAGCTTACAAAATTGCTATTTTATGCATAAAAATCGCAAAAACAAATTTTTTTTCGGAATAAAAGGTAGCCAACATTTTAAGTTAGGGTATAAGCTATCTCCATTACAAATTTCATCGAAATCCGTCGAGCAGTTTTGGCGTGAAACTCAGTCAAATAAATTCACGGAGTAAAGTTCCATGACGTCATGAAATGGTATTTAGACAGGAGATGAGTGGCAACAGCCAAGGAAGAGAACGAAGTTGGAGGGAAGGAGAAAATGGCATGTTTCTAGTGATTCGAGAAGATTTTTATTTATTTATGTTTTAAATGTTTATCTATGTTTTGTGCGTTTTTTTTGTTAGTAATGTCTTATTAAATGTTTTCGTCTTTAAGTACGAGGTGTTTTATTTCAAAGCCATGACTGAATTTATTTAATATTAAGTGATTGTGTCTCCAATCCAGCAGAGACCAGGATCCGAATTTTACTGGCGCAGCCTTTTTGTAGGATAGAAAACGATACCTAGAAAATAGGGAAGGTAAGAGTTTTCTTGTATATGCCCAAATATTTTAAGTGTACATTTTAAAAAATGTTTTATTTATAACGTAAAATTATATACATAATAGAACGCCAGTTCTAAGTTTTGTTCTCAAATATATTCGAATAAAGTTCACATCAGTGAATGTCAATTTTAATACAGTGTGAATGTATTAAGGGTATTATATTTTACGCTGGTAAATAACAGAATACAAGGTCACGCCAGTGATTGTTAATTTTAATACAGTGTATATGTATTAATTACATTTATTTACGACAGTGAATAAAGGTTTAATATTTCACGACAGTGAATATTCATTTTAATACAATGTGATTTTTTTTATTTACTTCAAAGAATATAGAGTTTGTTTTATCTGTTAAATATCTACAATTTTAGATCCTGATTATTTCCCCCCTCAGTTTGATATATATAAATATATATATATATTTTATTTGTTTGCTCTCAGAAATTTTGAGTCAAAAGTATTTTGTGTGATGAAATAAAACTATTTTGTTCCTGAAACTAAAAAAAAAAAAAAAAAAAAAAAAAATTTTTTTAGAATATTTATATTTTAATGAATGTACCTAATATGAAATATATATATATAAGGATTCATTTTAGTTATTAAGTGCTGAAATTACACAAATAGTGTTTTGTTTATTTCATTTAATAACGAGCCATAATAAATTAGTTTGTTTCGAACGAAATAGCTAATTCTGACGAAAATCGTCTGCGTTATTATTATTATTTTTTTTGTTCCATTTCATTATTTTATAGAACGAGTAATTTTTTTTCTTTTCTGTGTTTATGCTTATGACAAATAGTAATTATATATAAAAAGTGTTAAAGAATACATTTTTTTTAATTGTTTATTTTTTTTACAAACTTTGAAGTAAGCTTATGATAGAATTGTTTGTTTATTCATTTCATATGAAATAAAAGTGTTGGTTTCAATAAAAAATAAATTGGATAAATAAGAAAAGAAATTTTATTTTATATTTCATTGCTTAAGGAAATGTAAATATGCACGACAGTGTGTTTTAAAATATTTCTAATGTGTGAAAATATCATTCATGTATTTTTAAAGTCAATTTGATTCATAAGCTAAGTAAAGAAATTTATATAGATATCAATTGCTTTAGGTATAAATTATGGGTTTTGCGTATGGTATATAATTTTATTTCCATTAATATTTAACAAAGTGTTTTAATCAGCACCACCTTGAGAAATTTTTGCTAAGTTTCTCGTTCAGAAAATTTTAGGTGTATAAGATGGCATATTTGGGTTGCGGAAAGAAAGAGGATTTGAAATTGTTGGCTGTGGAGCTGAATCTTCAGGTCACGAATGAAATGACTGTAAGCGATTTACGCAAATTAATTACCAAAGACAAAGAATATGACGAAGAGTTTACTAAGAATCAGCTCGACATTATTATCGAAGATAGGAAGCTCCGTGAGAAACAAGACGCTGAAAAGCAATTCCAAGAGCAAGAAATTGAAAAACAAAAACGCGAATATGAATTTGAGTTAGAAAAAATCCGTTTGGAAGCTGAAAAGTTTAAAGTAGCACCGATTTCTGAAGCTAAGAGTAGTATGCAAGATTTAACAAAAATTGTTCCAAAATTTGAAATGAGAGATGGAGATATAGTGCTCTTCTTGACTTTGTTTGAGCGTCAAGCCAAGAGAATTAATCTAGATAAATGTAACTGGGTGTCAGCTCTTTTAGCTCTTATGCCAAAAGAAATCACTCAATTAATAGCTCGGGAGTCAGAAGAAAAATTTGACGATTATGATTATATCAAAGGTTTATTATTAAAACGATTTAAATTAGGCCCTGAACATTTCAGACTAAAATTTGTGAAACATCAGCGAAACCCTACTCGATCTTGGCGAGACTTTGTTTTCGAAATAACAAGCTATTTTGAGGAATGGCTTGAAGGAGTTGCAGTAAATGATTTTGAAGGATTGAAGAATCTTATGATTACGGATCAGTTAAAAAGACGCGTTCCAGGTGATATCCGAGAGCATTTCGTCGATGACTGGGCTAAGTTACTTGTTCCGGGTGTTTTAGCTGATAAGTTGGATGAGTATGAAAGTGTACGATTGAATGCTAAGGGATCCGGTTTGGGTGATATGAAACATAGAACAACTAGTAATTACAAACCTGATTTTAAAGACTTTAGCAACAAACAAAAAGACGAACAGCCATCTCGGAAATTTAGGACATCATTTCCTCCAAGAACTGATCAAAATACAAGTTTTAAACCTACTTGTTTTACGTGTGGATCTGTGGGGCATTTTTCTAGAGTTTGTTCCAAGAATTCCAAGAAAACATCAATTCGTAATGCCGTAAGTAGTGTGGTTGAAGCCAAAGACGTTAAGCCAAAGACAGCGAACGAAGTTGTAACTGCTAAGGTGTCAATTCCTGTGTCAACCTCTATGCCGATTAAAGATGGAATTGATGATTTGAAATACATAAATATCAAATGTGGAGAAAAAGTTTTGAAGGCAATAGTGGATACTGGAGCACAAATTTCAGTCTTACGTGCAGATTTGGTCGATACCGACTTTGGAGAAGGGGATGGAACAATCCAAATTATTTCGGCTTTCGGTGAAAAAGAAGTAGCTGCTCTAAAGATTTTTAACCTAAAGATAGATGATGGGAAACACGGCAATGTACCTGTAACTTGTGCAGTGTCGAAGAAACTTGTGAATGATATGCTAATTTGTTCAACTGCCTATGAAGTTTTAATGGAGAATGTAGAATTAAATGGATGTATGAATCATGTATTTGCAAAATTAAATGAGAGCATTGAAAAAGAAAATCAGGAAGAACATGATGAAAAGAAAAACATCTCAACGTCCCTTCAACTTAATGCTGAGATTACCGATGATGAAAGCAATGGAAATAAAGAAGATTTTATAAAATTACAATTAGATGATGAAGATTTAAAGAAATCCTGGTTTTATGCCAAAAATGGGAAGAATTCATTTAAAATTAGTAATGGAGTACTTGTCCATTCAGAATGCTTATGTGGAGAAAATGTTGATCAAGTTGTTCTGCCCACATGCAAAAGAAAAGAAGTTCTTAGGATAACACACGAAATACCATTGGCTGGTCATCTAGGCGAACAGAAAACAAAGCAGAGAATAAAATATTCATTTTATTGGCCAAGTCTCAAAGGAGACGTTAAAAAATTTTGTGAAAGTTGCAAAACCTGCCAATTACGCAGAATAGTTTCCTATAGGGATCGTATACCGATACAACCCATTGTTAGGCCAGAAATTCCATTTGAAGTCTGGAGTTTGGACTGTATTGGACCTTTAGAACCCCCGTCTCGAAGAGGACATAAATGTGTGATTTGTGCAGTTGACTTATGTACTAGATGGGCTGAGGCTATTCCCGTGACTAACATCAATGCTAAAACAACTTGCAATAATCTGATGAGAATATTTACACAGACAGGGTTCCCCAAAGTAATATGTACAGACCAAGGTACTAATTCTACTGCTAAATTAAGTGAAGCATTTGTGGAACTTCTTGGAGTTTCTCCGAGGTTTGCAACGCCAGGTCATCCAGAAAGTATGGGTGCAGTGGAACGTTGGAATCGAACATTGAAAGATATGTTAAATAAAAATATACAGGAATATGGATCTAACTGGGATTTGCATCTTCCATATCTACTTTTTGCTTACAGAGAAGTTCCTCATAGTATGACAGGTGTTTCTCCGTTTCAGCTAGTTTATGGGCGTTTGCCTAATGGACCATTGTCACTATTGAAAGATGTATGGACTGGTGAGAGGAAAATTCCCACTTCAGCTTCCGCATCAGTTGAAAAATATATATCAGAACTAGTTGAGAAACTAAGAAAAGCACATGAAATTGCATCAGAATATGCTCAGGATTCTCAAGAAAGATATACTTCGCGGTATAATTTGAGAGCAAGAGATAAACAGTTTAATGTTGGTGATAAAGTACTAATACTAGTTCTTTCATCTTCGCATAAATTACTTAAAACTTGGATTGGCCCAGCTACTGTTGTTGAAATCACTAGACCGCATTCAGCCTTAGTTGAATTAGAGAATGGGTCCAGAAGAGAACTGCATTTTAACAAGCTCAGACCATACGTTGCTCGAATTGACCATGTTGGCCTAATATTTGATGAAGATAAAGATTTTGGTGATATTCATTATGCACCATTCGGAAATGGATGCTTAACCCCTAAAGAAATTTCTGATCATATTGATAGTTTATATTTAAATTTTGAAAAGAAAAATGGTTTGAAAAATGTAATATGCAAATATAATAATGTTTTTAGCACTAAGCCCGGAATAGCTAAAGTAGAAGGACACAGTGTCCGCGTTACTAGAGATTGCTGTCCTAAAAGACTACGTCCATATAGAATACCTATAGTTATGCAAAAGGAAGTGGATCGAGAGTTCAAGAATTGCTTACACTTGGACTAATAGAACATAGTAACAGCGAATGGGCTCATCCTGTCGTTTGCGTTGCCAAAAAGGATGGAACTGTTAGGTTATGTGTTGATTTTCGTTTATTGAACTGCTATACCATCCCAGATGCATACCCCATGAAGATTGCCAATGATCTTATTTACTTGATTGGTAATTCGCAGTTTATTTCTGTTCTAGATCTCACGAAAGGGTACTGGCAAATACCTATGAAAGAAGACAGCAAACATTATACTGCTTTTACTACCCACTCAGGGCATTTTCAATGGAATGTGATGCCATTTGGTATGAAGAACGCTGGTAGTACATTTCAAAAATCTATAGACAAAATTTTAGAGTGTCATAAAGATTATTGTCGTTCCTATATCGATGATGTTGCAGTATTTTCTACCACTTGGAGTGAACATATAACACACTTGAAAGCAGTTCTCAAAACATTCCAAGAAGTTGGTCTTACAGTTAATTTAAAGAAATGCGATTTCGGAAAGAATGAAGTAAAATTTTTAGGCCATATTATTGGATCAGGAACACATACACCCGATCCCGAAAAAACCGAAGCCATAAGAAAAATTTGCAACCCTGTCACCAAAAAAGAACTTCGTAGTGTAATTGGTTTGGCTAATTATTACCAGGAATACATTCCAAATTTTGCTTCAGAAATTCTTCCCTTGAGTGAATTAACAAAGAAAAGCGTACCTAATGAAATTCCCTGGTCTGATGGCCAAGAAACAGCTTTTCAAAATTTGAAACATCATTTAATGAATATGCCATCTCTATATACGCCTAATATAGCAAAGCCATTCAAATTGTACACTGATGCTTCGAGCAAAGCTATAGGAGCATGTTTATCTCAGTCGGACGATTCTGGCAAAGTACATCCGATTGCTTTCTTTAGTAAAAAACTTTCTCCGTGCCAAGTCAGATGGTCAACGATCGAACGAGAGGCTTACAGTGTGCTGACTGCTCTACGAAAGTTTGATACTTGGCTCTTCGGTGCAGAAGTCGAAGTAATTTCCGATCACAATCCTCTGACTTTTCTGACCCAAACAATGCCACACGGTGCAAAGTTAGCACGTTGGGCTTTAGCTTTGCAAAGATATAATATAAAAATTACGTATAGGAAGGGGGAAAATCATGGCAATGCCGATTCTTTATCTAGACTTCCTTAAGATATTTCTAATAGTATTTCAGTTGTACCTAATTATTCAAATTTAATTTACCTCGTGATATACTATATAATTCCTGTGCATATTATAAGGGTTGTTTGTAAGATATTTAATGTTAGATCTATTATTTGTGTATAATGATGTTGTTGTTTATTGCTGAATATACTATGAATTTAATTTTTTTTTTTTTTTTTTTTTTGGGCATATGCAGAAGCTCTTCCTAAAGATTTTGATATATATGCATTTTTTTTTTTCATAAACGCTTGATATAATCTTTTAGGATTTACATATATGACCATTTATTTTATAAACTTTTTGTTTTTAAAAAGAATTTTTGTGGTACCTACATGAACATTTCCTTAGAAACTCTGAGTATTATCTGTTGGTGTTCTTCATATATGAAAAACTTGTATTAAAAACTATTCAGCATTATCATGAATGTGAACATTTGTGTAGAAACTCTCTATATCATGAAACAGTATCTAAGTTTGGTAGCATCATAGTCACTCCTGTGACGTATGAGCTCAAAAAGGAGGGACGAGTAAAGTTCCATGACGTCATGAAATGGTATTTAGACAGGAGATGAGTGGCAACAGCCAAGGAAGAGAACGAAGTTGGAGGGAAGGAGAAAATGGCATGTTTCTAGTGATTCGAGAAGATTTTTATTTATTTATGTTTTAAATGTTTATCTATGTTTTGTGCGTTTTTTTTGTTAATAATGTCTCATTAAATGTTTTCGTCTTTAAGTACGAGGTGTTTTATTTCAAAGCCATGACTGAATTTATTTAATATTAAGTGAATGTGTCTCCAATCCAGCAGAGACCAGGATCCGAATTTTACTCACGGACATTCACATTTATATATATTCACAGAAAACGTTTGTATGGGAAATAGAAAAGGGCTGTTTTTAGGGTTTTCCCGGAAATTATTCGATTTTTTCTCGCCTTTTAAACCTTCCCTAGACCTCCACGAACATTTCAAGACTAAGATAAGATAAATCCGTTCAGCCTTTCTCGAGTTTTAGTGAGACTAACGAACAGCAATTCATTTTTATATATATAGATTAGTGCTTATTTGTCCATATCAGTTACAAAATAGTAACACTGCGCTGCATTTTTTTTTAAGCCCTGATATTTTTGCTAATTCGTATGTAAAATGACCTCCTGAATCCAAATATGACCCAATCACCCATCGTTTACTCGAGACGCCCCCACCTCCCCAATTTTTATCAAATTTCGGTAATTTTATGGCCATGAATTTGATTTGGAGAATGGAAAAGAATTACTTTAACATTTAAAATTAAAAAATATAATGTATAACAAATAATAACAATAATTGATTAATAAAATATAATAAATTCAATATATAATTTCAGTGGCAAACCCCTCCTCCCTAAATTTTCTCTTTGCTGCAAATGTTCATGTTTTAGAATTTACCAACTCTGTAGCCCCTCAGAATATATTGAACAACTAAAATAATCCTTTCCTTTCCTACAAATCAAATTTATAAATATAAAATTACAGAAAAATGATAAAAGTATGGGAGTGTTCTTAAAAAACGGTGGGTAATAGGGCAAAATGGGCGTCATATTCGAATTTCTGGAGGTCATTTTACATAAGAATTTGCAAAAATGATGTTGGGGCCTATTTTTATGTAGAGCAGTGTAGTATGGAAAACATTTTCAAGTTAAAAATTAATTTAATCTACAGTATTTCATTATTGTGTTTAATATTTGTAATTTTGCTTCATTATCCTTTCTAGCAAGTGTTTTGAAACGAAATACGAAAAGTCGATCTCTATCCATTGCAACCTGTCGGAGGAGAGCTACCAGGACATATGTTAATCGGAAAAACTATTAAGAAGAAGCAGATTTAAAGAGCTGTAAATGATTTTGTTATAAAAAAAGGGGGGGGGGGGAGAGTTGCAAACAATGATTTTTTTTTTTTTTTTTTTTTTTTTTTTTCATAGAGAATATTTTAACTTCTGAAAAATGGCATTAAATACTGTAAAAATGCATGAATTTCAATAAATTTTATTTGTTGAGATAAGAATGTCATTTTTTACTTTTTGAAGTCTTAACTTCTATGTTAATTATTTAAAACAATGCTCATGTTTGTGATGTTTTTAGAAATACGATATATTAGAAAATTACTTATTCTTTTCTAAATCTGAAATATTGTTTTCCTTAACACAATGGCCAACTTAATGAAACTAAATCCTTTCCTAGGGCAACTGCACCATATATACTTGCTGTAGTCAGGCCCTGTCTTAACACATTCGTGAAGTAGATTAAATTGTTCTTCCATAATTGTTCTCCAATTGAATTATTGTAAATTTCAACTTTTATAATTTTTGATAAAATGTAGCTGTTTTCATTTTCATTATCCCTAACCTAAAAAAAAGTGTGTTCTAAGTGTGCAGCCTTCGTTTTTATTTACATATTTATTTTTTATTTAGAACATTAATTTAATCTGGTTGATTCTTAACTATGTTTGAGGAAATTCTATTTGCTATATATTTTTAAAATCAATTAAAATGTATTTTTTTTCAAAATCAGTTTTGTATTGGTATTTTGAAATTTGTGATCTGCCAATCTTTCAACTTCTAATTCATGTTAGATGATAAATATTATGGTTTCATTGAACTTGGTAAAAAAGGAAAGAAAACCGTGAAATTTCAACCGATTTTGATGAAAAAGAAAATTTTTAAACCCCGAAATAAACTACTACGTCAGAAACGCCAAAAGAAAAATATTTGCGATGCATACAGCTGTTTCGGTAGCCTTAAGCGTACCGTCTTCAGTGTAAAAAGATCGTACCGTCTTCAGTGCTTCTTTTTGCACTGAAGACGGTACGCTTAAGGCTACCGAAACAGTTGTAGGCACCGCAAATATTTTTCTTTTACCGCTTCTGACGTAGTAGTTTATTCGGGTTTTAATATTCCAACGCCAAGTCTCCCGTTATTAAAAACGAAAATTGTTTATAGTAGTGATTATGAGTACACAGTCCAAAAATCTTTAAATTTCGTTGAAATTTTCAGGTTTTATGTAAAAAAATAATAATACTTGATTAAATTAAAGAACAAAAATATGTTAATAATTCACAATTTGCGAGCTGCAAATTTTCTAATCAAAATAATATTTATTATACATACAGTCGCACCTCGTTAACGTGAACATTGTTAACGTGAATTACATTTAACATGAACGGTTCCCAGAATCTCCATCAAAAAGAGGATAAGTTTAGTTATATAAAGATTAATTACTGATAGCATGAACTGTTGAAGACATGATTTTTTTTTTTTTTTTTTTTTTAAACCCATTGAGATTAAATTTAACGAGGTTCGACTGTATTAATACTGAATTAACTTCAAAGTTTGTGTTTTTATCAAATTAGATTTACACTTTTTAATCATTTAAAACCTCACTTGTTAATTATTTAAAACCATGGAATTAATTTCAGTCTTTTTAAAGTGTTGAAGAACACTTCATTAAAATGTCTTCTCTGTAATTTTACCAAGTCTTTAAAAATTGAGGCGCTTTATAGAAACTGACACATTAAATTTTTCACATTAATATTTCAACCTTTTCCTTTTATTTACCTGTTTTCAGTTTTTAACATTAATTTTCAGGCCTAAAAAATTATTGCTTTAATTTAAACTTTATGTTTTTAAGAAGAGTTAGATTTTCCTCTAATTTTATATTCTTTAAAATACTTATCTCTAAAATATCTGAAGCACTAAGTACTGCATGCTGATTGGTTCACAAAATCAATTTTCCATGATTCTATTCACCTCAAAATGTCTGATGCTAATCATAAATAAGAATTTTTTATATAAACACCACAATTTTTCAATCGTTTGACTCCTTTGTTGTTGTCTTAAAAGTTAATTATTTTCATTTGAAACGATTGATATTTTGGATATTTTATGGTGTTTGTATACGAAGTTCTTATTTTCAGTATGTCCATATACAATTAAATCTAAAACAATCTGGATTCTCCAGGACATAGAAATTCGAAAACATGTTAGGGTAACAACAGTACTTTGATTGTCACTTTTATTTATTTTTTTATTTTTTTTTTTTTTCAACGATATTCTTCTATGAACCCTTTTCCAATATATTTCTTCGATTAAATATTGCAAAAATTGCTTTTCAATAATAGTGGAATTTAAAATAGTGACTGCTATGAATCCTAATATGCATATACTAGTATTAAAGTACCTTGATCAATTTATGTCATTTTTGTTACGGCAGCTTGAGTGCAAGTTGCAGTGAAAACAGTTATAATATATGAATGAATTCTTTACATACTTATCAATATTTATTTTATTTACATTTTCCCATATAATTAATATAAAGTTATTGCAGAAATAAGAAGATAAAAATGTATATTTTCAATAATGGGAAGTTGTTTACTCGGCGTAAATTAGTTTCGAATAATGATCACAAGTATTTTCGAATAATAATCATTTCGCAATAAAAGCATCGCATTTCTGCCTCAAATTAGTGAAAATATTGAAAAAAAGTAGCGTTTTGTGGCCTGAATCAGGCTCTGATTCAACTGTCATACCAAAAAAAAATCTGGTATACATCAGTATCAGTAACATTTGTAGAAGTAAACGACATCATAGTCATCAAACAGTTAAAAAAAAATGGGAGGAGTGAGAGACAGAGAGAGAGAAACAAAACAAAAGAATAGAAAATATGTAGATGAGAATATAACTTTTAACATTGGGAAGCATAGATAAAGGGGAAGGAGACCATGATTTTTCTTAAGAGATGTTGTGTCATAGAATATTGTTTATCATACGAAATTTTGCTCTAAAAGTGCAAAACAATTAAAAAAAAAAAAAAAAAATCAATGAAAAGGAAAAATTCAAATGCTGTCATTGTCATACATTTTATAACGACATATGAAATTGAAACAAAAGAAAAAAGAAAAAGTTGCTTGTTATGAATTAGCTAACAAATGTATGTCACAAGGGACAAAAAAAAAATATATATATATATATATATATTTAATCTCTCTTTTTATATATTTAGAAACACTTTGGTATTACATCATTGAAAATTAAGCAATAAATATACTTTTAAATAAGTGGGAGTACTGAATGGAACTTTCACAATTTAACGCCTTCCACTTTATATGAATTGAATATTTTTTAAAACTAAAATAAACAAATACTGGTTTTTGAAGCAAGCAATATTATGACTAGCTAGGTTGAACAATGCACATATTACTTATTAAGTGTGGAGCATAATGAGATTATATGATGAAGTTACAGATATTGACTTTTAATGTTCTTATACAAGAATATTTAAAATTATACATATTAATGCATATTTAATTACCTTTGAAAAACAGAATTAAAATTATCCAGTTATTCATTGCAGGTTGTTTGTTTAATATTGTAATCTCATTAAGCTCAACTCTACTTAAATGTGGGGGGGGGGGGAATGCAATAAATATTTTTTTAAGTTGCTGTGTTAAATTAATTATAAAAGTTTGCTTACATATGTTTAGAAATTTTATTAAATGTAGTAAACATTTCTCCAAAACATTTAATTTTTTAATGAGATTAATTTTTTTAACTTTTTGAAATATTTTTAAATTCTTATTACTCTTTTTTTTTCTATCGAATTTGTACAGTTTAACAATATATTCTAAGCATAGTTGATTATTACTTTGTGTATTGAATTCGTTTTTAATTATAATTTCATGCTTGAATTCTGAAATTTACTTCAAACTTGTAGCATTCAAACAAAAAGAAATATTTTTTAGAAAATGTATGTATTAATGAATCCACAAAGAAATTCTGAAATATGTTTAGAATATGTTGTTCAGCTAATAATTTAAAACCAAGAGAAAAAAAATAAAAAGTTAGTTAAAAGGAAACATGTCTATAAACTTCAAAATATTTTTTTTTTTTAATTTTCAATTTAAATAGTTTTTGAAAGCTTTAATATAGCTAATAATGTTGTATTTAAATGCATATGTATGCAGATTTCTATAATCTAAAACAGTAATTAAAAGGAAACGATTTATGTCGTTCACTATCATCTTGAGGGGATCTGGCACCTTTGACTTGGCACCACTGAAGTAGGTTTCATTTAAATGTTAATATTTCCATTTAATATTTTCAAATTGAACTGTAAGGGGTATGTTCTATAAAATATGTAATCAGGAAACAATTCTTATGGTTTCTGATACATTTTATTACAGATTTGCAATCTTTAAATTGTATTTTCTCAGTTTTCATTTTTTCATTAATTTATGCTATTCAAAATGCTAAAATTTCTACAAATATTTAAGAGGAGACAGTTTTTTTATTTTTTTATTTATTTATTTATTTTTTATTAATAGAGCCTATTTAAAAGGAATAGAGATGGATTATGAAATACATTAATTAGTTTTTGAAAAAAAAAAAAAAAAAAAAAAAAAAATTTGAAAAAAAAAAAAAAAATTAAACATTTATTTTTAGTATTTTTTTCTCTTTTAGTATATTGTATCCATCATTAATTTTGTTAGGTTTTATTAAACAGCAGGAAAGAATAAAACATTGAGTCTTTCTTAAATATCTGTAGAAGTTTTAGTATTTTGAATATCATGAATTCAGAAAAAAATTCAAACTGAGAAAATGCAATTTAAAGATTTCAGATCTGTATAAAATATATCAAAAACCATAATTATTGTTGCCTAGTTATATATTTTATTAAACAAACCTAATACAGTTCAATTTATATTTATAAATGAAAATATTAACCTTTAAATGAAGCCTACTTTAGTGGTGCTAGTCAAATGTAGTTCCTCTTAATATCTGAGAAAAACGCTTGCCGATATTGGCCTTCCGATGTTCGCCAATTTGAGTCGGTCCAAGCGATATCCACCGATATTGGTCAATATAGATAATCCAATATCGGAATATTGGAAAAAAAGGCTTCCAAATAATATAGGCCGGTAATCGGCATTCGATATTGCAAATTCTCAATTTCCGATGTTGCCCGGTGAATCTGTGCTACTGGGGTAGTTCCGAATTTCAATACTGTCATTCCAACATTGGGTAATATTGGCCAATATTGAAAAGAAACAACCCCAGTAGCACAGCGATATGGGGCAGTATTGTACCAATGCTGCCCGACATTGGTTTCCATCGATGAAAATGGGCAACTTTTTACCGATTTTCCTCAATGTCGTCCAATATCGATCTACATTGGAGAAAATCGACAATTTTTTCCAAATGTCGCACAGCGTCGATATGCATCGGCAGAGATCGGTAACATGTTCCCGAATGCCGCGCAGTATTGATCGGTATCGGGGAGAATCGACAATTTTTTGCACATTTTTTACAATGTCGCACAATAAAGATCAATGTTGTTATTGCAATATTCGAATTTAAAACGATAAAAAGTTCAACAGTTTATTAACATTTCCTGAGAAAATTGAAATGTATCTATGACTTGTCTGTCCGTTTGTCTGTCAGCAACATAAGTTCATAAATCTTTTAAGAATGTCTTCAAGCTTATACAAGTTATTTAATTAGACTAAAGCAGCTTTTCCTAACAGCACACTTATCCCAAGTACATCGTATGTATATCTTTAGGATGTCTTTTCATCCGCAGGGTATCCTTAGGATGTCCTGAGGAGAAGATGTGCCGGTAGGGTTTACATTTAAAATAGTATGAAAATCACTACTAGCTTGTATACAGGGACACCCAAAGAGAGCTTCAATTTATTGAGCTCTACGTGGGGCATTTTTATAAGGGATATTTTAATATTTTTTTACAGCACAAAGCTCAACAAATGTAACATACATATTACACATATGTACAAAATCACGTTTCATGTCGTTGCATTGTTTATAAGGCACATTTTTATATTTTTATACAGCACAAAACACAACAAATTTAACATATTTTACACACACGTACAAAAACACGTTCTATGTCGTATATCATATGAACAACATTAATGACTAGTTTACAGTGCCACACAAAATTATTGAGGTATATTAAATATGTAATTGAAAAAGACTAGAAACGAATAATCAAACAATCTTTTATGCGTTTTTAACTTATTCCAACAACGTTAAAAATTTTTTAGGACTTCCATTCTTCTATGTGTCTGTCTGTTTGTGGCCGCTCCCAATCCCGCACTCTTATTTCCGTAAATATGTTAAAACTGATTGAAATTAATGTATTTTATTTTGGTACACTATAGAGCGCTGTCTATTAAAATGGTAGAAATAAGAACACTGGCTTGTGTGTAAGAACAGTCAAAAGAGTATCTCTGTAAAGCAAATTGTAATATCTCTATCCTGCACAACACTTAATATAATTAATTTATATTATCCATGTGCAAATTGCATATGTTTCCTCTAGAATAGGGTATAAATAGTTTATTCATTGACTTACAGGGTACCACACAAAATTCTACAGGCATATAATTAAAATATATTTGGAAATAGCTCGAAGGGTGTTTTCAGTTGTGCTGTGAGAATTATTATTACATTGCAATTTATTTTAGTTTTTGACAGTATACAGGGCTGCACAAGATTTTAATTATGTATTGTAATGCTTTAAATGTAATTTTTAAGAGATTTCTTCATCTATAATTGAACAAGTGTTATAAAAAACAGTACTGATTTGTATATAGGGGCTCATAAAAGAATTTCGGTACATTATGATCTATAAGTATAAGATGCATTTCTTTAGAGCTTATTAAATTTTTATACTGCTCAAAACATAACGAAAGTAACGTAATCCAGATATACATAAACATGTTTTCTATGGAATAAGGTATGATTAGAATTAATGATTAGTTTATGGAGTCATACAAAATAAAATAAGTAGAAATTGCTCGTAGGGCGTCCTCAGCTGTGTTATGTTGAAAAATTCTCCTCTCCCCCCCTCCCCTTTTTCTTTTCTTCTCATTTTTTAATTCGATATATGAAAGCATATTCTATTTTTAGACAATATACAGGGTTACAATAAAAATAATTTACTTTATCGTTCCTCTTTAAAAGTAAAACTATAAATAAAGTATTGTGAGGTATTTTTATTCTTTATTTCTTTTCAAGATTCAAAATAAACTTGTATGCTGTGGCCATCGTAAATCTTTCCTCTATATCATGAATAATAGCGGTACCTATACTGGTTATAAGGCACAAAAATATTTATTGCCATAACTTTTCATTGCTTACATTTTACATATCCACTTTGGTGCCATTTTCGCCAAAAAGTCCTGAGATATAGCCATCTTGACATTCTCGGAAAATCAGCGCCACCTGTCGGCCGATATACACTCATGTATATATATATATATATAAACCAAGATTTGTGCTTTTTTATCATACATATATATCATAGAAACTGAGCTATTGTATTCCTGTAGACGGAGTTAAATTGCAGCATAGTAGCGCCATCAGTTGGCTCATATGCAACCCAATTAACACAATTTTGCTTTTCATCATGTTTTATACACCACGTTTATCTCTCATTCACATCACGTTTTATGAATTTAAGCATTTAGAAACTAAGATACAGTCTTTCCTTAAACATGGCAAAATGCAACATAGCAGCGCCATTCGTTGTAAGACATATAAAAAACTGTAATCAGGAACACTTTAAGCCAATATACAACCAAAAGTAGAGTTATGTTGAATTCCGTTTTCTCTTTCGTGAAATATAGTGGCTACAAACTTTTGACAATATTAAGACAGACGTTTTCTTAACATAGTCTAATCGTATTCAAGTGATCTCAAAACGTGTAAAAATTTCGAAAACCTGAGTTCTAAAGTTTTTCCCGAATCCAGTACTTCTTACATAGGCAAAAGAAGAAAAAAAAATCTGGTGTGAAACAACCACACGACTTCCATTACCCTCTATTACACATTTTATATGCACTTTTTGAATATAATATGTAATAGAGGGTAATAGTCAGATATTTGAATATATGATATGATATAATTGACCTAATGAAATAGACAACTAAAACTTTCTCAGTGAGAGAAAGTTAATACACGGGTAAAGACACGCAAAACAAAGTTGACATAGCGAGTTAAAAAAAAATAAATAAATAAAAAAGGTAGAGGGATTTTTTTTTTTTTTTTTTTTTTTTTTTTTGAGGCACTAATTTCCAAGATCTGAAACCGATCTATCTGATCAGGATGACTATTAATTTTCTTGTAATAATCACATAAAGTATGAGAAAGGATATCTATGTAATTTTCAAGAAAATCGTTAGAGCCGTTTTTGAGATACCGACTTTTACCAAAACTTGGCATATTCAATTGTTGATCGGAAAACAATAATTACATACAAAAGGATATTTAAAAGGGAGTTAATATGGCAAGTTTGAAAAAAATACGTTCAGCCGTTTAAAAAAACACTCACCTGCAGTACCTGAAATTGAGCTATTTATACAGGGTGCCTACCAATTTTCCTGAACTAACCAACTGTATCATTCGAAAGGACATCGAGTAGACTGTTTATGCAGCAAATTTGAAGAAAATCGTTAGAGCCGTTTTTGAGGTATGGACTTACGGATCTACTACCGGTTTCGGATATCCCACTCCCGGTTTTTCAATTTCCCCCAAAATTTAAAGAATTCATCTGTACACTAGACCTGTCTCAATTCTGAAGTTTCGTGGTTCCATATTTATTAGTTTCGGAGATATACTAGTCAGAAAAGATTCCCCACACACATACACTCTGACCAATTGCCAAAAAGCACTTTTTTGGACTCAGGGGACCTTAAAACATGTAAATCACGTGAAAACTCGACATCGAATTTTTGGACCGAATACAATACTTCCATTACCTACGGTTGTCCGGTAATGGATGTAAAAAATCTACGTACACAAACTCACAAAATAATTTCGATATACTGCTGTCTGGAAGTTTTTTTTTTTTTTTTTTTTTTTCTTTTAAGCTGATTTAATATCTTTATACAATATAAAATATAAAGAATTTAGTATGCAGTATTTAAATGGGGAAAAAGAAAGGCTTCCCATGAAATATTGTACTGCTAACATTAGTGAGTGGTTTACAGGGCCACGCAAAAATATTCAGATACATTTTAGTATATAAGAGAAAATTATTGGAAGTGCATGTTCAGTTGTATTATTTTGTTAATACTTGAATCAATAATAATAATAATATTAACAATATTTGAAAGTTGGGTCAAATGATGCATCGGATAAGTACAGTTTGGAAGTGCTTGTAATCCATGCGAACAGCGTGAATTTTCCTCTTCTTTTTTATTTTATCACCTAAGTATAGATGATAAATAATAATAATAATAATTGAACCTGTTTATAAATATTAAATACCGTTTGTTTTTCTACAATAAATATAATGTACACTATTTAAATTAAAATATTTTTCAAATGAAATTAAATAATCGTCTGCACAACAGAATAATTTTAGATGTTTTATTTGAGAAATGGCATCAAGAATAAAATGTTTTTGTTTTCGAAAGAAACAAAGTTACCCGTACGGATGAAATTCTATGTATCTGGTAAATATAACTAATTATTAATTATTAACTCTTAATTATCATTTATTATTATTATTTTTAATTAGATTTAAGATTACTTTATAGTGATATTCATTTAGATGCGCCAATGCGTAGTTTGTAATATTTTTATAATATATTGAATTTAGCATTAACTAGCAGGCTTTGCCCGCTTCGCTGGTCATTATATCGAAATGAATTCTGAATATTTCATATCATTAATAATAGTAATAAAAAAAAAATATCTGAAAAAAGAAAAACAAATAAAGAAAAAAAGAAATCAGTCAAAATGTAAGTTATAGTTCCCGCTACCTTCGGTATCGGTTTTCCAGCTCCCTACACTTTTCGAATCCTCGAGCCCCAATGCCTTCGGCAGTACCTTACCTAATTTTTACTCCCCCTCTCTTACGGTAATGTTGTAAGTTTCGCAAAATTTCTTCCCATCGAAGTGTATATTGCGTACACTTAATCAACACACACTCATCAAAATTCATCATTCTAAGGTAATCTGGAGTATATTCAAGCTTGTTTTTTGCCACCGCCAGCCCCAGAAGAGGGGGGGGGTAATTTCGCGAAATCCCTTTATAGTGTATCTTGCATACACATACCTAACCAGACATTAAAAAAAAAATGAGATCCTGAGATTATTTGTAACATAATTATGTTTTAAAACGTGTTTTTTACCCCCTTGCACATAAAGTAGGGACGGGGGAGGGAATTTTGCAAAATGTCTTTATACTATGAGTTAGGTATACATATAATGACCCACACATCCAACATCTCCTTCCTAAAATAATTTAGTGCAGAGTTACACTGGATACATGTTTTTTGTCCCCACCTCCCAAGATCGGTAGGGTGGAAATTTACAAAACCCCTCTGTAGTGTGTGTGTTAAGTACGCGTAATCAACCGACATATCAAAAAATCGCTTTCCTGAGGTACTTTGGAACAGAGTTACTCTTAAAAACGTGTTTTTGCCCTTAAAGGAGGGAGGCAGAGGGAAATTTCGTAAAATTACTTGATAGTGCGTGTTGAGAACTCATAACCAACCCACACATAAAAATTAATCTTACTGTGATAATAGTAAGCAAAGTTATGCTTGGAAACGTCTTTATTGTTCTCCATTCCATAAGGGGGAAATGGGGAAATTCTCAAAATCCCGTTGCAATGGGTGTTGGATACACGTAAAAAAGCCACACACTAAAAATTGTGGCCTCAGCTCCTATGGATTTCTTCGGTCGAAATTTTAACCGCATGGTTGGTCACTATATTTAAAGAAAATTCTTTTCTATGTCGCTTTATAGATAAAAAATAAAAATAAAATTCATTGAAATTGCTCAAAAGCTCGCTTGGGTGTGTGTCGCTAATGCATTCGACAATGCCATACCAGTGGGCTTCCACTTCTGTGCTTATCAAATAACAATTTCGAAACAGACAGTATCGAAAAAATTGAAGTATCCCTTTTATATTTGAATATTAATCACATATGAACAACACCATGCGTAATGTACATAATATTTATTTTTACGTTATTTCCCATATTTATTCGATTTTTCCGGTCGACCATAAAATGACAGCAATTTAACGTCAAATATATATATTACAATATGCTGTGAGACAACTAACTTTTTGTAGCTTAATGTATTTCATAGTTACTTAACAGTGGTTCGTATACAGAAAAATAAATAAATATATATTTAAACTTATCGTGGTACCGTCTTATTATAGCTCCCCTTGGTGACTTTTGAATTTTTGTCAACATTTTAAACAAAAATACATAATTTATGAGATTATTGTTTCTGTTTCTTCTGTCTATCCAATTTTTTTTCTCAATATTTTATAATTTATTTGTTTATATGCTTTATGGGCTACTTGGCTTAAAGTGGCTATCCCGAAAGTAGATTCCGTGGCGAAAAATGTCGTATCTACTTCAGCATCAAAATTTAAAAAATTACCCTGCATTATGAATAAGTAAATCTATACTAATATTAAAAGTGCGAAAGTTTGGATAAATGTATGGATGTTTGTTACTCAATCACGCCACAACGGCTAAACGGATCAGGATGAAATTTGGTGCAGAGATAGATGATAGTCTGGAATAGGACATAAGTTACTATTTGTACCGGAAATTTGATTAGATTTTTTAAAATTAATTAAAATATGGAAATAATAAACTGGTAACCTTAATATAAGCCAAGCACTGATCTCTATAGGGTTACTGGATTGACGATTGCTCCGTTTCGCCAATAGAGCAGGTGAAGGCCTGCCCACGCCCCTACTACACCCGAGGAAGCAAGTCTAAGCGCTTTCTCAATAGGAATTTCTATGATGATATGACTTTATTTTCTTACTTTTTACTGTTGAATTTTTTTATTTTTCATAGCGCAACAAATTTTCACAGATAGATGTAAATGCAGATTGATTATTCTTGAAAATTTCAGAACATTAATATAATGAAAAGGCAAAATATATTGTTAATATTTAATATATCACGACAAGAACACCAGGAAGGAATTGCACCTCCTTAACTTTTAAAATAATAAAACGGAAAATTTATGTAAAAAGTTTGAAATACATAATGGAAAGTATTATTTTATTAATTTTATATTTATATAAAATTAGAAGCCATTAAACAGTGTAATATACTATCGTATTTCAGGAATTACTTGTAAGCAGTTTTTAAATCAACTATAGTTAATTGTATTGCATTATGTTATTACAGGAGAATGTTTTACTTTCTATTGAAATCAGGGGGTAAAAAAAAAAAAAGACAATTATTACGTTCATCGCTGTTTTTATTGAATTTAAATATTTTAATAGTGCTTGTTTTTTTTTTTTGTTTTTGTTTTTTTTCCTTAAGGGTAAGTTGATTACATATTTCCTTATTTAAATTTTCAATTAATTTAGCTTTCTAGATAAAAATAGATAAATATTTTTTTTTCCTTTAAGGGTAATTTAATTAAAGCTTTCCTTATTTAAATTTCCATGTTAATTTAGCTTTCTACTTTAAAATAGATAAACGATACTTTTTTTTTTTTTTTTTTTCTGGTTACAATACAGAAATGCTGAAGGAATATTTCAAGCATTCATTATAAAAAAAAAAAAAAAAAAGAGAGAGAGAGAAAATCTTAGAGTTACTATGTTTAAGCAAAAAATATCAAGTCCCCCCCCCCCCCCCCCAATTTGCCAGCTATAGTCCCAGAAAACATGTTAGCTATTCAAAAAAATTATTCTTTGATCACTAAATTGCATTTAATGCCACAAAATATAATCGGCATAGTTCGTTTTTAACTTTCTAATCTTCTAATGTGAATTATTCAAGCATAAATAATATAAAAATCAACATTAGCTTAAGCGAAAACAACAGGTAAATCAAAATTCAAAATAATGAATGATGGTATAATTTCGCCAACTGAGTTAATACAGAGTAAAAACAACATAAAAAGAAGCGATATAGTCGCCAATCTGGTCCAAACTACACCCTAAAATTCCTCCTTGTAGGCTTCACTTCGGTAGAACGAGATCCGCCATCCAGATTAGTATAGAGATCAGTGAAGCCAAGCCATTTAAATTTTTAATTGTTGCCAAAATAGTTTGCGAGGTATTGTATTTTTATTTATTTATTTATTTACTAGCAGGCTACGCCCGCTTCGCTGGTCACTATATTTAAATGAATTTTTGAAAGAATTGAATTAATATTTATTTTTTTACACCACATTCTTGAAAAAAAACAAAAAAAAAGAAAAGAAACTGAAATTGCTCCAAACCTCGCTCAGGGTACCCGCTGTCTACGGCAGCTCTTTTCCCGCCCGCACTGCATCAGGTCTAGATTTCCCGTGCCTGCAGAAAGATATTTTCCGGGCACTTCAATCTGGATATTTATCGACGGCAGGGGGGATCTGCTACAATTTAAGAACTACGATTTTAAAGATGACTGTATCTCAGCATCTATTAAATATTTTAGTTTTGAACCATGTATTTTATAGCGCATGCTATTTACACTATATTACAATTTGATTCCGACCAATGAAATAAAATAAAACAAAACAAAAAGTTGATTAAAAAATAAATATAACATATAAACAAATAAATTTTAATCATTTTAATCCTTTTTACTACGTATATACTACTATTTTTCCCGATAAATACTGTAAATTAAAAAAATTAACAAATAAAAGTTTTTTCTTTTAAAGGAATTAATTAAAAATTGAAAAATAAGAAGTTGTTCTACTATAAAAAATTAAATATAACTGTTATAAATTTTTTCTGCTGCATTACGATTAATAAATATAACAAATTAAAAAAAAAGAAAAAAAAAAAAAAAAAATTCGCCTTCAAATGAATGTATTAAAAAAAAATAAGTTGCGTAATAGCCGTTGCTAAGATACGCAGACGATAGAAGCAAAATAATAAATCTATGAAAAATGAAGCATTAAAGCCAATATTTAAAATCGAAAAAACTTTAATTTAAAAAATTCAAATTCGAAATTCGAAAAAATCTCGATGAGGTGCACACATGCATGGTCCCAGGTACCTATATGCCAAATTTGGAAGTTCTGCGATCAGTAGTCTGAGCACCAGAGCGCAGATACACACACAGACACACAGACACACACACAGACACTTCTCTTTATTTATATAGATTTATTTAAACATAAAATGAAATATGCCTTCACGCGAAAAATAAAAAAAATACTAAATGTTAAATTGGTGAATGAGAAAATGATGTCTTTATAAATTTAGAATAAAATAGTAATAATACAAACCTAGAATGTTTCTTCTGAATTTTATTTCATAGCATTTTTTTATATATATACCTCAACTTTAGATTTTGTTTTTTACCACGGATGAATCACGCTTGGCATAAAAGCTAATTCAGAATTATATTAAAGGTATTTACTTATTGCTAATTCTGGACAATTTTTTTAATTTTCATGTTGAAGTAGATCGGCCATTTTTCGCCAAGTACAGCCACTTAAAGCCAAATAGCACATCAAAAATATAACTAAATTATAAAGTATTCATTAAAAAAAAGGAAAAAAAAAAAAAAAAAAGAAAAGATAGAAAGAAATAGGAACAATAATTGCATAAATTATATTTTGGTCTAAAACGGTGACAAAAATTCAAAGTCGCCAAGGGAAGCTATATTATGGTTGTACCATGATCAGGTTTACATATTAATAAATTTATTTAATTTTCTATATAACAACTACTATTAACTGAGCATGAAGTATATATAACTACAAAAAAAAAAAAAAAAAAAAGAAAGAAAGAATGAAAGGAAAGAAAAGAAAAGAAAGAATGAAAGGAAAGAAAAGAAAGAAAGAAAGAAAGGAAAGAAAAGAAAAGAAAGAAAGAAAGGAAGAAAGAAAAGAAAAGAAAAGAAAAGAAAAGAAAGAAAAGAAAAGAAAAGAAAAGAAAGAAAGAATAATAATAATAAATGTCTCATGCGATAGACGTAACCGTTCAGAGCATATTATAATATTATATTTGGCTTGAAATTGCTGTCATTTTATGGTTGATCGAATCAATCAAATAAATATAGGAAATAACTTGAAAGCAAATATTATGTACATCAAGCATAATGTTGTTCATATGTAACTGGGATTCAAATATAAAAGGACTACTTCAAATTTTTCGATACTGTCCATATCGGAACTGTCATATATGATAAGTACCCAAATGGAAGCCCACGGGTAAGCTAGTGTCGCAGGCAATATGTCCAGGCACCGGAGACTGCGAAGTCGAACAAGTCGTGCCGAAGGCAGCGGGAACCCAAAGCGAGCTTTTGAGCGATTTCAGTTTTTTTTTTCTTTCATAAAGCTATATAGAAAAGAGTTTCCTTTAAATATAGTGACCAACGAAGCGGGCAAAGCCTGTTAGTCTGAATATAATGCTGAATTAGCTTTCATGCCAAATGTATTATACGTGCCAATAAATAAATAAAAACACTATTAAAAATAAATCTAAAATTGAGGTATGCTAAAAAAGATTATGAAACAAAATTTGAAGAAATATGTTGGATTTTTAACATTACAGATTTAATCTTGATAATGACGTCATTTTGTCATAGCCTAAGCAAATTTATTATTTAATATTTCTTTTACTATTCGCGTGAAAATATTTTTTATTATATGTCGTAAAATAAATCAACTCGAATTTTTTTTTGGCAACAATTAAAAATTAAAATAATTATTTTTAAAACTTTATTATAGAAGACATATCTATATTATATACAGAAGATATAATATAGATAACGTTTTCCTTCCTTCCCCTCCTCTTGGGGATTGAATTTCTAAAATTCCAAAAATTGGTTTTTAGGTATTTGTGTTAGCTATATTTTAAAGCAAAAATTTTACGGATATCTGTTTTTTTCTTTGAAATATAAAGGTTTTTGTTAAATCACGTTTTGCTCCCTCCCCCCCATTAGGGGCCGAGTTTCAAAAATTCCAGAAATTGGTTTTTAGGTATTTATGTTAGCTATATTATGAAACAAAAATCGCATGTATATCTGTTTTTTTCTTTGAGATATGAATGTTTTTTAAGAAATCACTTTTTGCGCATGCGAAATCACATTTTGCCACTCACCCCCTCTTGTGGACCGAATTTCCAAAATTCAAGAAATTGATTTTTAGGCATTTGCGTTAGCTATGTTTTAATGCAAAAATTTTACAGATATCTGGTTTTTTCTTTGAGATATGAAGGTTTCTGTGAAATCACGTCTTCCCTCCCCCCACCCCCTTGGGGGTCGAATTTCGCAAAATTGCTTCTTAAGGGGTGCTTACAGTACATGTTCTAAAATCTGACCCAGTTTCGAGTCGGTAGCTTCAGTAGATTTTGCTGTGCGTTGATGAGTCAGTGAGTGAGTGAGTAAGTGAGTGGAAGTACTCTTTTATATATATAGATCCCAGCAAAAACATAAATGTAAAAAAAGAGAGCCAAGTTCAATACAAAAATTATGCTTGGCTGTCGGCTTCGCTGCAAAAAGAATGGAGATCTAAATGAGTGCCAAGTTCTATGCAAAATCGAAATATGTATTTATAGGAACAAAATAACATTATGAACAAGTATTAAACTCTATTTCTTTGCTTTATTGGATACCTATAACAACTGCTTTATTTAAAAATGTGATATCTTAAAGTAGATTAGATTTGACTTGGCCAGTTTTCATTACATCAGTCATTTTATAAAGTTATTCAACATTTTAATTCTGATAAAAACTGGCCAAGTCAAATCTAATCTACTTTAAGATATCACATTTTTAAATAAAGCAGTTGTTATAGGTATCCAATAAAGCAAAGAAATAGAGTTTAATACTTGTTCATAATGTTATTTTGTTCCTATAAATACATATTTCGATTTTGCATAGAACTTGGCACTCATTTAGATCTCCATTCTTTTTGCAGCGAAGCCCCCAGCCAAGCATAATTTTTGTATTGAACTTGGCTCTCTTTTTTTACATTTATGTTTTTGCTGGGATATCATTACTTTTTGTAAAGAAAACTAGGCAGGTATTGAAATCTAATGTTTTTTCTTGCGTTTCCGCTGCGTGGTTTTCTTTTCTATGCTATTGACTACATTCTCTTGAATGTTAGAGATAATAGTGCGCATTGCCCATTCTTTATCTGCTACCTTTTTAATACGCTACCTGTTTATTCATTGAATCTCATATATGTACTTCACTTTTATACTGTTACTGGTTTAGGCATGAAGAACGTTTGTAAAGTTTTTATATACATATGTATACATATACATTAAATACATAAGGTTTTTATCAGAATTAAAATGTTGAATAAGTTTATAAAATGACTGATGTAATGAAAACTGGACAAGTCAAATCTAACCTACTTTAAGATCTCACATTTTTAAATAACAGCAATTGTTATAGATATCCAATAAAGCAAAGAAATAGAGTTTAATACTTGTTCATAAAGTTATTTTGTTCCTATAAATACATATTTCAATTTTGCATAGAACTTGGCACTCATTTAGATCTCCATTCTTTTTGTGGCGAAGCCCTCAGCCAAGCATAATTTTTGAATTGAACTTGGCTCTCCTTTTTTACATTTGTGTTTTTGGTGGGATATCATTACTTGAAAACTTGATGAAACTTGCGTTTCCGCTGCGTGGTTTTCTTTTGTATACTATTGTCTACATTCTCTTGAATGTTAGAGATAATAGTGCGCATTGCCCATTCTTTATCTGCTACCTTTTTAATACGCTACCTGTTTATTCATTGAATCTCATATATGTACTTCACTTTTATACTGTTACTGGTTTAGGCATGAAGAACGTTTGTAAAGTTTTTATATACATATGTATACATATACATTAAATACATAAGGTTTTTATCAGAATTAAAATGTTGAATAAGTTTATAAAATGACTGATGTAATGAAAACTGGACAAGTCAAATCTAACCTACTTTAAGATCTCACATTTTTAAATAACAGCAATTGTTATAGATATCCAATAAAGCAAAGAAATAGAGTTTAATACTTGTTCATAAAGTTATTTTGTTCCTATAAATACATATTTCAATTTTGCATAGAACTTGGCACTCATTTAGATCTCCATTCTTTTTGTGGCGAAGCCCTCAGCCAAGCATAATTTTTGAATTGAACTTGGCTCTCCTTTTTTACATTTATGTTTTTGGTGGGATATCATTACTTGAAAACTTGATGAAACTTGCGTTTCCGCTGCGTGGTTTTCTTTTGTATACTATTGTCTACATTCTCTTGAATGTTAGAGATAATAGTGCGCATTGCCCATTCATTATCTGCTACCTTCTTAATGCGCTTCCTGTTTATGCTTAAATTAGCCAAGTCCGGGCGATATAACGATCTCAGGCGGTTATATTCTACTATAGAACTATCTTGTGCCTTAATTTGACTAGGGTCTAGATTAATAAGGTGTACTCCGTCTAGTGTTTTAACTCTGGAGAGCGCAACGTAGGCCTGTCCTCTGCTAAATATCGAAGTGCCTATGTCGAGAAGAGCGCTGTCCAGACTAAGTCCTTGCGATTTGTGGATGGTAATAGCGTAAGCTAAGCAAATAGGGAACTGTTCCCGGTGAATATATACATTATTTAATATCTGAAACTTAGTCTTGACACGTTCTAGTTCATAAGTTAAATTATTAAATTTGATAATAATTTTACGTGCACTATTGTTTTTATCGACATCCCAGTTTATTTTCTGTATGACTCCAATAGAGCCATTCACTAGCCCTTTACTAACATCTATATTCCTACGCAACATAACCCGTGCACCTAATTTGATCGTGATAACGTTTTCTAATCCAGCGGTTAATGATGAATCATCCTCGTTCTTTTTGAGCACTTCCTTTGCTCGCTTGTTTAAATACCTTGGACAGTCTATTTCATCGATTGAATTCAATTTAATTTCCGGTTGTTCCATACTTTCCAACATTGCATTATTAAATTGGTTACACATATTTTTAGTAGGGAATAAACAAACAGTATTATCAGGTAGTAATTTAAAATAGTCAATAATTTCTTTAAGCCGGTCATTTGATGATCTGTTGTCGTTACGACACCCATTCTTATACGATTCAATATTTCGCCGAAGAGATGGTCGTGTTTTTGTCTGATGTTAATCATTAATTCGTCGTATGAAAATAGTTGTTTCCATAAATTCGGTGCACTAAGAGAACCTAATAATTTTTGCACATCAGACCACTTCATATCTTCGAATGGCGAAAGTTGTCGCACTGGTGGCAGCTGGAGCAGATCTCCAAATAACACAATATTAATTCTTCCAAACCAGCCGTCTTCCACATCACTAGTGTCATAAATTTCAGTTAACCGTAGATGAATAAACATTAATGTAACGTTGGAAATCATTGAAACTTCATCAATAATCAAAAGAACTACATTGCTTAAATGACTTCTTAAAACTTTTAACACTTGGTCTGATAAAGGAGTGTACTTCGGACTGCTTCCGTGTTCTACTGGCAGCTGGAGTAGCCGGTGTATGGTGAGACCGTTTACATGAAAAGCGGCAATGCCAGTGGGAGCTGCAACGGCTACTAATTTTTCTAAACGTTTTTTAACCCAACTTTTAATAGTGTTAATTAAATAACTTTTCCCAGTGCCGCCTGTACCACTGACAAATAATCTCAAAATGGCGTTTTTGTCTAATAAAGCTCTACAAATTGTATCGAAAATGCGTTTTTGGTCGACATTCAAACCTTTTGTCATTTTTTCGAGCTCATCTTCTGATACCGAATCTTTAGCATTTCTAAAATCTTCCATTGCATTTACAGCTTCAACTGGCAAGAAATCCAACGGATTCTCTATACCGTCATCTTCCTGATCCTCTTCCTGTCGATTTCTTTCGATTTCTCCCACTTTTTCTTCAATCATTTCGAATGCTCTCTCTATGTTATTTAAGAATTCTGTCTGCATTTCTCCATAATCAAGTCCGTCTTTAATTTGATTTTTCAGAAGATTGAAGGCTTCAGTGTAAGTACTTTGACCAGCCTTCAGTACAGTTAAATCTCGCCACGGTAAAAACATTAACAATAGCGAAAAATAATATTTTTCTGGGTGCTTATTAACATCGTAAGTATAATGATTTATTAAATAAGGTCTCTGTCGTTTCTTTAAATATTTATTAGATGATAATTTATATATTTGTACCCCTGGCCCTGAAGAGGGTGGAGTCGAAACTATGTCAAACCACCTAGCGAAATTATATAAATTCATAATATCTAAATCCTTAGGACGTTGAGGATAATAATTATCAACCCAAGATTGAAAGAAAATATCGGTAGAATCTGATTCAAGTTGGTTTATCTCTTTTTTGGTTTTTACTCTTCGATTGCGATACATATTTACGTCAAGCCATCGGATTGTAGTCTGCGGATCGGTGCCATAAAGAGATATTCCTAAGAGTGTATCACTGGCTTCAAGAGCACCACATTCTCTATTATTAAGAGCTCGAAGACCAACATTAAAGAGCCTACTAGCGAGAGATTTGGTAGAGTTTATACTATCGAAAGTGTCCACTGCATGACTTTTTTCGCCCTTAGTTGTATATTTAGTAATATAATAATTTAAAACTGCTGTTTTTTCTCCTACATACTGCAAGTCCATGTTGCCATTCCAAGCAAGAAGTATCGCTGGATTGTAATCGTTAATGTAACGAGATTCTTCTTTCCGAGGTATATTGTAGAGCCGATTAGATGTTAAAGTTTTTCTAGCCGCGATAGACTCAGTTACACTCTTAATCGTTAAAGATTCGCCCACTGGCCGAGGAAATCCAAATCTACAAACAGTAGAAAAACTCGATTTAGTTTTTTTCTTTCGCAAACAATAGGAGTTATGTTTATGCTTTTGATTATTGATAACGCGGTCGTATAATGTTGGCGACACTTTTTTGTCTGGAACAGCACAAGTTACGAATTTATTTATAAACTCTGCCACTTCATCAGTAGTCGACTCTTGTAACACTGGCGCATTTTTTACCCACAGCATTAGATGAAAGTGCTGTAAACCCCTAGACTGGTATTCACGTCGCCAGAAATAATGTTCAATTTCTCCTAAAGGTGCCTCAGGTGATGTTAAAAATTCTAACATTGCCTTAAATTTAATATCTATGAACCGTGACGCTGAAACTGGATCCATCGCCACTAACTCACTAGTGGATTTGTTTCGCACTTCGGGTCCATTGATTTGTTTAATATAATCTCCGAGCTCCGTCCACCTCCACTCAGAAGGACTGATAGTTAAAAACCAAGTGGCCGGTCCGTAGTGACGAGTCATACACACAACATCGCTTCTAGGTTTTTTCCAAAATTGTTCAGTGTTACGTAGTCGACTGAATATTGCCATCAGATCTCCTTCCAGTTCGCCTTTCTCTATCTTATCTAAATATTGTTGAGCTGTCAATTTTTGGTTGAGATTCGTTACGTTTAACTTATAAAATATACCTGCATTTAACTGTCTCCAATTAGCGTCATTCAATAAATAAAACAAATATTGCTGGTTCAGTCTGAATCGTGAATCTTTAGAAGTTAAGCGAGACTTTATGAATTCGGCACTTGTGATTTTAGTTTCGCGATCATAAAACTGACCATATTTGCCCTCATTAAATAAATCTGGAAAGCATAACGTGTCTAAATCCTTATTGCGATTATCGATTGGCGCTGCATTAACTTTAAGCATCTGATAGAGCGTGGAAGCTGTACCATTTTGTTTTTTTTCGTGTAGAGGATATATTGTATACTCTTCATAAATATCTTCTTTATCTTCGGTTACCTGAGTGAGAATTGAGTACTGCTTTTCTACTTCTAGATCATTTTCATGTACTGCAATATCGTGGGTTAGAGTTTGGTCAAGATTGTCCAATAAACTTGTTGAATTCTGTGGCAAGACTATGTTTGCGTAATGAATGTTATTCTCTTTTAAATAATTTAAAGCACTGTATACTTTGTTAATATCTACTATGTCTTGCCACATTATTTTGGTTTTAGTTGGACAGCTTCGCACGAGAATAAAAAGTTCTTGGTTTCGGTTTAAGGGGTCCTCGGGATTTGGTAATTTGTTTAAAGTAGTTTCCGTAGGTAATGGCAAATGGAAAGTTCTCCCTTTAACCTTTTTAATCAATTGTCTATTAGGTAAAATTTTGTTTACCACTGGAACCAAGCTAGTTACTACTTGGAATGCCTTGGCTCTTTGGATTAATATTTTTTCATAATTATTAAGATCACTCAATTGCTCAGGAATATTACTAAAATGCAAACTATTAAGAATGGAATTAGCAGGCAAATCATTAGCTCTAATTTTTTTCAAACATAAATCACAAATAAAATCACTGGGTTCAATATTAAATGTTTCATTAAACTGTTGTAATCTATTCCATATATCTGTTTCAATTGGAATTCTTAATTTAGCAATGGCGGACATGTCTCGTAAACAAAGAAGCCTATGGCAAGATATGCAATAGTGTGTCGGTACATCATTGCATCGTTTTTTTAAGTTATTAAAAGCTCGCTTATATTTTTCTATTATTAAATCTTCGTTTAATTCACTTTCGTTGGTACTTACATCGTAATGGGCATTATTTGCATTAAAAGGCACTCCTAACTCACATAGCTTATTCACATTGACAGAATTCAAATCACAGTCTATTGATTTTATATTTTTGCAATAAAATGTTAACTGATAAAACTCTCTAACTAAAGTTCGTATTTTAGGGAAATGAGTTTTGATGTTGTAAAGTGTTTTCAGTTTACCTAAATATTCTTGATTTTGTGTGGAGATTAAGTAAAAAATATCTATGGCCGATTTTGAAATTAAATATTGAAATACCTGTATCAAACTTTGAAGAACCATTTCATCTAATAAACATATTTTGGGATTGCAACACCAAGATGTATTCTTTTGTTCATTCTGCAATATAAATATGTTAGCTTGACCCTCATCATCTACGGGAACAATTTCTTCCGAACTAATTACTTTATAAGAACTGTCATAAAAGTATGGTTCTTGAGTACTCACGTGTTTAGATCCCCCGGCTAGTATGGTAAATTTATCAAGCAAATCCGTGTCAGATGAAAGACGTCCCATTTTTTCGATACTAATTGCAATTTTATTTTGCACGTGATCTAAGACTTTACAATAGTTATCTAACATATTTTTACGACGCTCAAGAACCCATTTTACAATTTTTTCAGCTTCCAGTCTTTTTCGTTTTCCTAGTTTTTCTGTTAAATTATTTATTACGTCATTTTCTCTCTTATACGACAGTCTTTTCCGTGTATAATACAATTTCTGAGCCTTTTTATTTATATCTGGATTTTTTTCTGCATAACGCAATGCGCTTTCCCGGTGCACCTCTGGATTCTCTTCTGTGTAACGTTTTACGGCCTTTTGGTGAATTTCAGGATTCTTGTGCACATAACGTTTTACAGCATTTTGAACCACTTCAGGGTGTGATTTTCTATAACGCTGATTAGCTTCATGACGTTGATCCTTACGGGATTTCTCAGTGGTTTTAGGTCGACCTTGTTTCCGCTTCGGGGGACGGCCCTTATGGCGCAATGAGTTCTCTTTTAGGTTTAAAGACTCATTCTGTTCGAGTGCATCAGGAGTGTACAACTCATTCAAAATGTCTTGCTCTACAGGAACACAAACGTCATAGTGACCTGAAGAAAGATTGCCTGAAAAGAGCAAGCGCTTTGTAGGACGACCCACTTCACCGAATGAACCACGTAGAACGCCATCCTGATAAACTTCAATTTTAATAGGATATAAAACTCCAGCTGCCATTAATTCAGAAACCGCTCCATAAGTGGTCGATTGAAGCATGCTTGCTTTATACTTTTCCTCCGATCTGAAAGGATCGCCGCTTTCCGAGCAAGTGTAGACGCCTAAATCTCCCCAGTGCAGACATACATATTCGACTATAGTCGCTCGCAACATATTGGCTTGTTGTGTATCAGTCGAATTGAATATAGAAAATCCAATCGAATGGAATAAGCAGCTCCCATCAGAAGGCATTGGAATAATATGGTGTAAGACAAGTGTATCATCCACCATTAACTCTATGGTACAACTCATTGTGCGACAGTTAAAGTACCTATTAAAATACAGAAATACTTATTTAAAAAGAAAAAAATAAATTTAACTGTCAAGAAAACTTAGTAAAATACAGAAATACTTATTTAAAAAGAAAAAAATAAATTTAATTGTCAAGAAAACTTACTATTTATTTTAAAGTTTTTTTTTTTTTTTTTTTTTTTTTTTTTTTTAAGAAATAAACAGTGGCGATTTAAACTAGTAGCACATTAGGCACGTGCTACGGGTCCCACGCTTTTTAGTAGCCCCTCGCATCTGGAATTTTTCAAGTTAAGAAAAAAAAAACACTTAAATTTGAGGATTTTTTTCGATGTATAAATATGTATTCGTAAATCAATGTAAATAAACTTTAGTGAAAATTTTTAAACAGGTGATACTAAAATTTAAATAATTTTTGGGATGGAAACATCTCGTTTCTATCATTGGAATCGCAGAAAATTTTATGTACAAAATTCTTATCACAAGAAAAAGCTTTAATAGAATTTTTGTGTATATAACTCTTTAAAAAGAAAAATTCTATTTTGCTTTTTTTTTTTTTTTTTTTTTTTTTGCAATTTTTGATTATTGAATCTTGGTTCGTACCTTTGTAGAAATTACAAAGTTAATACTCGAGCCACTTGATGTGAGGCATTACATTCATTCGGTTTGCATGGAAATAGCTTGATAGAAGATGCTGCTTCCTTTCTTTTTCTTAGTAATTTTTTAAAATTCTGTATTTTGATGACTGAAAATGATGCAATTGCGCTAAACTAACACAATAATTTTATATAGAAGAAAGTTCTGTAACAGTCACAATACATTACTTTTAACACTTGATAGTAGCACTTTGAAAACTAAACATATTAATTTGATCAAAAGCTCATCCAAAGAGGACATCACGATCTTATGACCCCACCCACTCCCGTAGACTGGAAAATTTACCGTAAGAAAACACATTTTTACTTTTAAAAATGCACTTTGACACGAAAAATATGCTTCATTACATGACATGATCTCCCTAGAGAAATATGGCCCTTTCTGAAATCGAGAGTTGGATCCGCCCTAAAACCTGATATAAATTGCAAAGAATAATTATCTTTTTATTAGCAAATAAAAAATGATCAGAGAAAAACTAATGAAAGTTAATACAAAACCATTGCAAAAATATATGAATTAAAATAAAAAAAATTTTTTTTAACTTAACGTTATATATAATAATAATAGCAAGAAATACTATTTTATGCTAGTTTAATATTCCTGTGTCTTATTTTAATTACATGTGAATCTTACTCCTACGGTCCTACGTAATAAACAAATGACAAATTAACCTAAAAGAGCTATAAACAAATGAGGTTTTGAAAGAAACAACTTACTTTAGTATTAAATAACTCACAAATGCCGTTAAAGTACAATACTAAAAAGGAATAATTTATATCTAGACTATTCCAACTATAACTAAAGTTGCCAACTCATCTTGTGGATTTAGAGCTAAATCAAGCTTGACTCTAAAATAAATCGTGCTAAAAATATCGTGCTAAAACTCTAAAATAAAAAGATAGCTATATCTTTTGACATATTTATAAGAAAAACGTGCCAAAATTTATACGTAATTTTTAATCGAGTTTTTTAATATCACATACTGCTTGTTGTAGGGTCATGTCGTGAAGCATTGGTAAGTGCATTTTTTCATTAACAATGAGCTTCTTTTACAATAAATTTTCACAATCCAGCCTTTGATGAGAAGCATATTTTCCGTGTTTTTTCCACTAAAAGTGTGCTTTTTCTATGGCAAATTTAAATATAGTATATACTGCCATATAGTATATTTTATATGAAACTAGGGGGCTCTGCCCCCTACGAGCTGCGCTCGCCAACCCCCGCTTCTTCATGCTGAAAATATGTTTATTAAATTTTTTCATGGATATTTTACATTTATTTTAATATGAATATTTCACATTTATCTCAGAGCCGTTTTTTAACAATATGACATCATGCAGTTAATGTCCATATTTGTAATTTAAAAAAATTATCACTGAATAATATTCATAAAATTCATTTTTTTTTTTTTTTTTTTTTAATCCAATCGATTTCACTTTCTTAAAGCAAAAACTTTCGAATAAAATTTTATGTTTTATTTAGTTAAGATTTATTCTGAAAAACTACATAGACACAAAACAGATGATTCCGAACGTCATTTTCCAAGACTATGACGTCACTGTCCTAAGACTATGACGTCACTATAATAAAAAATAAATACTGTCCATATTTATTGATTTATTTATTTTTAACGCTATTCCGGGAAATAAATTGAGTTTATTTCAATTGGTTTCATGTTTTGAATATTTGTAAAAAGTTTTTATATAATAAATATTATAAAATCTATTCATAAAAAAAAAAAAAAAAAAAAAATCATGGATATTTTTAAGTCACATGCTTCAAGAATTTCAACAACATCTATATTTTTACTATAGCAATGTAATTATTATTAAATAGTCAGATATCAGTTTATTGAATTGTGTTTATCATATTTTTGTTGGCAACATGACATAAATTAAAAAAATAATATTTTTTCTTTAATGAGAATTTTTATATCAGAAATGAAGATAATTTCGAATTAATATAACTCTTGACATAATTAGGCTACCGATAAACGGTTTGTTTCATTGTATTTACTGTACATTTTTGAACTAAACTACTAAATATCAAGTTTTTATACGAAATAGTATTTTTAATAGACGCAATAAAGAGAAAAAAGCATAAAAAGAACGCAGAAAAAAACAAGAAATTTTTTTTTAAAAATCTATAAAAAGTTTAAAAATTGTAAAAATTAAAAACTGATTGCACACTGCACTCCGCGGTATATTGAAGTATCTTCTGCTAAAAAATTATTGAGCTGCTATGAATAGTTTTTGAGTCTATAAAACTTTTATACCAGAAAACTTTTTGCTCACTTCAGCCCTGTATATCTCATAAAATATTCTATTTATAGAAAAACGGTTTTCTTTATTATGTTTATTGATCATTTATGTACAAAACTACAAAATGTCATGTTTTTATATGAAGTAGTTCTTTTAATATAAGCCAAGAAAGATAAAAAGACGCGGCGATTTGAAAGGCGGCAGCGGCAGCGGTAGTTACTTTTTTTCAATATAGAGAGATTTTATGCATACATTTTGTATGAACCGCATAAATTCTATATGTATTTTTCTACTCTCTAAAGAACAGTTCATAAACATAAAACTAATCAGTTACATGAAAATGTTACGTCATGCAATGGCCCTTAATAGAAATAAAAGTCAGTTTTGAAGTAGTCAGTCAGTCAGTGCTAAAATTTATTTTTTGACTTTTTTTGATTTTTTGATTTTTTCCTACGCTTACACACAATTACCGAGCTGGATTCCAAATTTCATCTTTCTAGGTCATCTGGAAGTAGGTTAGGTTTAGGTACTATATGTCAGTCAGTGAGAAAATTTACGACCTTTTGACCTTCATATTTTTAAAACCGTTTGAGCTAGCTTCATGAAATTTGGGCTTTTACATGTCCTTATGGATATAATTAAACACACGTAGTTTTATGTGTTTACGTTAAAGAGGTTTTGAGTTATAGAAGGGTCAAAAGTGGCACCAAGTGGTTCGTGTAATATTACACTCGGCGCTACTAGCCTTTTCCTTTGCTTGAACTTGGCTTGACACGCTGCCGCGTGTCTAGATAAATATAAATTACTTTTTTCTTTCTCTAAAATTTGTTTCTTATACTATTCTTGTCTAAATAACATAATTCTAGCATTGCATTATAAAGTATTCTTTAAAAAAAAAGGGAAAAAAAAAAAGAAAAGATAGAAAGAAATAGGAACAATAATCGCATAGATTATATTTTGGTCTAAAACGGTGACAAAAATTCAAAGTCGCCAAGGGAAGCTATATTATGGTTGTACCATGATCAGGTTTACATATTAATAAATTTATTTAATTTTCTATATAACAACTACTATTAACTGAGCATGAAGTATATATAACTACAAAAAAAAAAAAAAAAAAAAAAAAAAAAAAAAGAAAGAAAGAAAGGAAGAAAGAAAAGAAAAGAAAGGAAGAAAGAAAAGAAAAGAAAAGAAAGAAAGAATAATAATAATAAATGTCTCATGCGATAGACGTAACCGATCAGAGCATATTATAATATTATATTGGCTTGAAATTGCTGTCATTTTATGGTTGATCGAATCAATCAAATAAATATAGGAAATAACTTGAAAGCAAATATTATGTACATCAAGCATAATGTTGTTTATATGTAACTGGGATTCAAATATAAAAGGACTACTTCAAATTTTTCGATACTGTCCATATCGGAACTGTCATATATGATAAGTACCCAAATGGAAGCCCACGGGTAAGCTAGTGTCGCAGGCAATAGGGCCAGGCACCGGAGACTGCGAAGACGAACAAGTCGTGCCGAAGGCAGTGGGAACCCAAAGCGAGCTTTTGAGCGATTTCAGTTTCTTCTTTTCTTTCATAAAGCTATATAGAAAAGAGTTTCCTTTAAATATAGTGACCAACGAAGCGGGCAAAGCCTGTTAGTCTGAATCAACGAGATATATAAATTAGAGTGCTGATTCAATGGATGAAGGATTAACTTTCCGTGGTTCAAGATGAATCACGTGATATGCTCGAATAGGTTGCTGTGTTTGGCCCTTTATCACTATTTTGGCATTTAAAATATCAGTTCGACAAATTATCATTATTATTAGGTAACATGACAGTCCTATGACCGAAATAAATTGCTTTTAAAATAATTTTACACATATTTCACATTTTAATAAATAATAAAATACCTTTCTTTTCATCGTTTCTCAACAAACTTTAAAAGTGTTTATAAAACAAAATTTAAACTTTTAAAGAGCTAAATTTAACAACAAATAATAATTTTTCAACTATTTTGTAAGCATTTTATCGGTTAAAGATCAACTACACGAAATAAAAAAGAAGAAAAATCAAAATCAAAATGGTTTAGAACAAAAGAATATTAAACTACGTAAAGTAAACAAAAACATTGAAACCGTTGCCATAGAAATGTACTGAAAATGAACTGTTACCAAGGAAACCACCGAATACGCATGTGCAAGGAAAGCATGTCACATGACTCATCTTGGACCTTCTCAAGGGTTACCATTTATCACTCTACTTTATATATCTCGTTGGTCTCAATATAATGCTGAATTAGCTTTCATGCCAAATGTATTATACGTGCCAATAAATAAATAAAAACACTATTAAAAATAAATCTAAAATTGAGGTATGCTAAAAAAGATTATGAAACAAAATTTGAAGAAATATGTTGGATTTTTAACATTATAATTTAATCTTGATAATGACGTCATTTTGTCATAGCCTAAGTAAATTTATTATTTAATATTTAATATTTCTTTTACTATTCGCGTGAAAATAGTTTTTATTATATGTCGTAAAATAAATCAACTCGAAATTTTTTTTGGCAACAATTAAAAATTAAAATAATTATTTTTAAAACTTTATTATAGAAGACATATCTATATTATATACAGAAGATATAATATAGATAAAGTTTTCCTTCCTTCCCCTCCTCTTGGGGATTGAATTTCTAAAATTCCAAAAATTGGTTTTTAGGTATTTGTGTTAGCTATATTTTAAAGCAAAAATTTTACGGATATCTGTTTTTTTCTTTGAGATATAAAGGTTTTTGTTAAATCACGTTTTGCCCCCTGCCCCCCATTAGGGGCCGAGTTTCAAAAATTCCAGAAATTGGTTTTTAGGTATTTATGTTAGCTATATTATGAAACAAAAATCTCATGTATATCTGTTTTTTTCTTTGAGATATGAATGTTTTTTAAGGAATCACTTTTTGCGCATGCGAAATCACATTTTGCCACGCACCCCCTCTTGTGGACCGAATTTCCAAAATTCCAGAAATTGATTTTTAGGCATTTGCGTTAGCTATGTTTTAATGCAAAAATTTTACAGATATCTGGTTTTTTCTTTGAGATATAAAGGTTTCTGTGAAATCACGTCTTCCCTCCCCCCACCCCCTTGGGGGTCGAATTTCGCAAAATCGCTTCTTAGGGGGTGCTTACAGTACATGTTCTAAAATCTGACCCAGTTTCGAGTCAGTAGCTTCAGTAGATTTTGCTGTGCGTTGATGAGTCAGTGAGTGAGTGAGTAAGTGAGTGGAAGTACTCTTTTATATACGTATATAGATATGATTTCGTAAATGTTCGTGTTGTTCTAGTTAATAGTGTACATATATGTATTTACACTAAAAGTTATTTTGTTGATATTACGTTAAAAATTTTACTTCATTATGTATACCGAAATTCATGTTATTTTTCAAAAGCAGTACAAATACTTGGCTGTGTATATATATATATTATAAAGTAAAATAGCTTTATTGGATATGCAGCTTGATTATATTTGCTACGAAAATTCCTTTTTTACCTCCCTTAATTAAGAATGAATTATTTCATTTAAATGATAACTGATTTAATAATAATAATACTTTCCCGATTTTAATTCCCATATTTTGGTATAATTATAAATTAGTTATCGTGCACATGTACTAGATTAAGTTATTTTGCTGTCAAAGTGACAAAATTTTAATTTTAAATTTCAAATTCTCTCGTCCTTGGCGTGTTTCGTATTTGGCGATCAAAAACGCAGTACGAAAATATACATGCCAGATTTTTTTTTTTCGTAATACGTATTGTACGAAATATTGTTTTACTCTATTAATTGATCGTTTAATATGCGTTGTTAAAATAACCATGATTTTTTAAAGGAATTAAACATATTCGCTAGGTATTTTGGCGATTTTTTTCCCATCAAGGACGACAGATATTAAATACATTCCGCTGAAACATATTAGTATCTGATATCAGATACTTTATTTAGAGATTTGAAAACAAATTTGACTTCAAATTATGATAGAATATTTCAGAGATTATACCCTGTTCTTGTCTCTGTATTGTTTCGTGTTAGTCTGTTTTAATGTCCTTATGTTAAAAAAAAATTAATTTTTTTTTTTTTTCAAAATATCAGAAAAAAAAAAAAAAAAAAATTGCGCTCTTAAAAATCAAAAACATTCTTACCATCCCTAAACTTCCTTCTAGTTTTGTAATGCTGTCCTTAATCTCTCTACTCATTTTTACATATTGTGTTTCCTATTTCCATAAGCTCTAAAATTCCTTTTTTAATGTTTCTTGTTCCTTTTATGTCCCCCCCCCTCCCCTCCTTCCATTGCCGTGAAATTGAATTCTGAACATTCACTCATTAGATTCCATCCTTAGGTACCAGAAGGTGCGTGACTCAGTCACAGGTACCTCCAACCCACACTATCCGAAGATCCGAAGAGATAAAATATTTATCATTTTCCTTTTAATTAGTATGTTATTCCGATATTTATTCTGCAAATAACACCATTTGAAACGAAATATTTATGTTTGCATTCAAAAATGGAAGTCTGCGGTTTTGTTTCTAGAGTTTTGAAATTTAAAATTAAAATTTTATCAATTTTGTAGCAAAAAAAAAAAAAAAAAAAACTCAATCTGCATCAGATAAAGACAATAACATTTTTTATACAGCAATAAGTGATTCAAGGTTTTTAAAATGTACTTAAATACAGCTACAAGCAAAGCTGGCGAAGCCTGGTCGTGTTTAATAAAATGAAATCAATAAAATCAATATTACAGTTTTTAATAAAATACATTTAACGTGACAATAAAATTTGCTTTAATTAATTATAAAATATTACTGTTTATTTGTCCATATGAGTTACAGAATAGTAACACTGCGCTGCAATAGAGTTCTAACAGATGACGTCACGAGCATGATTGCTGAGGGACAGTTGACCCCACTGACCCATTTTATCATTGCCGAATAGTGTTACAAATTTATTGTAACACAGTGTTGTAAATGTTTATCTAAAAGCATAAAAAAAAAATCTACTACTTACGCTTCCAAAAGCATGGAAAAATTAGCGTTGTCCTTCAGCAAAGTACGGTTTATAAGAAGAAAGTCACGTGGTTGTTAGAACCCCCTCTCTCTCTATATATATATATATATTTAAGCCCTGATATTATTTTTGCTGGTTCTTATGTAAAATGACCTCCTGAATCCAAATATGACCCAATCACTCATCGTTTACTCGAGACGCCCCCACCTCCTCCAATTTTTATGAAATTTCGGTAATTTTATGGCCATGAATTTGATTTGGAGAATGGAAAAGAATTACTTTAACATTTAAAATAAAAAAATATAATGTATAACAAATAATAACAATAATTGATTAATAAAATATAATAAATTCAATATATAATTTCAGTGGCAACCCCCCCACCCCCGTCCCTAAATTTTCTCTTTCCTGCAAATGTTCATGTTTTAGAATTTACCAACTCTGTAGCCCGTCAGAATACATTGAACAACTAAAATAATCCTTTCCTTTCCTACAAATTAAATTTATAAATATAAAATTACAGAAAAATGATAAAAGTATGGAGTGTTCTTGAAAAACGGTGGGTGATAGGGCAAGAATTTGCAAAAATAATGTTGGGGCCTATTTTCATGTAGAGCTGTGTAATATGTAAAACATTTTCAAGTTAAAAAATAATTTAATCTAGTATTTTTTATTATTGTGTTTAATATTTGTAATTTTGCTTCATTATCCTTTCTAGCAAGTAAGTGTTTTGAAATGAAATACGAGAAGTCGATCTGTATCCATTGCAACCTGTCGGAGGAGAGCTACCAGGACATATGTTAATCGGAAAAACTATTAAGAAGAAGCAGATTTAAAGAGCTGTAAATGATTTTGTTATAAAAAAAAAAGGAGGGGGGGGGGGTTCCAAACAATGATTTTTTTTTTTTTTTTTTTTTTTTTTTTTTTGTAGAGAATATTTTAACTTCTGAAAAATGGCATTAAATACTGTAAAAATGCAAGAGTTTCAATAAATTTTATTTGTTGAGATAAGAATGTCATTTTTTACTTTTTGAAGTCTTAATTCCTATGTTAATTATTTAAAACAATGCTCATGTTTGTGATGTTTTTAGAAATACTATATATTAAAAAATTACTTATTCTTTTCTAAATCTGAAATATTGTTTTCCTTAACACAATGGCCAACTTAATGAAACTAAGTCCTTTCCTAGGGCAACTGAACCATATATACTTGCTGTAGTCAGGCCCTGCCTTAACACATTGGTGAAGTAGATTATATTGTTCTTCCATAATTGTTCTCAAATTGAATTATTGTAAATTTCAACTTTTATAATTTTTGATAAAATGTAGCTGTTTTCATTTTCATTACCCCGAACCTAAAAAAAAATGTGTTCTAAGTGTGCAGCCTTCGTGTTTATTTTTATTTTTATTTTTTATTTAGAACATTAATTTAATCTGGTTGGCTCTTAACTATGTTAGAGGAAATTCTCTTTGCTATATATTTTTAAAATTAATTAAAATGTAATTTTTTTCAAAGTCAGTTTTGTATTGTTATTTTGAAATTTGTGATCTGCCAATCTTTCATCTTCTAATTCATGTTAGATGATAAATATCATGGTTTCATTGAACTTGATAAAAAAAGGAAGAAAACCGTGAAATTTCAACCAATTTTGATGAAAAACAAAAATTTTAAACCCCGAAATAAACTACTACGTCAGAAACGGCAAAAGAAAAATATTTGCGATGGATACAGCTGTTTCGGTAGCCTTAAGCGTACCGTCTTCAGTGCAAAAAGATCGTACCGTCTTCAGTGCTTCTTTTTGCACTGAAAACGGTACGCTTAAGGCTACCGAAACAGTTGTATGTACCGCAAATATTTTTCTTTTGGCGTTTCTCACGTAGTAGTTTATTCGGGTTTTAATATTCCAACGCCAAGTCTCCCGTTATTAAAAACAAAAATTGTTCATAGTAGTGATTATGAGTACACAGTCCAAAAATCTTTAAATTTGATTGAAATTTTCAGGTTTTATGTAAAAAAATAATAATACTTGATTAAATTAAAGAACAAAAATATGTTAATAATTCACAATTTGCGAGCTGCAAATTTTCCAATCAAAATAATATTTATTATACATACAGTCGCACCTCGTTAACGTGAACACTGTTAACGTGAATTACTTTTAACATGAAAGGTTCCCCGAATCTCTATCAAAAAGAGGATAAGTTTAGTTATATGAAAATTAGTTACTGATAGCATGAACTGCTGAAGACATGATTTTTTTTTTTACCCCCATTGAGATTAAAGTTAACGAGGTTCGACTGTATTAATACTGAATTAACTTCAAAGTTGGTGTTTTTATCAAATTAGATTTACACTTGTTAATCATTTAAAACCTCACTTGTTAGTTATTTAAAACCTTGGAATTAATTTCAGTCTATTTAAAGTGTTGAAGAAGACTTCATTTAAATGTCTTCTCTGTAATTTTACCAAGTCCTTAATAATTGAGGCGCTTTATAGAAACTAACACATTAAATTTTTCACCTTAATGTTTCAACCTTTTCTTTATTTTTTACCTGTTTTCAGTTTTTAACATTAATTTTCAGGCCTGAAAAAATTACTGCTTTAATTTAAACTTTATGTTTTTAAGAAAAGTTAGATTGTTCTCTAATTTTATATTCTTTAAAATACTTATCTCTAAAATACCTGAAGCACTAAGTACTGCATGCTGATTGGTTCACAAAATCAATTTTCCATGATTCTATTCGCCACACAAAATGTCTGATGCTATTCATAAATAAGAATTTTGTACATAAACACCACAATTTTTCAATCGTTTGACTCCTTTGTTGTTGTCTTAAAAGTTAATTATTTTCATTTGAAACGATTGATATTATGGATATTTTATGATGTTTGTATACCAAGTTCTTATTTTCAGTATGTCCATATACAATTAAATCTAAAACAATCTGGATTCTCCAGGACATAGAAATTCGAAAACATGTTAGGGTAACAACAGTACTTTGATTGTCACTTTTATTTATTTTTTTATTTATTTTTTTTTTCAACGATATTCTTCTATGAACCCTTTTCCAATATATTTCTTCGATTAAATATTGCAAAAATTGCTTTTCAATAATAGTGGAATTTAAAATAGTGACTGCTATGAATCCTGATATGCATATACTAGTATTAAAATACCTTGAATAATTTATTTCATTTTTGTTACGGCAGCTTAAGTGCAAGTTGCAGTGAAAACATTTATAATATATGAATGAATTCTTTACATACTTCTCAATATTTACTTTCTTTACATTTTCCCATATAATTATTATAAAGTTATTGCAGAAATAAGAAGATAAAAATGTTTATTTTCAATAATGGGGAGTTGTTTACTCGGCGTTAATTAGTTTCGAATAATGATCACCACTATTTTCGAATAATAGTCATTTCGCAATAAAAGCATCGCATTTCTGCCTTAAATTAGTGAGAATATTGAAAAAAGTAGCGTGTTGTGTCCTCAATCAGGCTCTGATTCAACTGTCACACTAAAAAAAATCTGGTATACATCAGCATCAGTAACATTTGTAGAAGTAAACGATATCATAGTCATCGAACTGTTAAAAAAAAGGGGAGGAGTGAGAGACAGAGAGAGAGAAATAAAACAAAATAATAGAAAATGTGTAGATGAGAATGCAACTTTTAACATTGGGAAGCATAGATAAAGGGGAAGGGGACCATGATTTTTCTTAAGAGATGTTGTGTCATAGAATATTGTTTATCATACGAAATTTTGCTCTAAAAGTGACAAAAAAAAATTTAAAAAAATCAATGAAAAGGAAAAATACAAATGTTGTCATTGTCATACATTTTATAACGACATATGAAATTGAAACAAAAGAAAAAAAAAAAAGTTACTTTTTACCAATTAGCTAACAAATGTATGTCACAAGGGACAAAAAAAAAAAAAAAAAAAAAAAAAAAAAAAAGTATATTTTTTTTTAATCTCCCTTTTTATATATTTAGAAACACTACTTTACATTTAAGTTTCAAAGCGGCAACGCGTTGCCGCTTTGATTGCAGCACTCGTGCTTACTTTGTTCGCCTGATGAAGGGTCGTGGTTTTTTCGACCCGAAACAATTGTTGCGAGTTTATTGCATTTTATGGTGTTTATTCAAAGTTTGTAAATAATAATTTTTACAACGCCAGTTTTGTGATGCTTCTTTATTGAATTTCAATATTTGTTTATTTTATTTGTTTAATAATGTAAGAGATTTTAAAGCATAAAGAAAATTTAAATATTATGCGTGACCATTCTTTTTCTAATCTGTATAAAACTAATTTCAGCTCACGATCTCGTTTTTTCCCCATTTTTCAATACTTAAAACAGGGCCCGAAATTTCAGCTTAGATTACACTCGCTGAAAAAAAAACTACTCGCCACAAAATATGATTAACTTACTCTATTTCTTACGTATAAATTAGCCAGAATTTTTTATTGGGAAAAAGAGGAGAAATTACACAATGTCATTTATTTTATAAGAAAATAGAGGACACAAAATTGAATGAAAATTATTCTAAAAACCGATTCAAATACTACTTTACCCAAGTAGTAAAACATTTTTATCTCAAATGATGAATTTGGATCAATACACCTTAATTTAAATTAATAATATACGGATATGAGAGGAAAAAATCCCTAATTTTTGTAGGTGTCACTGAAAATATAGATTTTTTTTTTTTTTTGTTATTATTATAATTTTTGCTATAGACATTATTATTATTATTATTATTATTATTATTATTAAAATCATAATCATAAAAGAAAAAACAAAATTAATATTCAGCATATTTGTTTTAACGAACAGCCATTCTTTACCAACATTTTGTAAAAGTTCTCACAAGTATAACCTAAATTAGTCTTAGTAGTTAATAAGTTTTAAAAATAGGCAAATAAAGGAGATTTTTTTTTTTTCAGATGTCTACATTTTGTTTATTGAAGAAAACAGTCGCCTTGTGGGAACGTTTTTGCCAGGAGGACATAAAATAAATTCAACTAACTTTTGCATATTTTTGTGAGGTGGATGTAGTGTTATCATTAAGTCCAATTGCCTTCACTAGGGCTCTAGGCTTAAGTAGAAGAGTCCTCCGTGGGTCTTTCTAAGAGGTCCTAGCCCATAATTACGCTAGTTTCGGAGAAAACCATGGAAAACTCCTAACGGCTAAGTTAACGAGTGCGACCGGGTATCGAACCCAGCATCTCGCGTATACCAGTTTTGAGGACAGAACCTCTCGGTAACTGGTGGGCCTATTCTTATGAGGACTATTATTCATGTAAAAGTTAGAACACACGCCAACCCACCGCGTACCAACCAGAGCCCCACCTTCTTATGATTTCATGATAATTTCTATAGTGATTTCGTTTTCTGGATCAAAGAATCGTACAAATATTGGGAATATTTTTATTTCTTTGTGATTCGAAGAATCTGAACACACTGAGAAAAAATTATACCACCTTCATCTAGAATAAATAAGTGGTCATTTATTATATCCCTTAACTAGAAATATAGATTTCCGCGCTATGCACATAAGGCACGCCAATAAAGTGAATAGACGAATTGATCGAGCATTTCTAGTCTACACATTTCTAGATGGCAAAACAATATTTTGAATCATTTGTATGACGAGAAATTCTCGCTTGACTATCTAGAATTGGGTCATGAACCAAGATTATAGTTTTTGAAACCCGCCCCTTGTATTTGCATTTATTTGGAGATATTTTCAAATAGGTTTGACCTCGATATAATAGACATACTCTCCAGAAATCTAATAGGAGTTTCTAGAACTTGCCTTCAAAGGGGACTAGGATTTATGAAGATGACATGCAACTATTTGTTCTAGAGCCGCAATTTAGATTCTAGATGTCAGTTACAGAATTTTTTCTCAGTGTAGACATAAACCACAATATGCTTTGGCAAGTTTATTAGAAAGTTGTTTTTTTGCGAACCTAACGCAGAGAAAAATTAGTGTTCCCCGTTCGCTACAGCCAACAGCCGATTGAGCTTCTCAGTTTTGTGAATTTTTGTAAATTTAGGCTCAAATTCTTTACATTTGAAAAAGAGGACAGAGAACGAAAAACATAAAAAAGAGAATTATTTAGTCCTGAAATGTTTTTTTCGTTTAAGAGCAAGGAAGACTGTCCTCTTAAAAAGAGGGTGTCTGGTCACCTTATCTAAGATTAGCACGATTTTACGTTTTTAAATCATTTTTTTATTATATTATATTATTATTATTATTATTATTATTGGTAGCATCGTATACAATAAGAATCCTATCTACATTTAGACCGAAATTTTACTCGCCAAAGTAAAATTTCCACTTGCCAATGGCGAGCTGGCGAGCGAAAATTTCGCGCCCTGCTTAAAATATTCAAATTGTGTCAAAGTATTGAGAAGATAAATTCCCTGAAGAAATATATGCGGCTGCTTTGTAGAATTTTATACGAAAATTTTGGGTTGGGCCAATTTTGTTATATTAAAAATCTGTCAATTTTAGAAAATTTTCTCAATTAATTTTTTTATATCTAATTAAAAATAACCAATAATACCTTCTCTGCAAATTAATTATGGGTACAAATAAAGCGAAACACATTTTTAAAATATTGATAAATTTTTCGCGTTTCTGAATTAATTTATAAAATTGAAATTTGTAAATCTTGCTGCAAATCTGAAATAAGAGGTTTTTTTTTTTTTTTTCATTTTATTTAATTATTTATTTTGTATACTAACAGCATTTTTTATTATGAGTTTCTTGGGCATTATTATCTTCATTTCTGTTAACTTTTGCGGGCGTATTTTCTTATCTGTATCTGCATGCTACATTTTTAACTTTAACTATTAATTCGTTGTTTTTATGGGAAATTTTAGAAGAGTTTCATTACAGTTTATTTATTTATTTTTTCTTTTTTAAATACTTTTTATATTTTTTCTTCACATTGTATAAAAAACCCTTCAAAATTAACTTTTTTTTTCTCGAGGCAACCACTATATCTCGAGATTTTCACCTGGCAACCCTATGATACTCTAAAGAAAATATTATTCTCTATATTTTATAAACGGTTTAATTTTTAAATATGTTAGGGTAAGAAAACCGTTTAAATCCCCCCCCCCCACGCACACACATACACACTTTTCGTGGCAACCTCTTTTCTTGACGGTTTTGACCAGGCAACCCTATGCCATTTTAAAGAGCATATTATTCTCTACATTTTAGCACCGATTTCATCTTTACACTTGGGTAAATCATTTTTTACTTGGGTAAATAAATCGTAAAATACGTCCCCCTTTTTCGTGGCAACCGCTGTTTCTTGACGACTTTGACCAGGCAACCCTATGCCATTTTAAAAAGTATGTTATTCTCAACATTTTAGCACCGGTTTCATCTTTACACTTGCGTGGTTCAAAAATCATTTAATTTTGACCCCTATTTTCGAGGCAACCTCCGGGTCTTGACGGTTTTTACCAGGCAATCTTATGCCATTTTAAAGAGCATATTAATCTCTACATTTTAGCACCGGTTTCATCTTTACACTTGGGTAAATCACTTTTTACTTGGGTAAATAAATTGTAAAATACGTTCCCTATTTTCGTGGCAACCTCTGTTTCTTGACGGCTTTGACCAGGCAACCCTATGCCATTTTAAAGAGCATATTAATCTCTACATTTTAGCACCGGTTTCATCTTCACACTTGTGGGGTTCGAAAATCGTTTAAATTTGACCCTTATTATCGAGGCAACCTCTGAAACTTGACGGTTTTGACCAGGCAACACTATGTTATTTTAAAGACCATATTAATCTCTACATTTTAGCACCGGTTTCATCTTCACACTTGTGGGGTTCGAAAATCGTTTAAATATGACCCCTATTTTCAAGGCAACCTCTGAAACTTGACGGTTTTGACCAGGCAACCCTATGTCATTTTAAAGAGCATATTAATCTCTACATTTTAGCACCGGTTTCATCTTCACACTTGTGGGGTTCGAAAATCGTTTAAATTTGACCCTTATTATCGAGGCAACCTCTGAAACTTGACGGTTTTGACCAGGCAACCCTATGTCATTTTAAAGAGCATATTAATCTCTACATTTTAGCACCGGTTTCATCTTTACACTTGTGAGGTTCGAAAATCGTTTAAATTGTGACCGGAAGTGAGGTTGTTTCTCCTAAACTTGACGGCTTTGACCAGGCAACCCTATCAGATTTTCATTGTAACAATGAATTCTATCTATAGAAAAAAAATCAGCTTCATACCTTATCAAGTCAATTTTTTGCAGCCGCCGCTTGGACTAATAGGCCAGAGAAGCAGGGTAATCAAACTATCACTTCCTTCGCATACTACCCGGTGGGCCGAGCCTTTGGACCTCCCCTTTTTTTCATCCATTTCTACTATTCCAAAGAGGTGGACAAGTGTATCAGGGGACATGCTGGACAGTTCGTTTCACAATTCCAAGTGTGTCATCTGTTCAGGAAGGACCACTATGGACCATTTGGCCCATATTACACGAACGCATGTGTAATATGGACCACCGACACATAAATAAATAAAATAATTATTTCCGACAATTATTCATACTTCCAGAGTGCTTTACGAAGCTTGAACCATGCAACTATACAATTGTAATGAGCAGCCAAGAAGTTAAACATTTTTATTTTAATAATGAGCATTCTTGCTTAGGGGGTCCATATTACACGGATCTCCCCTATATCTTTAAGTTTGCTGTTAAGTAATAAAAAAAAAGAAAACCTTTGAAGCTGATTTTTCTATGTAATTTATAATGCAGTAGATATATAAGGGGTTAATAAAAAGGCTTTTGGAATTAAATTCACCTTGATGTTTTAAGACTGAATTAAATATCTTGCAGCACTTGGCTAATACTAACAGCTACTTGTTTTAAAACTCTGAGGACGAATTTGCAATTGTTCCGCGTTAACATCAAATCAGAACATTAGGTGCTATTGAAAATTGTAGGAGATCATTTTATTAGACACTAGCAGGCTTTGCCCGCTTCGCTGGTCACTATATTTAAAGGAAACTCTTTTCTATATAGTTTTATGAAAAAATAGAAAATAATAATACTGAAATCGTTCAAAAGTTCACTTTGGGTTCCCGCTACCTTCGGCAGCGCCTTGTTCGTCCTCGCATTCTGCGATACCTGTCCCTATTGCCTGCGACAATGAGTTACCCGTGGGCTTCCATTTAGATGCTTATCATATATGACAATTTCGATACAGACAGTATCGAAAATTTTGAAATAGCCCTTTATATTTGAATCCTAGTTATATATGAGCAACATTATACGTGATGTACATAATATTTGCTTTCAAGTTATTCACTATATTTATTTGATTTAATCGATCAACCATAGAATGACAGCAATTTCAAGCCAAAAATAATATTACAATATGCTATGATCGGCTACTTCTATCGCATGAGACAATTATTATTATTTTGTGGTTATATATACTTCATGCTTAGTTAATAGTAGTTGGTATACAGAAAAATAAATAAATTAATATGTAAACTTGATCATGGTACAGCCTTAATGCCCTTGGCGACTTTTAAATTTTTGTTGCCGTTTTAGACCAAAATATAATTTATGCGATTATTGTTCCTATACGCAAGCGAAGTGTGACGTCACTGACCGTCCGTGGATGCAAGAAAATGATTTCCTATGTTAATCGCCCCTTGGATTTTTTGTAAAAAATGATTAAAAATCGAAGAAAATTATTTCCCGATTTTAATCCCCATATTTGAGTACATAGATGTATTAGTTATCATGTGCATGTGTTAGATTGAGTAATTTTGCTGTCAAATTGACAAAATTTTAATTTTAAATTTCAAAACTCTGTCGTTCTTTTCTTAACGCTTATTGTATTTGGTGATCAAAAACGTAATACGAAAATATACATGCCAGATGTATATTTTCGTAATATGCATTGTACGAAATATTGTTTCATATTATTCATTAATGTCTTAAAATAAGTTGTTAAAATAACCATGATTTTTGAAAGGAATTAAATTATGTTCGCCAAATAATTTGGCGATATTTTATTTTTCTACCAAGGATGACCGATATCAAATCTATTCCGCTACAACATATTAGTATCTTATATCACATACTTTATTTAGACATTTGAAAACAAATTTGACTTCAAATTATGATACAATATTTATCATTTCCCTTTTAATCAGTATATTAGTTGGATATTGTGTAAATATCATCCTTTGAAATGAAATGTTTGTGTTTTTAATCGAATATGGAAGTTTGCCATTTTTTTTCTAGAGTTTTGAAATTAAAAATTCAAATTTTGTCAATTTTACAACAAAAATAACTTAATCTAATGCATGGACATTATAACTAATATATATCTATACCTAAATACGGGGATTAAAATCGGGAAATATTTTTCCTCGATTTTTAATAATTTTCTACAAAAAATACAATGGGCGTTTAACATAGGAAATATTTTTCTTGCATCCACGAACGGCCAGTGACGTCATCACTTCGCTTGCGTATTTCTTTCTATCTTTTCCTTGGTGAAAAATGTCCGATCTACTTCAGCATCAAAATTATAAAAAATTGTCAAGAATTATCAATAAGTAAATACCTTAAATATATTGCTGAATTAGCGTTTATGCCAAGCGTGTTTCATCAAAAAAAAAAAAAAAAAAAAAAAAAAAATCTGAAGTTGAGGTATATAAAAAAATGCTGTGAAATAAAATTCAGAAAAAATATGTTAGATTTGTAATATTACTATTTTATTTTAAAACTAGCAGGCAATGCCCGCTTCGCTGGTCTCTATTTTTAAATGAATCGCTATAATTACTGAATTCTCAAAATTGCATTAATTTTTATCACGTGAAAAAAAAACAGAAAAAAAATCTTATTAGGAAAAATGTCGCACCGGGTTCTCACTGCCTATAGAAAAAATTCCCCAAATGCTCTAACTCTTATTTCTATTATTTTCCCCCTTCGCCCCCCCCCCTACCGTCTATCCTAATAATTTTAAAAATTCGAAAGTATCCGCAATCGATTTGTAGGTATCGAAAACCTCTATATACCAATTTTGAATGCTCTAACTCTATTCTATTTTTTTGCCCCTCCGCCCCCCCCCCTTTCCCGGCTCTTCTTATAACTTTACACTTTCGAAAATATCCCCATTCGACTTGCTGGCCTCTAAAACCTATCTGTACCAATTTTGAACGGCCTAACTTTATTTCTATTTGTTTTTGCCCACACCCCCCCTTTCCGCCTCTCCAAATAATTTTACAAATTCGAAAATATCCGCAATCGACTTGTAAGTATCGAAAACCTCTATATACCAATTTTGAACGATCTAACTCTATTTTTATTTTTTTGCCCCCCCCTCTCCCCTCCCCCTTCTCGCCCCTCCTAATAACTTTACACTTTCGAAAATATCCCCATTCGACTTGCAGGCCTCTAAAACCTATCTGTACCAATTTTGAATGGCCTAAGTGTATTTCTATTTGTTTTTGCCCATAGCCCCCCCATACTGCCCCCCCCTTCCCACCCCTTCTAATAATTTTACAAATTCGAAAATATCCGCAATCGATTTGTAAGTATCGAAATCCTTTATGTACCAATTTTGAACGATCTGACACTATTTTTGTTTTTTTTGCCCCCCCCTTCCCCCCCCCCCTCCAAAAAAAAAAAAAAAAAAAAAAAAAATCGGAAAAAATCAAAAAATGAGTTTTTGCAAATATTTTCAAGAAGACGCTTGGCGGTTTTTTTTTTTTTTTTTTTTTTTTTTTTTTACATCTTTGAGCTATTACTTTTACTCGAAAATCCGTATTTTTCTAAATTTGCCTCCGAAAATCATTTATACACCCTTCTCCCGTTAAAAATCCAAAATTCCAAAATCGCAGGAAATGATTTTTTCGTAGTCAAGTCTAGTCTCCCCATCTGCAATTTCTTCACTGTGGAGTTATTTGGAGCCGAGTTATACTTCTAAGTGTGTTTTTGCCTTATGCGCCTCCGAAAATCATTTATACACCCTTCCCCCCTTAAAAATCCAAAATTCCAAAATCGCAGAAAATGATTTTTTTGTTTTCAAGTCTAGTGTCTCCCTCTGCAATTTCTTCACCGTGAAGCAATTTGGAGCCGAGTTGTGCCTATAAAGGTGGGTTTTGCCTTCTGCACCTTCGAAAATCATTTTCAGCCCCTCTCCCCCCTTAAAAATCCAAAATTCCAAAATCGCAGAAAATAATTTTTTTGTACTTAAGTCTAGTCTCCCCATCTGCAATTTTTTCATCGTGAAGTAATTTGGAGTCGAGTTATGCTTATAAAGGTGTTTTTGCCTCCTGCGGCTCCGAAAATCATTTTCACCCCTTTTTCCTCTTAAAAATCCAAAAATCCAAAATCGCAGAAAATGATTTTTTTGTATTCAAGTCTAGTCTCCCCATCTGCAATATCTTCCTCGTGAAGCAATTTGGAGCCGAGTTATGCTTATAAAGGTGTTTTTGTCTTCAGCAATTCCGAAAATCATTTCCCCCCCCTTCCCCCCCCTTAAATATCAAAAATTCCAAAATCGCAGGAAATGATTTTTTCGTATTCAAGTCTAGTCTCTCCATCTGCAATTTCTTCCTTGTGAAGTAATTTGGTGCCGAGTTATACTTATAAATGTGATTTTGCCTTATGCGCCCCAAAAAATCTCATTTTTACCCCCTACCCCTCTTAAAAATCCAAAATTCCAAAATCGCAGAAAATGATTTTTTTGTATTCTAGTCTAGTCTCCCTATCTGCAATTTCTACACCGTGAAGCAATTTGGAGCCGAGTTATGCTTATAAAGGTGGTTTTTGCCTTCTGCCCCCCCAGGGGGGAAAGAGGGGGTATTTCGCAAAATCCCGTCTTAGTGAGCGTCAGGGTCCTAGAATCAACCTGCTCACCAAAAATTGTGACTCTATCTCCCATAGGATCGCCACAACCGTGTTGAGTCCAGTGTTGCCAGATTTGGGGACTTTTTTATTCAACTCGCACCAATAATTTTGAGAAGTGATATTTGCTATACATAATAGACGTTTATCTTTCGATGTGCTTAGGCAACCGTTACAATTAAAATTTAGCGGCGGGGGTTGAATAAAAAAGTCCCCAAATCTGTCAACACTGGTTGAGTCAGTGAATCAGTGAATCAGTCAGTGAATCATTCAGTTTACTCTTTTATATATATAGATTATAAAGTGTCATTTTCTCATCGACCAATTTAACATTTAATAATTTCTTATTTTTCTCGTGAAAGCATATTTCATTTTATGCTGAAAACAATAAATAAATACATCTCGTAAACTTTTTTTGGCAACAATTAAAAATTTAAATGGCTTATACTATTAAGTCAATATAAGTCAATAAGTTTATTACTTTCATATTTTAATTAATTTTAAAGATTTTTTAATTTTTTTTTTCCTAAACCTTCCCTAGACCTCCACGAACATTTCAAGACTAAGATAAGATAAATCCGTTCAGCCGTTCTCGAGTTTTAGTGAGACTAACGAACAGCAATTCATTTTTATATATATAGATAGATTAGCTATCTATTCTACCGATCAAATTTAAAAGTTTCATATATTAATACCTTGTTTTATTAAAACCCATTAAACGCCGCTATATGTTCCGACGTAATTTTTTATAAATGAATTGTTTTTTTTTCGTGTAGACTAAGGGTTTAATAAGTTTCCGCAAAAAAATGGCAAAAATTTAAAAAAAATTCAAATTTAGACGATGTTCCCAAAATAGGAACATTGGCGCCTAATGGGGGTAGAGATAATCATGCAATTTTTTCCATTAGAAATTAGAATTTCTGTATTTTACAGATCTATATATTAATAGGCAAGCATAAAATTTGTTGTCCCTTTTTAACATATTAATTATGGGAGTAGAGGGTTGAAAATGGTATCATTCGAAAGGTATGGTTAGTCGGAAGGTGCGAATACAAATATTATTTTCTTACGATGTCAAGAAGGTATTTAAAAATACATTTATTTTTTATGCATTTTTCCCCATTTTTCTCTTTTATACACGTATTCCTTTACATCAAAAAATACCTAAAAGTAGAAAGTTGTTAAATCTGGCAATAGGGCAGTTCCTTGTTTGTAAACAAACATCTCAACTTTTATGAGTGGTTGGCAAAAAGGCTTGGGATCTCTTGATTACTTGATTACTACCAACGGAAAATCAATGGTGGGCGGGGCGCGGGAAATTCGAGCGCACTTTTTTGCCAACCACCAGACGTCACGAGGAAATGCTCTATTTCATAAAGCTCAAATGAAACCATAGACACAGTAATTTGTATAATGTAGCATCACTATACGCAAGCGAAGTGATGACGTCACTGTCTGTCCATGGAGCCATGAAAAAGATTTTCTCTTTTCGTCCATTGATTGTCCATTGGATTTTTTGTAAAAAATTATTAAAAAATAACGGAAATTATCTGCCGATTTTAATTCCGATATTTGGGTATCCGCGATTGTAATGAAATGCTCGCCCTCTGGTGGGCTAAGGTGAAATTACAATAAACATGGTTTAATTCGAATTCCATACAGCCGCCATTGCTTCACGATATTTAGTTTCACATATATTTATTGAACTAGCAGGCAACGCCCGCTTCGCTGGTCCCTATTTTTAAATGAATCACTATAATGAATTCTCAAAATTGCATTAATTTTTATCACATGAAAAAAAAAAGAGAAACAAAATCTGAGTAGGAAAAATGTCGCACCGGGTTCTCACTGCCTTAGGAAAAAATTCCCAAAATGCTCTAACTCTTATTTCTATTATTTTCCCACTTCGCCCCCCCCTCCTGTCTATCCTAATAATTTTACAAATTTGAAATATCCGCAATCGATTTGTAAGTATCAAAAACATCTATGCACCAGTTTTGAACGATATATCTCTATTTTTATTTTTTTACCGCTCTACTCCCCCCCCCCTTCCCTCCCTCCCAATAATTTTAAAAATTCGAAAATATCCGCAATCGAATTGTAGGTATTGGAAACCTCTACGTACCAATTTTGAATGATCTAACTCTATTTTCTTTTTTTTTTTGCCCCTCTGCCCCCCCCTTCCCGGCCCTCCTAATAACTTTATACTTTCAAAAAAAATCCCCATTCGACTTGCAGGCCTCTAAAACCTATCTGTACCGATTTTGAACGGCCTAACTGTATTTCTATTTGTTTTTTACCATAGCCCCCCCCCCTTCCCGCCCCCCCTTCCCGCCCCACCTAATAATTTTAAAAATTCGAAAGTATCCGCAATCGATTTGTAAGTATCGAAAACATCTATATACCAATTTTGAGCGATCTAACTCTATTTTTATTTTTTTGCCCCCCTCCTCCCCCTCCCCTCCCCCTTTCCCGGCCCTCCTAATAACTTTACACTTTCGAAAATATCCCCATTCGACTTGCAGGCATCTAAAACCTAACTGTACCAATTTTGAACGGCCTAACTGTATTTCTATTTGTTTTTTACCATAGCCCCCCCCCCTTACCGCCCCCCCCTTCCCGCCCCACCTAATAATTTTAAAAATTCGAAAGTATCCGCAATCGATTTGTAAGTATCGAAAACATCTATATACCAGTTTTGAACGATCTAACTCTATTTTTATTTTTTTGCCCCCCCTCCCCCCCTCTCCCCTCCCCCTTTCCCGGCCCTCCTAATAACTTTACACTTTCGAAAATATCCCCATTCGACTTGCAGGCATCTAAAACCTAACTGTACCAATTTTGAACGGCCTAACTGTATTTCTATTTGTTTTTGCCCCATAGCCCCCCCTTGCCGCCCCCCCCTTCCCGCACCTCCTAATAATTTTATAAATTCGAAAATATCCGAAATCGATTTGCAGGTATCGAAAACCTCTATATACCAATTTTGAACGATCTAACTCTCTTTTTATTTTTTGCCCCCCCCCTCCCCCCCCCCTGCTGCCCCACCTCGGGGCTGAATTTCTAAAATTCCAGAAACTGGTTTTTAGATATTTGCATTAGCTATATTTTAGAGCAAAAATTTCACGCATATCTATTTTTTTGTTTGAGATATATAGGATTATGCGAAATCACGTTTTTACGCATGTGAAATCACGTTTTGCCCCCCCGCCCCCCTTGGGGACCGAATTTTGAAAATTCCAGAAATTGGTTTTTAGACATTTGTGTTAGCTATATTTTAAAGCAAAAATTTTACGGATATCTGTTTTTTTTGTTTGAGATATGAAGGATTTTGTGAAATCACGTTTTTCCCCCCCTCCCCCCCTTGGGGGCGAATTTTGTAAAATCGCTTCTTAGTGGATGCCTACGTCATGGAAAGAACATTGTCACAAAATTTCATGCTTCTAGGTCCAGGGGTTTGGTCTGGGCGTTGATAGATCACCCCCTCACTCAGGAAGTCTTCTTTTATATATATAGATAAAAATGAATAAATACGGTAAAAAAGATAACACATACTGTTGTGTGCTACAATCTAACTCCAAAGGATCAAGAAATCCAGAATTGAGCTTCCATTTATTTCCAAATGACAAATTTAAAATTTCAGTTGCTTCGGCTAATGGAAGTAAAGAATTAATCAGATGATTTGAAATTAATATTTGTTCAACTTCAGTTAAAAATCTACTTCCGATCGAACTTTGAAGAAACTGAAATATTTTTTTCCAAAAGCAATCAATTTTCCATGATGTAATGGCGGAATATTAAGTAGAATAACAAAAAGAACACTAATGGAACACACGTGGCTATAATGTTTACTAACAACTGCAGTGTTGAGAAAGCGCCATCTATCGATCATTACAATCGCGGATAGTTATATATAAGTTACTGTCTACATGTGTTTGATTGAGTTATTTTTTCTGTAAAATTGATAAAATTTTAATTTAAAATCACAAAACTCCAGAAAAAAAATGGCAAACTTCCAGTTTCGAATGTAAACATAAACATTTCATTTCAAAGGGTGATATTTAAACAATAAATATTTAACTATATACTAAATAAAAGGAAAATGGATTTGTTACTAACTGCTGCATGTATAAGTAAACGATACGGAAAAAATTCCGATTTCCGTTTTTTGCTGAATTTACATATTTTGAGCTTTCTTTACGTTTCAATTAACTGAAATTGGCTACTTATTTTTTAAAAAAGTGTCTTTATTGCTAGCTTTTGTGGGTAGAAGAAGCAAGTAGAAGATACATAAAAACCTTTGATTTCCGGTTTTCAATGAATTTACACGTTTTGAGATTTCCTTGCATTTTAATTAAGTGAAATTGACTACTTATTTTTATTTTTAAAAAAAAGGATTTATTATTCTTTCCTCTGCATATATAAGTAGAAAATCTAAGATTCAGAAAAGTTTTAAATTTTCGGTTTTCGATAAAGTTACACGTTTTGAAATTTCTCGAACTCAATTAGACCATTTTTGAAAAATATCTTTTTTTTTTTTTTTTTTTTTTTTTTTTTTTTTGTACAAACACTGTACTTTATGAACCAATCGAATTAATTTAACAGAATTTGATACTTGGTTGGGCCTTGGTTTGACATGGTACCTATTAGCTTCTGGGCTGTATCACACAACAAGGGGCGTTTTCACGTTGCGATTTTCTCTCATTTCAGGAAAGGCTAACATCTACAGAGAGAAATAGTTATATTAAGTAAAACTCTGCTAATTCAGTTAGAGTGAATATCGGCAAACAATTGCCGCAGCTGTGTAACAATTGCATTCCGTTTAGGACAAGACAATAACTTTGCTTTGCCTCGCTTTGCAAAAAAAATGGTCGAGTTTCGACCACTGGGCGATACTAGTTATTAATTATTACTTATTAATAGAAAATGAATGAAAAATAATTTACCTGTATTTTCTTTATGCACACTTCTTTATTTTTATAAATCAGACCTCACTTTTTTACATTACTTTGAATGAAAATAAGCTAAACAGTTCTTATGCAGCATAACATTACATTTTTTGCAATAAAGTCTAGTGTTTTTCATACATACTCTGCACCTAGATTGTTTTTCTGCATTTTCAAGAAAATGATTGATGCCGTCGAAACGTACATCTTTCGGTATGGTTCCAGAAGGGCCAGGACGAAGATGTTCCGACTTCTCGGTTCCTCTCTTTTCATCAATGACGTTGTAACTTCACGAAGAAATTCTAGCTGGGTGAGTTTTCCTTTGCACTGTCTATGTATTCGCCAAGCAGCTACAACTGCCATATTTAGAGTATTTGTAAAAAATGGCCACCACCATTTCTTGCCTTTAATTTTTGGCTGATATTGACTCAAAAATCGATCAAGAAGATCGACACCTCCCATGTACTTGTTGTAGGAGGCAACAACGTGTGGCTGTGGTACATCAGTTTTTTTCTTTTCTACAGAATTCCATCGTTTTGCCGAACCAATTGGTTCTAGTGGTTCAAAATTTGAAGCTAAACAAACAACTTGATTGTCTTTCCATTTCACAATATTGATAGAGTCGGTGAAAATGGAATCGAATGTCCCTCTGTCTTTCTTTTTCAACTCTTTAGAACTTATTACAGGACAACTTTTTAATCTGTTTTCTCTGATCGTTCCAGTTGTTCGGAAATTTCTAGCTCTCATTTCTACCAATAATTCCACCGAAGTAAAAAATTTGTCAATATAAAGTTCATGTCTTGGAGGATAAGAAATGCATGCAGTCAAATCTAATACCACTCTTGTTCCCAAAGGCAATGAATTGTTTTGCGTCTGCTCTTTACCAACTTGCAAATTAAAAGGGTATCCTTCTGAGGATGCAAGAACCCACATTTTATATCCAAATTTTATGGGTTTTGATCTCATGTACATCTTTGCAGAATGGCGACCAGTATAAGGTATCATTTCTTCATCAACGCACAAAAATTCTGAAAACACTCCAAACTGTTGAAGCTTTTTGCAAAATGTATCAATAAATAGACGTACTTTAGCCAATTTGTCAGTTAAATCAATTGTATCATTGTTGCACAAATGTATATTCTTCTTTATATTTCGAAAGCGTTGTCTGCTCATAGCGTTATGAATGAAAGGAATATTGCAATCATCAGATTTAGCCCAATACAAGTCTTCTTGAGGGAGAGAATGATACCCAGAAAATAGTATTATTCCCAAAAACCTCCAAAGTTCTTTTTCTGTCAAAGTAAATCCGATGTTGTTCTTTTGATTTGCATAACGCTCCGTTTCTGCAATAATGAAAGAGATAATTTCGAAAAACATTCTAAATATTTCGAACGGAGTCATGTGCGCTATTTCTGGATATTCTTCTTCTAACGTAGATGGAATTGTTTCCTTGTTTATAGGCAATATATCTGAACATTCTGACCACTCAAATATTTCTTTATTATTACTTTTGCTTCTTTCCGCGCGATCTTCAAAACACTTTTTTCTTCTTTTAGAGATTTTTCTACTTTCTGTCTCATCTGATTCATCTGAGATGTGATCAATAACAGTCTTTCTACGTTTGACTTTTAGGTTGATTTCTTTAGAAATAGACCTATTGCAATCACTTCGTTTATCTATCTATCGATCTATCTATCTATATATATATATCTATAATGAAAATTTTGTCATCACGATAACTCCCGAAATAATACTCGAAATCGAACCAAATTTGGACAGTGAACTAATCTTATAAATATCTTGGACGAATTCGTTAACCAAGTTGCTCCGACTTTTTGTTTTCAAGTGGCAGCCACTTGAAAATTTCATACCGACATTGTAAAAAGCATATTTAAAGCAAGATTTGCTTGAATTTTGTTGTAAATACAGGTCACATAAGGGTCTCAATGATGTTTATTAATAAAGTTTATCCGCCATTTTCAATAAAGTGGCACGTATGTTAAGTTAAGCGGGACCACTTGAAATCAGGCTACCACTTGAAAATTTAAAATCCCTATAACTTCCGAAATAATACTCCAAATCGAACCAAATTTGAACAGTGTCTTAACTTATCTCATAAATATCTTAGATGACTTTGTTAACCAAGTTGCTCCACCATTTTGTTTTCAAGTGGAGACCACTTGAAAATTTCAAATTCAAATTGTAAAAAGCGTATTCCGAATTTTTTTTTATTTTGATGTATACACAGATTACACAAGTGTCTCAAATAACTTTATTAATGAACTTTATCCGCCATATTTAATAAAGTGGCGGATATCTTAATTTAAGCGGGACCACTTGAAATAAAGCCACCACTTGAAAATTTAAAACCATGATAACTTCCGAAATAATACTCCAAATGGAACCAAATTTGAACAGTGTCTTAACTTATCTTATAAATATCTTAGATGAGTTTGTTAACCAAGTTGCTCCGCCATTTTGTTTTCAAGTGGAGACCACTTGAAAATATTAAATTTAAATTGTAAAAAGCGTATTCCGAAAATGTTTGAATTTTGATGTAAATACAGACCACATAAGGATCTCAATGAAGTTTATTAATAAACTATAGCCGCCATTTTTAATAAAGTGGCAGATATCTTAATTAAGCGGGACCACTTGAAATCAGGCTACCACTTGAAAATTAAAAATCCCTATAACTTCCGAAATAATACTCCAAATCGAACCAAATTTGAACAGCGTCTTAACTTATCTTATAAATATCTTGGATGAGTTTGTTAACCAAGTTGCTCCGCCAGTTTGTTTTCAAGTGGAGACCACTTGAAAATTTCAAAATCAAATTGTAAAAAGCGTATTGCGAATATTTTTTAATTTTGATGTATACATAGATTACACAAGTGTCTCAAATAACTTTACTAATGAACTTTATCCGCCATGCTTAATAAAGTGGTGGATATCTTAAGTTAAGCGGGACCACTTGAAATCAGGCCACCACTTGAAAATTTAAAACCATGATAACTTCCGAAATAATGCTCCAAATTGAACTAAATTTGAACAGTGTCTTAACTTATCTTATAAATATCTTAGATGAGGTTGTTAACCAAGTTGCTCCGCCATTTTGTTTTCAAGTGGAGACCACTTGAAAATTTCAAATTTAAATTGTTAAAAGCCTATTCCGAAATTGTTTGAATTTTGATGTAAATACAGACCACGTAAGGATCTCAATGAAGTTTATTAATAAACTATAGCCGCCATTTTTTATAAAGTGGCAGATATCTTAAGTTAAGCGGGGTCACTTGAAATCAGGCTCCCACTTGAAAATTTAAAATCACGATAACTTTTGAAATAATACTTCAAATCGAATCAAATTTTGACAGTGATATTCTCATATAATTATCTTGAGTGTTTTCACTTGGCAACTTGTCCCGACATCTTGTGTCTAAGTTCCAGCCACTTGAAATCACACTGCCACTTGAAAATGTGCCATCACGATAACTTTTAAAATACTAAACTGATTCAAATAAAAGCTGGTTAGTGAACTTTTGGTTCAAATATCTAGGATAAGTTCACTTGATGACTTGATCCGCAATTTTATTTTCAAGTGGCGGCCAGTTGAAAATTTTTAATTATGGTAACTTTAGTAAGACAGAATCAATTCGCTTCAAATTTGGGTAGTGGATTTATCATTCAGATATCTCAGATAAGTTCGCTAGGCATCTCACTCCACTTTTTTTTTACAAGTGTTGCCACCTGGAAATTTCTTATGATGATAATTTTTGAAATTAAATTTAAATGTCAGACCAGTTTTAAAATATCAGTTTTGATGCTGGAATGAACATCAGTAACTATAAATAGGCTACTTTGAAAATTTCGCAAGTTATTGGAAATTTACGAATTTCTTAACATGGCAGTATAGGGAAAAATTTCACATAAACGTCAATTTTGAGAGATATTTTCATCGTAAAGATGTCAGACTACTTTTGAAATATTATTTAGGACACTGGAATGAATATTAATGACAAAAAATTTTCCAATATAAAAATTTCGTAAGTTATTGGAAATTTACGAATTTCTTAACATGGCAAAACAGAGAAAAATTTCATATAAACGTCAATCTTGAGGGATATTTTCACCGTAAAGACGTGAAACCAATTTCGAAATATTATTTAGGATACTTGCATGAATATCATAGACTATGATTTTTTCAGTGTAAAAAATTCGTAAGTTATTTGGAATTTACGATTTACTTAACATGTCAAAATAAGGCAAAATTGAGCATAAACTTCCATTTTGAGGATCGTAAATACATTAGACAACTTCAAAATTACATTTAAGATATTTGTTTGAACATGATTGAATACAAATATTCTAACAAGACCTTCCGGCTTATTCGGAAGGGTAGGTTGATTTCTTTTTCCTTATCAAGTAGCCGTCATTTTGTTTCAAAATGGCGGCTACAAATTATTAATGCACCTGGTAGAAATATTGATGTAGGCTATGCACATATGGAGTTTTAAGCAAATCGGTTCATAAATACACTTTATGTGAATTTAAAATTTTCAAGTGGCCGGCGCTAGGAAAAAAATGGTGGTTAAGTTGACAAATATATGAAATGTATTTGTGAGATAAGTCTACTATACACACATAGTTCGAATTAATTCAAAATCTCAAAAGTTATTGTGTTGAAAAATTAAGTGGCTGCCACTTCGATAAAAATGCAGAGAAAGTTGCTCATCTAAGATATCGTTGCAAATTTGAAAATATTTTTATTTATTTATTTATTTATTTTTTTTTTTTTTTGTAGAAATTCTTTCAAAGAGGCTTAGTAAGTTGATAAAATGTTGGTTTCCTGCATTTCTAGTTTGTTTTAGAATTAAATTAGTCTAATTTTTCCTTAAAAACGCATTAAAAAGATCCAGTAACGCAGGTAATGGATTTGGCGCCAAATTTGGCGACTTTTCCCCTATAGCGACTTTTTTAGAGACTTTTGGTGAGAAAATACTTATTATCGATATACCAAAGATGGACGCAATAACGTGATTGGTTCATGAGTTACGTGAATTTTCTAAATATTTGTTGTTTGAATGGTAAATCCATTTTTCAACTTTGATTTGAATTAATTAAGTACTTCTAAAGTTCCAGCAAACACATCGAAGATATCTGAAGCATAGGTCCAACTGTGGTTTAAATCAGTGCCGTGTTTCAAGAGTTATTATTATGGCAATTTTTCAAGTGGCAGTCTAAGTGGCTGCGGCTTGTAAAACAAAATAGCAAAACAACTTGCCCATCAAAATCATCCAGTATATTTGTACTATAAGTTCATTGCCCAGTTCTAGTTTAAATTAAATCAGTATTTCAAAAATTATCATCATAAGAAATTTCCAGGTGGCACCACTTGTGAAAAAAAGTGGAGTGAGATGCCTAGCGAACTTATCTGAGATATCTGAATGATAAATCCATCTTACTAAAGTTACCATAATTAAAAATTTTCAAGTGGCCGCCACTTGAAAATAAAATTGCGGATCAAGTCATCAAGTGAACTTATCCTAGATATTTGAACCAAAAGTTCACTAACCAGCTTTTATTTGAATCAGTTTAATATTTTAAAAGTTATCGTGATGGCATATTTTCAAGTGGCAGTGTGATTTCAAGTGGCTGGAACTTAGACACAAGATGTCGGGACAAGTTGCCAAGTGAAAACACTCAAGATAATTATATGATAATATCACTGTCAAAATTTGATTCGATTTGAAGTATTATTTAATAGTTATCGTGATTTTAAATTTTCAAGTGGGAGCCTGATTTCAAGTGACCCCGCTTAACTTAAAATATCTGCCACTTTATTAAAAATGGCGGCTATAGTTTATTAATAAACTTCATTGAGATCCTTACGTGGTCTGTATTTACATCAAAATTCAAACAATTTCGGAATACGCTTTTAACAATTTAAATTTGAAATTTTCAAGTGGTCTCCACTTGAAAACAAAATGGCGGAGCAACTTGGTTAACAAACTTATCTAAATTATTTATAAGATAAGTTAAGACACTGTTCAAATTTAGTTCAATTTGGAGTATTATTTCGGAAGTTATCATGGTTTTAAATTTTCAAGTGGTGGCCTGATTTCAAGTGGTCCCGCTTAAATTAAGATATGCGCCACTTTATTTAATATGGCGGATAAAGTTCATTAATAAAGTTATTTGAGACACTTGTGTAATCTGTGTATACATCAAAATAAAAAAAAATTCGGAATACGCTTTTTACAATTTGAATTCGAAATTTTCAAGTGGTCTCCACTTGAAAACAAAATGGCGGAGCAACTTGGTTAACAAACGCATCTAAGATATTTATAAGATAAGTTAAGACACTGCTCAAATTTGGCTCGATTTGGAGTATTATTTCGGAAGTTATAGGGATTTTAAATTTTCAAGTGGTAGCCTGATTTCAAGTGGTCCCGCTTAACTTAACATATCTGCCACTTTATTGAAAATGGCGGATAAACTTTATTAATAAACATCATTGAGACCCTTATGTGACCTGCATTTACAACAAAATTCAAGCAAATCTTGCTTTAAATATGCTTTTTACAATGTCGGTATGAAATTTTCAAGTGGCTGCCACTTGAAAACAAAAAGTCGGAGCAACTTGGTTAATTAAGTCATCCAAGATATTTATAAGATTAGTTCACTGTCTAAATTTGGTTCGATTTCGAGTATTATTTCGGGAGTTATCGTGATGACAAAATTTTCATTATATATATATATATATATATATATATATATATAGATATATATATATATACATATATAGATAGATAGATAAACGAAGTGATTGCAATAGGTCGATTTCTAAAGAAATCAACCTAATAGGAGAATTTCGTAAATTATTCGTAATTTATGATTTTATCAACATAGCGAAATTGTAAATTTTTCATATAAATCTGAATTTTGAGGATTATTGCATAAGAAATCGTAGCATGAAAACTAAACAACAGAATTGACCCTGAAAAATTAAATTAATAGATTAGATTAAGATAAATATAACCAAGTGAACGGTGGATAGCCTATTAGGCGGGGTTTCCATTCTGTCACTCTATCAAGCTTTGATCAAATTCATTTCTTTTAACATGATTATAATATGTCCCGCACTAGAAATTTATGAGAACATAAATATGATGGGGAACTGAGCAGAGTCCACCTATGCCAACTAGTTTATTTATACATTTAAAAAATATAAGCATACATACCGAGTATGATGTAAAGATGAAATTTCCCATTTTTTAAAATTCCATAAAAAATACAAATTATGAGAGAAGCTTTATAAAAAAAATTACACAACTTGTCGCATTTATTCTAAAATGAAATGTAATTAACCTTGTAACAATAATTTTAATATTTAGTTAAAAAAAAAAAATAATAGCGAATGTTCCCAAAATGGGAACATTGGCGCCTAATGGGTTTTAAGTTGATTTCTTTAGAAATCGACCTATTGCAATCACTTCGTTTATCTATCTATCTATCTATCTATCTATCTATCTATCTATCTATAATGAAAATTTTGTCATCACGATAACTCCCGAAATAATACTCGAAATCGAACCAAATTTGGACAATGAACTAATCTTATAAATATCTTGGATAAGTTCGTTAACCAAGTTGCTCCGACTTTTTGTTTTCAAGTGGCAGCCACTTGAACATTTCAAACCGACATTGTAAAAAGCATATTTAAAGCAAGATTTGCTTGAATTTTGTTGTAAATACAGGACACGTAAGGTTCTTAATGAAGTTTATCCGCCATTTTTAATAAAGTGGTAGATATTATAAGTTAAGTGGGACCACTTGAAATCAGGCTACCACTTGAAAATTTAAAATCACTATAACTTCCGAAATAATACTCCAAATCGAACCAAATTTAGACAGTGTCTTAACTTATCTAAAAAATATCTTAGATGAGTTTATTAACCAAGTTGCTCTGTTATTTTGTTTTCAAGTGGAGACCACTTGAAAATTTCAAATTCAAATTGTAAAAAGCGTATTCCGAATTTGTTTAAAATTTGATGTAAATATAGACCACATAAGGGTCTCAATGAAGTTTATTAATGGAACTTATCCGTCATTTTTAATAAAGTGGTCGATATCTTAAGTTAAGTGGGACCACTTGAAATCACGCTACCACTTGAAAATTTAAAATCACAATAACTTCTTAAATAATACTCCAAATCGAACCAAATTTGGACAGTGTCTTAACTTATCTTATAAATAACTGAGATGAATTTGTTAACCAAGTTACTCCGCCATTTTGTTTTCAAGTGGAGACCACGTGAAAATTTCAAATTCAAATTGCAAAGAGCGTTTTCCGATTTTTTTTTTTTTTTTTTTTTTTAATTTTGATGCATACATAGATTATACAAGTGTCTCAAATAACATTATTAATGAACTTTATCCGCCATTTTTACTAAAGTGGCGGATATCTTAAGTTAAGCAGGACCATTTGAAATCAGGCTACCACTCGAAAATTTAAAACCATGATAACTTTCGAAATAATATTCCAAATAGAACCAAATTTGTAGTGCTTTAAATTATCTTATAAATATCTTAGATGGGTTTGTTAACCAAGTTGCTCCACCATTTACTTTTCAAGTGGAGACCACTTGAAAATTTCAAATTTATAGTGTAAAAAGCGCATTCCGAAATTGTTTGAATTTTGATGTAAATACAGAACGCATGAAGATCTCAATGAAGTTTATTAGTAAACTATATCCGCCATTTTTAATAAAGTGGCAGATGTCTTAATTTAAGCGGGACCACTTGAAATCAGGCTCCCACTTGAAAATTTAAAATCACGATAACTTCTGAAATAATACTCCAAATCGAACCAAATTTGGATAGTGATATTATCATATAATTATCTTGCATGTTTTCACTTGGCAACTTGTCCCGAAATCTTGTTTCTAAGTTCCAGCCACTTGAAATCACACTATATGCCATCACGATAACTTTTAAAATACTAAACTGATTCAAGTAAAAGTTGGACAGTGAACTTATGGTTCAAATATCTAGGATAAGTTCACTTGGTGACTTGATCCGCAAATTTATTTCCAAGTGACGGCCACTTGAAAATTTGTCATTATGGTAACTTTAATAATACTGAATGAATTCGCATCAAATTTGGGTAGTGGATTTATCCTTAAAATATCTCAGATAAGTTCGCTGGGCTTCACTCCGCTTCTTTTTCCAAGTGGTGCCACCTGTAAATTTCTTGTGACGATAATTTTTGAAATACTGATTTAATTTAAACTAGAACTGTACAAGGAACTTATCATACAAATATACTGGATGATTTCGCTGGGAAAGTTGTTTTGCCATTTTGTTTCCAAGTTGCAACCACTAGACTGCCACTTGAAAATTTGCCATAAACTTAACTTTTGAAACACGGCACTGATTTAAACCACAGTGGGACAGTGAACCTATGCTTCAAATATTTTGGATTTTTTTGCTGGGCAACTTGTTCCACTGTATTGTTTCTTACTGGTGGCCACTTGAAAATTTGTTATCACGGTAACTTTAGAAATACTTAATCAATTCAAATCAAAGTTGAAAAACGGATTTACCATTCAAACAACAAAAATCTAGAAAATTCACGTATCTCATGAACCAATCACGTTATTGCGTCCATCTTTGGTATATCGATAATAAGTATTTTCTCGCCAAAAGTCGCCAAAAATATCGCCATAGGGCAAAAGTCGCCAAATTTGGCGCCAAATCCATTACCTGCGTTACTGGGTCTTTTTAATGGGTTTTTAAGGAAAAATTAGGCTATTTTAATGCTAAAACAATCTAGAAATGCAGAAAACTAACATTTTATCAACTTACTAAACCTCTTTGAAAGAATTTCTACAAAAAAAAAAAAAAAAAAAAAAAAAAAAAAAATTATATTTAAATTTGCAACGATATCTTAGATGAGCAACTTTCTCTACTATTTTGATCGAAGTGCCAGCCACTTAATTTTTCAACACGATGACTTTTGAGATTTGGAATTAATTCGAACTATATGTGTACAGTAGACTTATCTCACAAATACATTTGATATATTTGTCAACTTAACTCACCATTTTGTTTCCAAGTGCCGGCTACTTGAAAATTTTAAATTCACATAAAAAGGTATTTATGGACCGATTTGCTTAAAACTCCATATGTGCATAGCCTACATCAATATTTCTATCTTCATCAAGTGCATTAATAATTTGTTGCTACCATTTTGAAACAAAATGACGGCTACTTGATAAGGAAAAAGAAATCAACCTACCCTTCCGAATAAGCCGGGAGGTCTTGTTAATTATTATGATTAAGTGGTCAGTAGTGGTCTGTTGTCAATTACCGGCAGATCACCTGACACAGGAATTGAAATAGTTACTCAGGTATGTTTATATACATATACAGAACTGCGATATTTTTTTTTTTTCAAAGTGATATGCTTTCTGGTGTATTTTTGGATGACGATTAACGAAAAATCATTCAAAAATTTCTATCACGTACAGTTTTGACAAAAATTGGGATTTTCGAATTCGATCTAAGTTATTTACCGGAAAATTTGGGTGATGTGATGGAAGAAAAATGATTGTTATTTAATCAATATATCAAAGAAATGTTGAGAAGGTATCAGGGACAATGAAGTGTTAACATGTTAGCAGATTATTATCGGATGCTGCATAGGGAATCCCCCCTCTCTCAAGGCCTACAAGAGAGGAAGCTCTAAGGGACTTTTGATGTGAAGAAATACATTTAAAAAGCTTCGAATTTGTTACATGTTTTAAAATACATAAAGGGTTTCGAATTTGTCAAAGCCTCTATGTGAATTGCTTCCGATTTCTCCCTTACTCTGTGAAAAACCCTTACTTGATAGAAAGAAAAGACAAGCATTTCTGAATTCATTGTTTTAAAACACACTAGCGATGCCTAACGCAGTGGGGAAAAAAAAAAAAAAAAAAAAAAAAACACTGAAAATGGCCGTACTTTCCGGTTATTATCAGAAGGAATGATATTTTTCTGTGCAAGATTTTAATTTCTTTTTAATGTATACATTAACCCCTAATACATTTTTTTTTGTAACACTATCAAGAATCACTAAAAAGTATATAAAAACATTTCTCGAGCTGCCTTGGTCTCAGAATTTCGAATACGGAGTTAAAAATGGCTGTTGGGACGGGACATTCGTGACAAATTGAACAGGTGTTTTAAAAAGTAAAACCCACCGTCACAGATTTAGGCACAATTATTTGTACCTTTAATAGAACCTTTCATACTGATTGTAGATATGTCAGTTATTTTAGGATTATTCAGTTTTCAAGTTATGAGATTGTAAATGTATGCTAAAATGGATAATTTTCCGTCATTTTGAATGCTGTACATAAAAGTATACATGTCTATAACTCCTTAATTTTTATCATAAAAACTTGAAGCTGTCTTTGGTTACTTTAAAATAAAGTAAGCTTTTTCTTTTAATGAAGATTTACATTGCTAAATCATTACAATGTTTATATATATATGTACAAACTGACTAGCTTTAATAGTTTATTTCCTGCATTATACCCTCTTTCCATGTTAATGAAATTTTGTATATTGACAACCCAAAACATGTTTTTTTGCCTGTTAATTTTTTTTTTTTTTTTTTTTTTTTGATGGGTGATTTAAAGGAAATTTGGCTAAATTATAAACTTTATTAACGTTTGTAAATCTAATTCTGATTTTTTGAAATTTAACCTATTTATGAATAAAACAAATTGTAAATTTGTATGAAATACATATTTGAAAAGTTTTAAGAATTTTCACAACAAGTTGAATATTTATTCAATTTAATCAATTATTACAAAACATATCTGTAAAAAAATCTTTCTTTCATTCCGAACAATTGTGAAAAGTTAAGATTTTAGCCAATCAGGACAAAACCAGAAGGCTGTTTGCTTAAAATCGTGTTAAAAAAAAAAAAAAAAAAAAAAAAAAAACTATTTATTGAATGTTGCTTTGTTTTAATTTTCAAGCTTAAGTTGTATAATTAAATCTTCGTCTAAGACAAAGAAAAAAAAAAAAATCGCGCAATTAAGAAACCAAGAAATACAGAATCAATTTATGGTTTTATTTTGTCGAGATTGGCAAGTTAAAATTGTTTTAATTAACTTCCTTTCTACTGGCAATTATTCTAAATGAATGAGAGAATATTTTACTAATAAATTAGATTCTATTTTAATGCCTGTGAATCCCCCATCAAAAATGCTTTATTAGATATGATATGATATTACGAGTTTTCTGTATCTAAAGTTTAGAGAAAATTGAAGCATGAAATTATCAGTTAGAATTACTCAATTTGTATACACACACAAAAAAAAAAAAAAAAAAAAAAAAATCAAAAATCCATGGTTATAAATATTTGTACTATTTTAACAATATAAAATCTTCAATAAATGAAAGCTTAGTTTGTTCTATACGCCCTAAAAAATGTTTGATCGTTCGATGGCAAAATAAATATTTATGTAAAAAAAATAAAATAAAAACTAGTATGTTGTGGCCACCACAAGACTTTCTTCTACATTTTCCTATATACATATTCAATCAGTAACAATATAAAAAAAAAAAAAAAAAAAAAAAAAAAATACGATTTTTTTCTAAGGGTTTTTTACTTTCTTCTATATGTAATATAGAGAAAGTATTGGATTCGTAAAAATTTTCGACCTCGGGTTTTTAATGGATTTACACGTTTTGAGAGCTGTAGAACACGATTTGACCCTTTTTAGAAAATGTCTGTCTGTCTGTCTATCTGTCTGTCAGTCTGTCTGTGTGTGTGTGTGTGTGTGTGACAAAATTTTGTGGCAACTGTATCTCAGGAACTACTGCACAGAATTTCATACAAATTGGTATGTAGTTGCACCTTGACATAAATTAGTGCCTATCAACTTTTGGTAAAAATTGTCTTACAGGTTGCGTTGCCATCCCGCTTTTTCTAAATTTTTAACATGGTGATATAGGACAAAATTTTGTATAAATGTACATAAAGAGAATTATTTTTTAGTAATCATCATGAAATTTACAAGAATTATTTATAATAGAGATAGTCAACTGGGAAAAAAATTTTGTATGCGTAGGAGCCTCGTGAACCCCCCTGGGGGGGAAGTCCCCCCTCAAAGGGGAGTAAATTTTCAAGATGGGTATCTTTCAAAAGGTCTCGTCAATACCTTTAAAACGAATGGTTGAACTGTAAATCTGCGATAATTTAAAACAAAGTTATTTTTTTTTTTTTTTTTTTTTTTTTACTTTTAACAAAAAATAACTTAGAAAAACAATAGTTTTTTTTATTTTATTTTATTTTATTTTATTTTATTTTTTTAACGAAATTTAACCAGACTTGGCATTTAGTTGGCTCCTGACATAAACTGGGGCTGATTAGATTTGGGGATCAATCACTCAACAGGTGGTGCTGTGATCTTATTTTTCTAAATTTTTAACATGGCAGTATAGGACAAAATTTCGTATAAATGTACATAATGGGAGTTATTCATAACCTGTGATTGTGAAATTAATATGAATTATTGATAATAGTAATAGTTAATTAGGAAAAAAATTTCGGTCATCGCTTCCCTCCCCCCAGGGGAAAGGACCCCCCGGGGTGAGGGGTACATTTTTAAGATGGGTATCTTTCGAAAGGTCACGTCAATATCTTTAAAACGAATGGTTGAACTTTTAATATGTGATAATTTAAAACAAAGTTATAGATTTTTTTTTTTTTTTTTTTTTTTTTTTTTTTTTAACGAAAAAAAGCTGAAAAAAAATCGTTTATTTTATTTTATTTTATTTTATTTTTTTTTAAATATTGTTATTGCAAGAATTTGTATAGGAAAATATAGAAGAAAGTCTTGTGGTGCCCACAGCATACTAGTTTTTTTTTTTTTTTTTTTTTTTTTTTTTTTTTGTTAAAAGTAAAAAAAAATCGATAACTTTGTTTTCAATTATCACAGATTTATAGTTCAACCATTCGTTTTAAAGGTATTGACGAGTTCTTACGAAAGATACCCACCTTGAAAATTTACCCCCCAGGGGGGAAGCGATGCCCCCACATGCACAGAAATTTTTTCCTAGTTAACTATTACTATTATCAATAACTCATATTAATTTTACAATCTCAAGTTAAAAATGACTCTCATTATGTACATTTATACGAAATTTTGTCCTATACTGCCATGTTAAAAATTTAGAAAAAATGCGATCACAGCGCCACCTGTTGAGCTATTGATCCCCAAATGTAATCAGCAGCACTTTATGTCGGGGACCAACTAAATACCAAGTTTGGTTAAATTTCGTTAAAAAAAAAATACGATTTTTTTTTTCTAAGTTTTTTTTTTCGTTAAAAGTAAAAAAAAATCGATAACTTTGTTTCAAATTATCATAGATTTATAGTTCAACCATTCGTTTTAAAGGTATTGACGAGATCTTTCGAGAGATACCCATCTTGAAACTTTACCCCCCCCAGGGGGGGGGGTACTTCCCCCCAGAGGGGGAAGCGATGCCCCCCATGCACAAAATTTTTTTCCTAGTTAACTACTACTATTATCAATAATTCATATTAATTTTACAATCACAAGTTTAAAATAACTCTCATTATGCCCATTTATACGGAATTTTGCCCTATGCTGCCATGTTAAAAATTTGCATAAAATGCTATCACAACGCCACCTGTTGAGCTATTTATCCCCAAATCTAATCAGCACCAGTTCATGTCAGGGTGCAACTAAATACCAAGTTTGGTTAAATTTCATTCATTGATTCGTGAGATACAGCGTCCACAAAAAAATGATACAGATAGACAGACAGACACACAGACAGACAGACATTTTCTAAAAACTATCAATTCGTGTTCATGACATCCCAAAACGTGTAGATCCGTCAAAAAACGGAGGTCGAAAATTTTCGCGTATCCAATACTTTCTCTATATTACATATAGAAGAAAGTAATAAATTAGAAGCTTTTTTATAGTGAAGCCCTAAAAAGTTTTAACACTAAGGAAATTTTAGAGAAAAATATAGATAACTCACTTTTGCAAGAGATGAATATTTTTAAATATTCAAAAATATATTAAAAAGCTTTCGAGACTTTTGAAATTTACGGCTTAATGAATAATTATACAAAAAACTAACAACTATGAATATTAGTCTCGAATGTTTTTAAAGATATTTTGAATATTTAAAAATATCCATCTCTTGCAAAAGTGAGTTATCTATATTTTTCTCTAAAATTTCCTTAGTGTTAAAACTTTCTTTTCTTTATAGAATGTCTTTGCCACAATAAAATTTTATTTTATGAATTTTAGGACTTCACAATAAAAGGCTTCTAATTTAAAAAAAAAGTTTTTTTTTTTTTTTACATAAATATTTATTTTGTGCTTTTTAGTTATAAAAATACCTTCATAAGAACTAATCAAAATTTCTTAGGGTACAGTATAGACGGTGTCGTGCCCTTAGCGACCGTGCCCTTAGCGGAACGTGCCCTTAGCGGAATGGGGTCAAAGAGAAGGAGGAGGAATAGAAGAAGCCGTGCCCTTAGCGGAAATAAGAAAATAAGTTCATTCTCGAACTGATATATGTTCATTATGAAGTGTTTTCTATGGAAAATGGATTAAATATTGTTATTGGTTTATGTACAGGAATAGCCGAAAGTATTCCAAAGCATTTCGTTCTATGAGAGGTATTTCTACAAACCAAATTTTAAAAACTTAGCACTTGTGTGTGTGTGGGGAAAAATTTTGTGGCAACTGTATCTCCGGAACTACTGCTTAAAATTGCATAAAAATTTACGTGTAGATGCACCTTGAGCTATATTAGTGCCTGTCAACTTTTGATGCGAACCGCTCAACAGGTGGCTCTGATGTCTGATACACAGCAATTTCCACAATTTAAGGGGAAGCTACATCTCAGGTTCTATTGTGTATAATCAATCAAAACTTGATATAAGAGAAGGCCATTGTGAGACATTACGCTGATTCAATTTAAATGCTTATGGACTGACAGGTGGCGCTGCTATACAGATATTTCTAAAATTTAAGGGAAAGCTATATCCCAGGAACTACTGCATAGAATTGTATATAAGTTTATATATTGATGCACTCTATTCTAAATGAGTGTATAAACTTTTAGGGTCAACTGCTCAACAGGTGGCGCTGCTATATAGCGATTTCCGCAATTTAAGGGGTGGTTATATCTCAGGTTCTATTGCTTATAATCGAACAAAACGTGATATATTTGAAGGCCATAGGCCATTATGAGACATTATGCTGATTCAATTTGGATGCTTATCGGCCAATAGATGGCTCTGCCATACTGCAAATTTCCTCGATAACGAGAATGTTTTATCTCCACTTCAATGGCATATAACTGTACGAAACTTGATATGTGAGATAACTATTATTGACATGCATTTTTTAAGATGTCATTTATAGATAATAAATCTGTCTTTCTTTGGATATTTAGTGTTAGTTTTCTCTAAGATAAAAATTGATTATTTGCACTTAGTGAATTTGTATACGAAAATATAGAAAAAAATCTTGTGGTGGCCACAGCATACTAGCTTTTATTTTTATTTATTTATTTATTAATGATATGTGTTATTCAAATTCATTATTGATTATTCCCTACTTACAATGGCTCTAATAGAACCTATGCCACTGGTTTGTGTACAGGGACATCCAAAAAATGCCAATGCCTTGCGGTTTAGGGGAGACATTTTAAATAACTTCATCAAAAAATCATAAAAAAAATTCGCATTTATTGTTTACTAGCAGGCTTTGCTGGTCATTAAACTTAAATGAGTTGTCAAAATCCCATATCTTTATTAATAACCTAAGTTCTCGCTGTGATTGGTAGAGGTTTTCTCGCTCGCAAAGTGAGGAGTCTAGGTCTCCACTGTCTTCGGCACAACTTACCCACTTCTTACTTCCCCTTCCTCAGCGGGTGAGTTCGAAATTTTGCAAAATCACATTAATGTGCATAATGCGTACACTTAATCAATATCCAGTCTGGGTCCCAACTGGCCTTCGGCACAAATTATCCACTTCTTGCTTCCCCTTCCCCAACGGATGAGTTCGAAGTTTTGCAAAATCCCACTAATGTACATAATGCGTACACTTAATCAATATCCGCACGTCAAAATTCGCCATTCTAAGATAATTCAAAGCGAATTCATACGGAAAAGCATGTTTTTACACATGTTTATTGGGAACGACTTCAGTATAAGCCCACAACGATATTTGGCGATTTTTTTGTTGGCGATTATGGCTGAGTCATAAATCAAAAAATCATAAATCATATATGATAAATAATAAAATGATAATCCGAATCATGAATCATAAAACATAAAATCATAAATCCAAAATAAACAACATATTAGGCTGCCATATTATATCTCAAACAGTCCAGAACGACATCGTTATCCTTCAAAACGGCGCCAAAGAAAAATCGCCAAATTCAGCTGTGGGGTTATACTGAAGTTATACCGTTTATTGCCCTCCGACTCCGAGAAGGAGGGGGGGGGGATTTCGAATTTCGTGAAATCCAGTTACAATAAGTGCCGGATGCAAACAAAAATTTACTCACCAAATTTCGTGACCACAGAAGTCTTTAATAGAAAATATTATAAATAAATAAATACAAAACGCACAGCTTTAGTATGGGAAACCTTTGGTGATTTAAATATTTTAAGCCATTTTTGCGATGAACTGAATTGGCTATCTCAATTGTGCAATTAAAGATCTTGGCGAGAAACGTCCGAGCAACTTCGGTTCCGAATTTCAAATTTTGCCAAAGAGATCCAATACTAAAGCTGTTCCAAACACAAAATAAATAAACAAATAAAATAAAATAAAAACTCTTTTCTGGTATTTACAAAATAAAAATAAAAAATCTTAATAAAATCCAAATTATAATCATTTACATTTAAGGGGAGAACATACAGAAAACCTCATAAGGTACATAATAACAACAAAAATTTTTGTTTTACTGCAGGAAAGAAAAGTGCTGCTTAATTAAATAAAAATATTAAACTAATGCCAAATATCTCTATGAAAATATTTATCCACATACAAATTCCTCATTAAAAAAAAAAAAAAAAAAAAAAAAAAAAACTTTTGTAGGTATTTTTCTTTCTAATTTTTATTATTATTATTCACGTGAAATTGAAAAAAAATTCATTTTATTTCTGGAAAATAAAAATATATATAAATATAAAACCTTCTACCGAATCTGGGTTAAAAACGGAAAAGGGGTAAAATAAATTAGACATATCAGACCTATATTTTTAAATTTGATACCAAATGAAAGGGGCGATTTTTCTGAATCCAGGAGTGCAAACAGTTTTTCGATGAGACAGTTAGATTTTTTAAAAATAACTAAAGTATGAAATTTAAGTAGAAACGGGAAAAAGTAAAAGGGAGAAAATAAATTAGAAGTATCAGACTTATCGTTACAATTTCAGTACCAAATGAAAGGGGTGATTTTTCTGAATCCTGGGGTGTAAACAGGTTTTCGATACGACAATTAGATCTTTTAAAAATAACTAAAGTATTAAACTTAGATGGCAACACTTCATTTCAATCTTTTCATAATTTGTAGTCCGAATCACGCGAATGAAAAAGTCTTTAACTTAAAAATTTATTTTTATATTTTATTTTTCCATTCAAAGCGTTTTAGTGAAAAAATATTTATGGCGCATGCGTAGGCGTTTTTTACCCATAATTTAAACACTATTCATAATTTTGAAAATTTCTATAGATATAATTTTAAGTTGGCTGAAGACCTAAGTTTCTGCCAAGTGCCATTAAATTCCGTCCAGCCGTTCGCGAGTGATGCCCGGACAAACGTGTTTTAGTTTTTTACCCTCCAGGGGGGAACGGGGGGGAATTTCTGAAAAGTTGATAGATATAATTTTAAGTTGGGTGAAGGCCTAAATTCTTGCCAAGCGCCGTTGAATTCCGCCCAACTGTTCTCAAGTGATGCCCGGACAAACAAAGCGACATACGGACACGATGACACACACACACACACACACACACAGGCAAAATTTTCTGAAGTCATTTTCGGCTTTCACGGGGTGTGAAACGTGAAGATATAGCAAAATTTTTCGATTCCGACAAATTTACAGACAAAAGTCTGATTTTATTAATATAGATATGCTAAGAAAATGTTTTGTATAAACTATAATATGCATAACCTCCAGATTTACAGAGCTACCCAAAAATGTTGCAATACATTAAGGGGTGCAAATTGGAAATTAAGAGCAGCATTTCTGTTTGTGTTAAGCATTTTTAACACTTTCCAACGATGTTTCAGAGTGAATATGAATTCAATTAGTGTATATGTCTGTCTTTCTGTTTGTCCATTGTGTAATAATACAGACAAAGAACATAGAATGTTATACGATATAACGAATATGTACAGTTGGAAAGTGTTGATAATCAATGTATACCTCATGATTTTTCATTTTTGTTTTAGTTTTAAAAGGTGTAATGCTTAATTATATTTTCCCAAAAACTTAAATAAAATCATAAAATTGCAATAATGTTCGTTTTCGTATGGAGTACTGTGATTCTCATTAAACTTTATATGATTACAGATCACCGTTCCAAATAACGGATATTCTACAGTCAGTACGCATACCTGTTTTTGCGACGGGTTACTTATGAATCAAAATATAGCCTGTGCTAAATGTGGATAAAGTGTACAGGAAAATTGAAGATCTCATTTTTACTTCCATTACCCTACTACCGTAGGTAATGGAAGTATTGTATTCGGTCTGAAAATTCGATATCGGGTTTTCACCTGATTTACACGTTTTAAGGTCCCCTGAGTCCAAAAAAGTGGTTTTTGGCAATTGGTCAGTGTGTGTGTGTGTGTGTGTGTGTATGTATGTATGTATGTATGTATGTATGTATGTGGAGAATCTTCTGGCTATTATAGCTCAGAAACTAATAAAGATAGAGCTACGAAACTTTAGAATTGAAATACGTCTGGTGTACAGATGAAATTTCCAAATTTTGGTGAAAATTGAAAAGCCGGAAGTGGGACATCGGAAACCGGAAGTGGGACCGCAAGTCTCTATCTCAAAAACGGCTTTAACGATTTTCTTCAAACGTGCTATATAAACACTCTATTAGATGTCCTTTTGAATGATATAGTTGGTTAGTTCAGGAAAATTTATAGGCGTCCTGTATAAATAGCTCAATTTCAGGCCTCTCAAAGGCGTTCCTTTAAAAACGGTTGTACGGATTTTTTTCAAACTCGCCATTTTAACTCACTTTTAAATATGCTTTTGTATGTAATTATTGTTTTCCTGTCAATAATTGAGTTTAACCGGAAGTGGGACCGTAAGTCCGTATCTCAAAAACGGCTCTAACGATTTTCTTCAAATTTGCTATATAAACACTCTATTAGATGTCCTTTAGAATGATATAGTTGGTTAGTTCAGGAAATTTGATAGGCGTCCTGTATAAATAGCTCAATTTCAGGTCTCGCAAGTGCGTTCCTTTAAAAACGGCTGTACGGTATATTTTTCAGACTCGCCATATTAACTCCCTTTTAAAAATCCTTTTGTGTGTAATTATTGTTTTCCGGTCAATAATTGATTTTTTGGAAAAGTTGGTATCTCAAAAACGGCTCTAACGATTTTCTTGAAAATTGTTATATAAATCCGTTTCTTTCTCGTGTATTACGTGGTTATTCGAGGAAAATTAACAGCCTTCCTGCTTAGGTAGGTCATCTTCAAATTTAGAAATTTATGTTTCAAAAAATAACTTTACCATTTTTTTTCTCTTATTTTTTACCTCGCTATATGTAAGCTTCGTTTTATATGTCTTTATAAGTTTCTCTTACCGGAAAAATTTTAGGTTTCTACTTCTTTATGTCACTTTTACGTTTTCTGATCACATTATCTCTCACAAATGCATGCAATACGTGTGATAGTGGGTAATGGAAGTCGTGTGGTTGTTTCACACCAGATTTTTTATTTATTAATTTATTTTTAAATTTATTATACATTTCCGCTAAAGGCACGTATGCTAAAAGCACGCCACCGAGAGGAGATAATATTTCCGCTAAGGACACGGGTTTATAGATTTCCGCTAAGGGCACGGCCCCGTATAGACAACTACAGATTTTCTTTCATCAACTGGCATCTTTTATTTTAACTATCTGTGAAAAAATAGCATAAAATCCCAAATCGAACCAAAGACCATTGCGTTATCAGCATGATGCTCTAACCAGAAGTTAAAGAACAATCAAGAAAAGCCATAGAACATGCTAAAAAAATCTAACAAATGCAAAAAAATATTGTTCTTGAATGCTTTTTAAAATATTTTGAATACTTAAACATTTTCAGCGCTTAAAAATTTGAAATCTCTCTTTCTCTTTCTCTGTATATGTATATATATATATTTAATTTTCTTTTTGTTGAAACTTTTATGTTTTTATAGCATGTCAGAGCAATAATAAAATTTTATTGTATGCTGTTTAGAGTTCCACAATATAAAAGCTTCTTTTTTCTTTTTTCCTTTTTTTTTTTTTTTTTTTTTCTTTTTCCTTTAACTTAAAATTTATTTTTTTGTTCCTTTTAGTAACTGAAAAAAGCTTCTTAAAAAAGTATTTAAAATTTCTCAGGATATTGTGCAGACCATGAAAGCTTTCCTTTTAAGAAATTACATCTCTATTATTAATTATCGGTGAAAAGAGCAACACCTCGGTGTTTAAGGACCGAACCCACTACAATCACGCTATCAATATGACGCTCTAACCAACTGGCCCAACGAGCAACACAAAAATATGTTTACGTTTACTTTAAAGTGGAAGCGCCTTGTTGTTTAGCGTGTCACGAAGACGTGATGACAAAATCCAATTTCAATGAAAAACGTCTAATGCAAAACTCCTAAAGAAATGTATATATTTATTTACTTTTACTTAAATTTTTATTTTGTGCATTTTAGTAACCAGATAAAGAGCTGTTTAAAAAACTCTATAAAAATTCTTAGACAATCATAAAGTTTAAAACTGTCGAATAAATAAAATTAAACTGAAATGTGAAAAATGCAAAAAAGTTGGTCACGTCAGAAAAGTTTGTAATTCAACTTTAATTAATTCTTCACGAAATTTAATGAATTCCAGTTCCATGCCTTCTGTTCATACTGTCACATCTAAAGAACAAAATTCTAATTTTACGTTCGGTATCAACTCTGTATGCACTTATTCACCTTAATTTAAAGTTATAGACTTGTTTGAAGTCTCTCATGACACTGACAAATATATCGTCTCTGTTCAACTAAATGGAAAATTACAACAGTTTGAAGTTGATTCTGGTGCAAAATTTTCTCTGCTCTCAGAGACTGATTTTGATCGTCTAAATTTAAATGTGCCCTTCGAAAATTCTAATATCATATTCCGCACTTATTCTGGAAATACAATTCGATCCAAAGGGAAAATACATGTGAATGTTACTTTCCGTGACAAATGCATTATTGGTGAACTTCATATTGTTCCATGGGGATGTGCTGCTCTTCTAGGCTGTCAATGGATACAAGCTTTGGGAATTTAACTTCAACAATTTGACGCTCAGATATCACATATATCACCAGTATCCCAAATTCAGCATTTCGATTCAATTTTTCATAAATTTGCACCACTTTTTGAAGAACGCGTTGGCTGTGTTCCAAAATTCAAAGTTTCACTTTAACTTCGAGAAGGAGCAAAACCTATCTTTACCAAAGAACGTGATGTTCCTTATGCTCTCCGAGATCGCGTCGACAAGGAACTGGATTCTCTCGAAGCAGATGGTATCATATCTTTAATTCCTGCGAGTGATTGGGGTTCATTTTTAGTTGTCATCCCTAAAAGAATGGTGGTGTTCGGCTGTGTGTTGATTATAAATGTTGTGTCAATGAACGGCTAATTCAATCAAATCATCCAGTAAGACGAATAGATGATGTGCTCCATAGCCTCCGAAATTCCAGGTATTTCTGTAAACTTGATTTATTTAAAGCTTATCTTCATATTTGTGTTGACGAGGATAGCAGCATGATACAAACTATTTCAACTCATCGTGGTACATATCGTATGCATAGACTTAGTTTTGGAATTAAAACAGCCCCAGCAGAATTTAATCGCATTCTTTCTCAAATTCTCAAAGGTCTAAAGAAAACAGAGTCTTCTTTTGATGATATAATCATACATGGAGAAACAATCGAAGAAAGCATTGAAAATTTAGAAGCTTGTTTACAAAGACTTTCCGATTTTGATTTGAATTTAAATAAACAAAAATGTTCTTTTTTTCAAGAGAAGATTGAATATTTGGGATAATTTGGGTTGTCGAATATAATAAGATAAGCAAATCTCCATCAAAGATTCGTGCGATTCAGGAAATGCCACGCCCATCAAATGCTGGAGAAGTTAAACGTTTTTTTGGGACTTGTTACTTACTACTCTCGTTTTATTCCAGATTTTTCAACCATTTCGTATCCAATCCGATGTTTGCTTTGGAAAAATGAATCGCGGACATGGACAACCTGTTGTGAATCCGCATTCATAAAGCTAAATAATGAACTGTGCAGTGATCGAGTTTTTGTACCATTTGATCCTAGTTTACCTCTTGTCCTGACTACAGATGCAAGCCTCACTGGAATTGCAGCAGTATTGAGACATTCTACAGAAAATATTGAAAGGCCTATTGCCTACGCTTCTCGTGCTCTCACCTACTCTGAAAAAAATTACAGCCAGTTAGATCGGGAAGCTTTAGCTATAATTTTCGGCGTTACGCATTTCTTCAGTTATTTATTTGGAAAGGAATTTAAGCTTGTTACTGACAATGAACCCTTAACGAGAATTTTTCATCCTCACTCGGCACTTCATCAAATGACTTCAGCTCGATTGATCCGTTATGCGTCCTTTCTATCAAGTTTTAATTATTCTGTGCAATTCAAAACTGGTACAAGCAATCAAAATGCAGATTGCTTGTCCCGAACTCCAATTTAAAAATCTGAGAAGGCAACTGATAAATTTCTAGGCAAAGAAGCAAATCAAATATGCGCTGAAAATATTTTTCAGATTTCAAATGAACAAATAACATCACTGACAACTCAGTCTGAAGTAAAAAGAGATTCGGAACTTAATGGCATAATCCAGAAGTTGAAAAACAACTCTGAAGATTCAGAATTCACATTGTCTGATGGTATACTCTTTCGGAAGGAAAGAGTCGTAATTCCAAAAAGTTTACGCTCAAGCATATAAAATAAAATTCATGAGACCCATCTTGGAATAACTAAAATGAAATAACTCGCGCGACAATATGTATATTGGCCAGGCATTGATCGTGATATCGAAAAATTAGTCAAAAGGTGTGAAAAATGCGCATTGACGAAGTCCAATCCACCGAAGGCAACTGTCCATCCGTGGGATCCTCCGGAAAACAACTGGGATAGAATTCATATAGACTATGTTGGTCCATTCGAAAATTGTTATTTCTTGCTGTGTGTGGATGCTAAGTCTAAATGGGCAGAAATTGAAGTTATCAGAGATGCACCTACCAGTTCAAAAACTATTTTTTTTTTGCTTGAAAAAATCTTTTCTTTTCATGACTATCCACAAATCATTATATCTGATAGTGCTTCAATTTTTAAAGTGAAGAATTCTGTACATACTGTACCGATAGAGGAATATTTCAGAAATTTATTGCTCTGGGACATCCAGCAACAAATTGTCTTGCATGTCCAGACTTTAAAACAAAAGTTAAAAACTTCGTCACTCGAACAAATATCAGTCCCATACAAAGTTCAAAACATACTGTTCCGTCATAGAGCAACACACCTAGCTTGTGGTCAATTACCAGCTGAATTATATCTCAAAAGAAAATTTCGTATTCGATTGAACTCTATCTTCCCATATCATTCAACAACCTCAAAAATTTCCGGTAAATGTGTAAGATCTTTTCAAGTCGGGGAGAGAGTTCAGGTTCGATTCTTCCTAAATAAACAAAATATCTGGCAATTTGGAGAAGATTAAAAAAAAAAAAAAAAAAAAAAATGGGTTCACGACATTATCTGATTATGCTAGATTCGGGCCGACAATTGAACAGACATAATCAACTAAGGGCAACGTTGGTTCCTCAGAAGTCCGTCTCTTTTGGTACTAGCCAAACTTTTGACATTCCCAGACCATCCAAAATCTTCTCACCGTCTCCATCAAGTCCCGACTTTGTGTCACAACGTCAAGCATGTCTGAAATGTGATGTGTCCACCATACCGCTAAGAAACAAACAATTGCCTGCACGCTTCAAAGACTTTTTATTATCTTAACTTTTAATTTTGTGAATTTTGTAATATGTTTTTTAATTAAACGGGGGAGACTGTTGGGTTTTCCCCCTTACGAATTCGCTTACTAGCTCCAGTATCGCAGACAGTTGACTCTCTATGTACAGTCGGTAAAAAATGTTTTCGAACAATAGCAGAAATTCCTATGTAAAAAAAGTACACTTCATACTGTTTTGTTAAATAAATCCTTATCGAATTATGCTCTTACACTGACTAAGAACAGGATTCGACAAGGATTTATTTAACAAAACTGTATGAAGTGTACTTTTTTAACATAGGAATTTTTTCTAGTGTTCGGACACTTTTGTTACCGACTGTACAGTATCTATGTTTATGTTTTACGCAGTTTACCAGTTACTGTGCAACCGCGAAAAGAAGGCATACGACCTTAGAATAGTTCATTTTGAAGAAGGGGCGGCCGAATGAAATGCAAATGATGCTTGGCGGCAGTTCTTTTCGCCAAACAATTCTTTGACTTACCAGCTTCTTTGGCACCAATACGAACAGTCAAAGTGTTTATTGTTGCTAATTCAATAGAAAATTGCTAAATTTTTGTCAATTTAAATATTGTTTTAATTATTTCTTATAATTTTTTTTATCAGATATGCAGAAAATCGATAAAACAAAATAGCTTTAAACATTGCTTATAATTTGTGTTCACATGTATGTTTATTTCTAGTATTTAAATTAATTGAATCCCTAAAATTTACTCGTTTAGCTTTCAACTTCTCGAAGTATACGTAAAACAACTATATACGTAACTGCAGTATACAACTATATACGTATATATAAAACAACTATATATATGTAAAACTTTTTTTTTTTTTTTTTTTTTTTTTTGTAAATATTCACTATCATGATTAGTTCAATTATTTAAACCTAAAAATATATCATAATTGAATGTTTTGTAAATATTAACTATCGTTATTAATTAAATTTCTTCCTTTCTACTTTTATTACAACCATTATATGATAATGTCATGTTATTTAATGACAATTACAATAATTAATTTAATATAAAAGGTAACAAAACTACTTTAAAACACGTATATACAATATTTTTATAATTTTAAACTTTTAATAGTTTTTAATCTTAATTAATTTAATGTTTATTTTATCAAAACTGAAACGGTATTAATCATGGTTTCTTTTATTTCATACATTGTAGAAAGAAACTTGTAAAAAGTTTAATTAATTAAGTTACTTCTTTCATCCCTTTCTGCTGATAATGATTGTACTTAAAAATTACTTCTCGGAAGCCATGAAGATTACTTTATTTAAAAAAATCAAAATTTCTTTTGAATGTTATTTGATCGCCGAAACTTTAAAGTTTGTAAACAATAGTACCTCCGAACACTTCTTTTAAATAGTAATTAAAAATACCTCCAAACATTAAGTTTATCAACAACTTTAAATTATAATTTCACACTAAGAAACGGGCTAACAACGCCAAATCTGGAAGCCATTCTACTCTGTGTTACCATGGAAACACAACCTCTCACCTTATTTCATTAATAGAGTCATCTGAAAACACGTGATTCGAGTGCCAATTTATCGCGGTTGTACAATACCGCCGGCATGTAAGCCGCGTTTTTCTTATATGTGTGTGTGTATAATAAAGTATGTTCGTTTTGTCAATAATGGAGTTTTCATCGTCTGGATCATCTAATAGCACACTATTTAAATATTCACAACAATATGTTTATGAAAATTTTTTACCTATAAAAACAGAAAAATAACTATAAAAATCTAGTATGAAACAACCACACGACTTCCATTACCAACTATTACACGTATTATATACACTTTTTAGAGATAATGTTATCAGAAGATATAGAATTGACCTAATGAAATAGACACCTAAAAGTTTTCCGGTAAGAGAAAATAAAGCGTAAAGACATATAAAACAGAGTTTACACAGATTTTTTTTTTTTTTTTTTTTTTTTTTTGAAAAACCAATTTCCGAGATATAAAACAGATTAACATGTTTATTATAACACGTCAGGAATTACAAATAAAAAACTAATACTAACTATTGTTCAAGATTTTCAAAGTATTCTTCATCTTCTTTGGCAGCTTCTTGGACAGAATTACGAATTTTGTAAATTAAAGCTTTTTCTCCAAGGTATGCAACTAAACTGATGAGGGGTGCATACATCATAAAACAATTTGGCCATTCAGTATAATTCTCTGTTTGAAAGTAGGTACTTAAAATATCCCCGAAAGCTATCAGTATTCTAAAACCTGATACAATTATGGAATTTCTCCTCACATTATGCGATGACAATGTTAGAATTTCTATGAGATCTAATCTGCGAATTTTCCATTGCTCAAATCTTGCTTGAAGTTCTGGGTAACTAAATCTAAAATTTTCAGAAAATTGTTCAACTCGTTCTAAGGCCGAAATTTCAGTAAATCGCTGTTGTTGCATAAAGTTTCGGAAAAATCTGAACAAACTAGAAATAGTCTCCTGAAAAGCTGGATCATAATTAGCATTTTCAATGAAATCATCAATCTGTAGTTCTGTCGCTTGGGCATTCTGAAAAAAAAAAAAAAAAAAAAAGGGTTATTATGAAGAATATTATATATATATTTACACTGTTGGACATTCAAATAGCTACACCAAGTAGGAATGAAAATAACGGAATGAAATTTGTTGGACACATACATTATAGTAGGAAGAACAATTGATTAAAATTTCAGGAAATGTGGAGTAATATGTACTGAGAAAACAGTACATAAAGCAGCGACCTCTGTGAGCAACAACAGCACTTATCTTCCTAGGCATTGAATCGAACAGCGATTGGATGACATGTGCAGGTAGAGCACTTCAGAAAGCTTTAATACGATACCACAATTCATCGATCGAAGTTACTGGTGAGTGGTGGGCGGCCAGTAGCTTTTCAACGATTAAACAGTCATTTTCATTGGTGCGAGATCAGGATAACGCGCTGGCCACAGCAACAGTCGAACAAATTTGGCATCAATGAAGGTCCAGACAATATGGACAACTTGCGGTCGTGCATTGTCCTGCTTAAATGTTGCGCTTTGGAGGTTTTGAATAAAGGGCAGAGCGATGGGCCTTAACTCGTCAGAAATGTAATGGCTGGTATTCAGAGTGGCGGGAAGGAAAACAAGAGATGATCGGGACGTGTATCCAATAGTACCACATATCATCAATCCAGGTGGTTACTCAGTATGCGGCTATCAAAACTCTGATTACCCTCAAAACTGCATCACTGATATGGGCGTCATTAATGTGCGATCAACGATGAACCTGGACGCAGAAATGGCGTGAAGTCACTTTTCAGACAAATCACAATCCTGTTTACAGTATCAAGATTGCCTTATCCGTATTTAACGGCATTATGAATAATGCACGTTGCCAGCTGGGATTCGACATAATCATACTGCCCATCATTTGCAACGATGTTATGGGTTCCCATTGGATACACGTCTCGATTACTTCTTGTTCGTATTACTGGCACTCTGAACAGCGGCCATTAAATTTCTGATGAGTTAAAGCCCGCCCCTCTGCCTTGTAATCGAGGTCTCGTAACGCAAAGTTTAAGCAAGATAATGCACGACCGCAAGTTGTTTGTATTGTCCGGACCTTCTTTGATACAGAATGTGTTCGACCGTTGCTTTGGCCAGCGCGTTCTCTTGATCTCGCACCAATGAAAATGACTGTTTAATCGTTGACAAGCGACTGGCCCCCCACCACTCACCAGTAACTTTGATCGATGTATTGTGGCATCGTGTTAAAACTTCGTGAAGTGTTCTACCCATACATGTCTTCCAATCGCTGTTCGATTCAATGCCTAGGCAGATAAGTGCTGTTGTTGCTCACAGAGGTCGCTGCTTTATGTACTGTTTTCTCAGTACATATTACTCCAAATTTTCTGAAAATTTAATCAATTGTTCTTCCTAATATAATGTATGTGCCCAACAAATTTCATTCCGTTATAATCATTCCTTCTTGGTGTAGCAATTTTAATGGCCAGTAGTGTATATATAAATGGTTATTATGAACAATATTAATAAAATAAATGCTTATTATGAACAATATTATTTAAAAAGAAATATGGTGTGAATTAACCACACGACTACAATTACCCAACTATTACACGTTTTATATGTACTATTTTTTGGAGATAATGTGATCAGAAGACATAAAGTTGACTTAATGATGTAGAAGTCTAAAATATTTCCTGTAAGAGAAACTTAATGAACGTGTAAAGACATCAATACAAAAAACCCTTAACGGGTTAAAAGTTTGTGACGCAGCACTGTACTTTATGGCTATAAGAATTAGAAATACGGGTCTTAAAAATAATGATATCAAATTTTCAGTGACGTTTTGATATTAATTAAATTATACATAGATTTTCTTATTTGAATTTGCTTTTTCCTTTTATTTATATTTACAGTGTAAACGTTATTTTCAAGATAAAGTAATATATAGCATTTACTCATTGATACCTTTCCATTCACATCTCTTATACTATGAAAGCATGTGTTTTAAAAGAAATTATATGAAATTCCAGTAACGCAGTAGTGTTACATTAAATGATTTGTTTTTAAATTTCACTGCAATTATTTTGTTTTGCATATTAAAGTATATGTGCACATTGAAATATTGCTTTTAATTTTCAAATACGCTGTCAAATATATCACTTTCATTAAGCTTATATTATGTACTGAAATATATTTATTTCAATGAATTATTCTATCTTTTGCGTCACGCCATCCAACACTGTAAGTAAAATATATGGAAATGTTTAGTTTGTGTCATTTCATCCAAATAAATTGAAAATGCATGCAAATAGATATTGTGCTGCAAAGAAAAAAATTGTGAACATTTTTTCAGTTTTGATGGCGTGACACAAAAGATAGAATAATTCATCGAAATAAATATATTTCAGTACATAATATAAGCTTAATGAAAGTGATATATTTGACAGCGTATTTGAAAATTAAAAGCAATATTTCAATGTGCACATATACTTTAATATGCAAAACAAAATAATTGCAGTGAAATTTAAAAACAAATCATTTAATGTAACACCACTGCGTTACTGGAATTTCATATAATTTCTTTTAAAACACATGCTTTCATAGTATAAGAGATGTGAATGGAAAGGTATCAATGAGTAAATGCTATATATTACTTTATCTTGAAAATAACGTTTACACTGTAAATATAAATAAAAGGAAAAAGCAAATTCAAATAAGAAAATCTATGTATAATTTAATTAATATCAAAGCGTCACTGAAAATTTGATATCATTATTTTTAAGACCCGTATTTCTAATTCTTATAGCCATAAAGTACAGTGCTGCGTCACAAACTTTTAACCCGTTAAGGGTTTTTTGTATTGATATCATTACTTTTTAGGGGTTAATGATCAAAACGTAAAATTAAAGGAGCATGGTAATGAGTTATAACACTGTATAAAAAATGTTGTTTTATAGGTCATACTTGAAAAAAATAACAAACTAAATGAAATTTCAAAATTTTATAAAAAGTGATTACCAAAAAAAAAAAAAAAAAAAAAAAAAACTTTAAGAAAGAATATTTTTTGAGGGATGGAAACATGCAACATTACAAAGACATAGGCATAATATAGTACATTTTAAAAATGACAAAAATTTCTACAAATAAAAAAATAAAGATTTTTTATTTTATTCAATATTCAATTTTTTATATAGTTGGTTCAACTATTGGTACAACTATTTCTTAGATAGTTCAACAGAAAATTCAAAATAAATGTTTAAAATAAAATCTTTTTGTAAAAAAATAGAACCGACTCCAAAAAGAAACTACTATTCAAACAACTAAAAATGAAAGAAAATTGACAGAAAATGGAACTGTAGATTGCGCCTAAAAGTATAAAATAATTTCCTTCGCCAAACAACCTATAACACTACAATTAATCATAACTTTTGAAGTCGGCGCAAAATTAAATAAAATTTAATTAGTTTTTAAAGGTTTGTCTTTAGATCGGTAGCAACAAATGCTGGTCTCGAATGATCCATTTTCACGTTTCCTTTATTATTTTATCACTGTATACAATTGGTCCATTAGTAGCATTTACATAGAACAGTGAACATTCTTCACAATGCGGTATTATGTTTCTACGAAGTTAGATCATCCTTGGCGGCTTTTGAATTTGGCGATAAAAACGTAAGGCAAAAATATACACGCAAGATGTATATTTTCATAATATATATTGTACGATGTGTTGTTTCATATTCTTGATTACTCTCTTGATATACCTTATTAAAATAATCATGATATCCAAAAGAAATTAAATATGTTTGACAGATAATTTTGCGATTTTTCGTTCACCAAGGATGTCAGATACCAGCATCTTCGCCAACTTTTGCTGCTTACGAAATCTTATTTGTTTTCTTGAATCAAAGTAGTTTTCGGATGCGTTTTGCAGGTAACAATGTGAGACGTGTATTTTGAATAGGATTTGATTTTTGTATTGAATAAAGGTATCAATTTTTATTTAATTTTGCGCCGACTTCAAAAGTTATGATTAATTGTAGTGTTATAGGTTGTTTGGCGAAGGAAATTATTTTATACTTTTAGGCGCAATCTACAGTTCCATTTTCTGTCAATTTTCTTTCATTTTTAGTTGTTTGAATAGTAGTTTCTTTTTGGAGTCGGTTCTATTTTTTTACAAAAAGATTTTATTTTTCTCTTTTCAGTGAAAACTTATTTGTATAGCAGAGCATCAGAAGACGTTCGACGGAAGTTTCACAAATCACAACTTCCAAGAAAAGTGACATTACTCAAAAAATGGTTTATGTCACTGAAAAATGCATTCAATGCACCCATTGTGAACAAAAAAGTTACATCCCTATCTAGAAAGTTATCCACTCGAGAGAGAGTTGTGCCAGTTTTATTCTAGTCAAGTTATTTTTAAGTTGATTTTTCTCAAATGCTGCATTTTTAAATTGTGTCACTTTTCTAGCCTTTATCGGATATGACCAAAAAACTATCTATTGAACGAACATACGTTAAATTAAAAAGTCTTTAGAAATGTAAAGAAAGGATACGCTGTATTCGTAACCGAAAATTCTGTTAGGCATATATATTGAACTTTACAGTAAATACGTGTCACCCTCTGCGCTGGAAATTGCGCAGCGTAAAGTTCAAACAAAGAGCAAAATATGCATTGCAGCTGACGGACTGAAGATTCAACATCGATACTTACACACTGCTTTTACCAGTGTAGCTGCTTGCGTTCAGCAGTTAGAGTGAGAACAGACTTTTGTAAGTATCCTGTAATATGTTTATATCTTAATGAAATCCTAATGAAACTTATTTCAGGCCAAGATCATTACGACAACAAAAAAAGTATTAAAATTATATCATTTCTTACGAAGTTATAAGCTCACAAATTTCAACAACAACAACGAGAAACATGGTTTGTACTGAGAACCTCTTCTTTTATGAAGTCGGCTTAAAACACGTATGCGTTAATCGATGTGACCGCTTACAATAACCATTCTTTGAATTTTACATAGCATAAATGTCACCCGCTACGCTACAACATATGCAATGTTTTTCAAGTGTGCAAAAAATAGGAAATTGTGAACAAACAAATGCACGTTTTAAGCGTTCTGTGTTTAGCATTAATGTCTAAACTATCTTTGCGTACTACATCGATGATGCTCTGCAATGTTATAATTCACTTTTTCCCCTGTCTTGAAACGTTTCCCAGATAGGATCGCTAACTTCACTCTTTTCCACCAGGTGGCGCTTTAGGCGGTTGAATCGCGTAGCACATGTGCACTTTACTGTACCTACATACCACTTTTATGACTCTAGCTGCAGCTGTTGAGCAGTTAAAAGAGTCGTGACTGACTTTTTTGGGCACAATTTTTTTTTTTTGATCTTAAAGATATTACAATGGGACCTATTTCAGACCAAGACCTTTACAATAAAACAAAAAGTATCAAAATCGGATCATCCGTTCAGAAGTTATGAGCTAACAAACAAAAACAAAAACAAAAAGACATACGCTTTGAATTGAGAACCTCTTCCTTTTTGAAGTCGGTTAATTAGAGCATTTCTTACGAAGTTATAAGCTTACAAACACCAACAACAACACATAGCAAAAATTAAGAACACCCTCCTTTCTGAATTTGGTTGAAAACGACTTTGCGCAAATCGATGTGACGGCTTACAGTAACAGTACTTTGAACCACAGAGTATAAGTGACATCCGCTACGCTGTAAAGCGTGCAACGTAGTTCAAGTGTCCACAGTGTAGAAAACTGCGAACAAACAATTGCACGTTTTAAGCGTTCTATTTTTAGCAATATAATGTCTAAAAACTGTCTTTTCGTAGTAAATCGATAATACTCTACAATTTCGTAATTAACTTTTCTCCCATCTTGAACCGTTTTTAAGATACGAGCGCTAATGCCGCTGTTTTTCACCAGATGGCGCTTTATTTTCCTTAGATTGTAAAGATGTTATAATGGGACCTACTTTAGACCAAGATCTCTACAACAAAGCAAAAAGTATCAAGTAACCGTATTTTGAACTATATAGCGTATGTCTCACCAGCTACGCTACTCGCTACTACGTGAGCAATGTAGCTCAAGTGTGTATAGTGTAAGAAATTGCGCACAAAAAAAGGCATGTTTTTAGCCTTGTACTTTTAGCATCAATGTCAAAACTATCTTTTTGTACTAAATCGATGATGCTCTGCAATTTTATAATACACTTTTTTCCCCTGTCTTGAACCGTTTCCGAGATAGAAACGCTAGCATGAATGTCTAAACTATCTTTTTATACTAAATCGATGATAATCTTCAACTTTCTAATTCACATTTTTTCTCTAGAACCTTTTTCAAGATAGGAACACTAACTCCACTATTTTCCACCAGGCGGCGCAGCAAGCGGTTTAACCTTGTACTGCAGGGCCACTTTACTATACTTACATACCATTTTTATCACTATAGCTGCAGCCGTTTAACAGTTAAAAGAGTTGGGACGGATTTTTTTAGGCACCCTGTATTTTCTTTAGATCGTACAGATATTACAATGGGACATATTGCAGACCAAGACCTTTTCAACAAAACAAAAAGTATCAAAATCGGAGCATCCGTTCAGAAGTTATGAGCTAACAAACATAAAAAAAACATACGGTTTGAATTGAGAACCTTCCTTCTTTTTTTGAAGTCGGTTAAAAATACGAAAGTTTTTGTAAAAAAGTGTTACGAATAAGTTTCTAAAGAGTTTTCACCACATAGATTTTAGTTAGATAAAAATTTAACAAGAATTTTTAAATGTTCAATCGAGTGAACAAAAGATAAATATTTTGTTATTTTTAAATTGTAGATGCATAAAGTAAAACTGTTTAAGGATATGACAGTAATTTTCCAAAATACCTAGCACCATTGGGGTTATGTTCAGATCCTCCCTTGGAAACTCTGATAATTCTAAAAAAGATGCTTAATCAATTTAAGAGAGATTTTGTTTGGTTTAAAATTAATTTAGCTGGGGAAAATAGGAGGGGGGGGGGGTTACCAGTTAGATCATTTAGAAATTTTAATAGGGAAATCGCTTTTTAGAAAAATGTTTCTAAAAAACATGCATTAAAATTTTATGCATCTAGTTTTATTCTATCTGATTAAACATACTGTACATAGTCCGCACTTTCTTCCTAGTATTTCGGAATCACTTTAGAATTCCTAAAAATTTTCTGAAACGTAGTGTAGGGTTTCTGGACTTTGCCTCATTTTCGAAAATTGGTTTATGCGGGTATAAAGTGTATATGAGAGATCTAACTTTAAAATTTTAAATGATAAGGATTTTTTAGCACTTTGAGAAATCTTCTAAATATAATCACTTAAAATATTTCCAGCGATAATTTTTTAAGGTTGGTTGTTTGTAGGTTTTAAGGCCAATTGACTGCGCTAGGGTCCTAGGCCTATAAGTACATTGCCCCCCGTGAGTTCTTTCTAAGGGTCGTAGCCCGTATTTATGCAAGTTTCGGAGAAAAAACACTGAATGAACGGCTAGGTTGAAGAGAGCGGGATGGGATCGAATCCGGCATTTCCCATCCACCAGCTTTTCAGCGCAGAACCACTCGTGGGGCAATTTTTAAAGAAGCTTATATATATATACTAGCAGGCTACATCCGCTTCGCTGGTCACTATATTTAAATGAATTTTTGAAAGAATTGAATTAATATTTATTTTTTTACACCACATTCTTGAAAAAACCAAAAAAAAAAAGAAAAGAAACTGAAATTGCTCCAAATCTCGCTTAGGGTACCCGCTGTCTACGGCAGCTCTTTTCCCGCCCGCACTGCATCAGGTCTAGATTTCCCGTGCCTGCAGAAAGATCTTTTCCGGGCACTTCAATCTGGATATTTATCGAAGGCAGGGGGGTACAATTTAAGAACTACGATTTTAAAGATGACTGTATCTCAGTATCTATTAAATATTTTAGTTTTGAACCATGTATTTTATAGCCCATGCTATTTACACTATATTACAATTTGATTCCGACCAATGAAATAAAATAAAACAAAACAAAAAGTTGATTAAAAAATAAATATAACATATAAACAAATAAATTTTAATCATTTTAATCCTTTTTACTACGTATATACTACTATTTTTCCCGATAAATACTGTAAATTAAAAAAACTAACAAATAAAAGTTTTTTCTTTTAAAGGAATTAATTAAAAATTGAAAAATAAGAAGTTGTTCTACTATAAAAAATTAAATATAACTGTTATAAATTTTTTCTGCTGCATTACGATTAATAAATATAACAAATTAAAAAAAAAAAAAAAAAAAAAAAAAAATTCGCCTTCAAATGAATGTATTAAATAAAAATAAGTTGCGTAATAGCCGTTGCTAAGATACGCAGACGATAGAAGCAAAATAATAAATCTATGAAAAATGAAGCATTAAAGCCAATATTTAAAATCGAAAAAACTTTAATTTAAAAAATTCAAATTCGAAATTCGAAAAAATCTCGATGAGGTGCACACATGCATGGTCCCAGGTACCTATATGCCAAATTTGGAAGCTCTGCGATCAGTAGTGTGAGCACCAGAGCGCAGATACACACACAGACACACAGACACACAGACACACACACAGACACTTCTCTTTATTTATATATATATATATATATATATGTATATACATTCTAAAAGTCCCATTTTTCTTTCTAGATCTATAGGAAACGCCTTGAAAGTTTTGAAAACGTAAAAAGCGTGCATATTAAAAATGAGTCTAAGTAGAACTTTAAATGAGCTCCTAAACCCCCTCCTATTCGAAATTTTAATGTTTGCCTCCTAAGGTTTCTTCTATCTCAATTCAGCTTAAATTTCTTTTTTTCTTTTCCTTTCTTTTCTCTTTCTTTTTTTTAAATAAGCCAAACGAGATCAAACGACGTGATCCTGAAATAGAAACATAATGGAGACTATTTTCAGTATATTTAATAATAATTAAAAAAAAAAAAAAAAAAAGAGGCAAACAAAATATATTAAAAAAAATTTTTGTTTGTAGAAGACATTTCCGACAAACTACAAAAAGAACTTCATTTGTTTAAAATTTCAAAGATGTGCCTTTCGCTCACCTATTTTTACAGTTTGAATTTCCAAACAAAACAAAGATCCTTCAAACTGATTAAGCCCCCCCCCCCCCGCCTCGTTTTTTTTTTTTTTTTACAGTTTTTAAATTTTCCAAGGTGTTTTCGAGACACGGGGGACGACTTTAAAAGAAAATTTTTCTTTCTTATTTTCCTAACAAATAGTTATAGAGAAAAACATTTTGTGTTAAAATGTTGTTTTGAAAAGGTCTTTCCATCAAACTAACAGAGATTCCCCCTCCCTCCACCCAAATTTCACATTTATAAAATTAAAATTTGCCCATCACTGAGTCCTTATGCCCCCCTCCCTTCCCCTTCTATACACATTTGTTTTATTCTTAACTAAATAAAATTCTGTAAAAATTCTCGTAGACGTGTTTTACAGTTTTTAAAAAATTCCGAAAATTACTAGATAAAAACAAATTGAATAATTCGTATTCGGCACTGTTTGGCGAGATTTTGTATGAACTTTGGAAACACACTTTTCTAAAATCGATGAAATAAAATTCATATAAAAATTCTACAGAACAAGTTGATTAGTTTTTTATTTAATACAAAATGAGTTTAAATCAGTTTAATTTAAAGTTGTTTTCGTAAAGAATTTGCCTTTACGATTTTTATAATATAATGCAAACTCAAGTTACTGTAACAATGTTTGTGTTAAAAGTAATTATTAAGCTACGGGAAAATCATTTAATTTAGTATAAGTATTAATCGTTATTATTGTTGGTTTGGCCACGACTTTTAAGTTTTTAAACTGATTAATAGATTAGTTTTACAAAATGAAAACAGTTACATATTATAATTTTACTTAATTTTTTGTGTTTAATTAAAAGCTTAAAATTGCCTCACTTTACCTCGTAACACTTTTAAGATTTTATGGATATTGTATAGGAAAGCTATATTAAAAAATAAACAAGTACTTACGCAAATTTCAGAACAATATGTTGTACTAAATAATGAATAACAGAGGTTTTTAAAAAATATGTGATAGTAAAAAAAAAAAAAAAAAAAAAAAAAAAAATCCTTTCTAATGGAAATAAACATCCTTGAATCCTATTTGAACCTCCATATCTTTTAAGCATTTGAATGATATCATTCACCAAAAAAAAAAAAAAAAAAAAAATTCCTCGTAATTTTATGCCATATTTTTTAGAATAGTGTGTACAATATTTACAATGTTATTATTAATTTCTAATTTAAAAGTTGCAGATGCATGGTAATTTCAATTTTATTTTATATCACTATTATATCTAAGAAATAAGTATATACGAGTTAAGGAGGATATTTTTATTTATTTATTTATTTATTATTATTATTATTATTATTTTTTTTTTTTTTGGAGTAGTTTTTATTGTTATATTCAAGCCACCTCCCTCCTGTTAAATTTAAGAAAGAAAGAAAGAAAGAAACGCGAATAATTGTTAAGGTATAGATTTGATTTAAAAGAGAAAAATAAATAAGGTGAAAGACTATTTTTAAAATATCAGAACATAACTTCCCATATTTCCTGAGATATTAAGTGTCGGCTTCCAGCGTTTTCTTTGAACTTTAAATTCCTGTATATATAAGTGTTGCAGTTTCGTTCGTTTTTCCGTTTCCGCTGAGTGTCGTGGCGTTCGTTTGTTTTTGCGCTTGCGTCACTTGAGACTCTGCCGAGTGTCTTGATATAAAACAAAGTTTACATAGCAAGTTAAAAAGAAGGAAAAAAATGGTAAAGTTATTTTTTGAAACACAAATTTCGAGATCTAAAACTGGCCTAAGAGGATGACTGTTAATTTTCCTGTAATAACCACGTAATACATGAGAAAAGTTAGCTAAAATGGATTTATGTAACAATTTTCTAGAAAATTGTTAGAGCCGTTTTAGGTATAGTCATGAAAAACGGCAGTTTTTCGAGTGACGCAAGCGTAAGGACAAACGGACGGAATGTTGCAAACTCATATATACGGCTAGTTTGACATCAAAGAGATTTGTAAAAGCCGACACTTAATATCTCAGCAAATATGCCGTATTTTGTTCTAATCTTTTCAAAATAGTCTTTTATCTTCGGTTTTAATCTATCCTGAAAATTTTACATTTCAACATCCACTTTGTTTCGAGATCCGAAATCTCAGTTTAAAGCGAAATGGGAAAAATTGGTGGTGTAAGTTTGTAATGGTTTAAAATTATGAAAAATATCTCTAAAATCGCATGAACGATTTTAATTTCATCAATATATGTTGTTAATGGGATCTTCCTGAATCGAGTAACATTTTTGTTTTTTTCAGGAAAACTCTTGTTTTTCATATAAATTGTTTTAAATATGGAACTATATTACTCCTCCAATTACATGTGTTTCTTCGATGGAAACGCTGTAATTCGGTTTTTACTGTGAGGCATGTTGGTTGGTTGGTTGACCGACGTGAATGCAGCCAATGAATTATTTAAATTTTCATTTTTTTATAGCAAAAATATCTTATTACATTTTTTAAATATTTATTGTACATATACTAAGTGAAATTCACTGAAATATATTTTCTCTTCTGTTATAAAAAAAATATTTTTCATTTCAAAATTTATTTAGTCAAAATCTATATTAATAAAATCAGACTTTTGTCTGTAAATTTGTCGGAATCGAAAAATTTTGCGATATCTTCACGTTTTACACCCCATGAAAGCCGAAAATGGCTTCAGAAAATTTTGCCTTTGTGTGTGTGTGTGTCTGTGTGTGTCATCGTGTCCGAATGTCGCTTTTTTTGTCCGGGCATCACTCGAGAACGGCTGGACGGAATTGAACGGCGCTTGGCAGGAATTTAGGTCTTCACATAACTTAAAATTATATCTATCAACTTTTCGGAAATTCCCCCCCGTTCCTCCCCTAGTGGGTAAAAGACTAAAACACGTTTGTCCGGGCATCACCTGAGAACGGCTGCACGGAATTCAACGGCTCTTGGCAGGAATTTAGGTCTTCACCCAACTTAAAATTATATCTATCAACTTTTCGGAAATTCCCCCCCCCCGTTCCCCCCTAGGGGGTAAAAGACTAAAACACGTTTGTCCGGACATCACTCGAGAACGGCTGGACGGAATTCAACGGCGCTTGGCAGAAACTTAGGTCTCCACCCAACTTGAAATTATATCTATAGAAATTTTCAAAATTATGATTAGTGTTTAAATTGTGTGTAAAAAACGCCTGCGCATGCGCGATAAATATTTTTTCACTAAAATGCTTTGAATGAAAAAATGAAATATAAAAATAAATTTTTAAGTTAAAGACTTTTGTATTCGCGTGATTTTCACTACACATTATGAAAAGATTCAAATGAACTGTTGCCATCTAAGTTTCATACTTTAGTTAATTTTAAAAAATCTAATTGTCGTATCGAAAAACTGTTTACACCCCAGGATTCAGAAAAATCACCTCTTTCATTTGGTACTGAATTTGTAATGATAGGTCTGATAATTCTAATTTATTTTTCCCTTTATCCGTTTTTCTGTTGCCACTTAAATTTCATACTTTAGTTATTTTTTAAAAATCTAATTGTCGCATCGAAAAACTGTTTCAACCCCTGGATTCAGCAAAATCGCCCCTTTCATTCGGTATCAAATTTATAAGTATAGGTCTGATATTTCTAATTTATTTTACCCTTTTTCCGTTTTCAACCCAGATTCGATATGGAACAGCTTTAGTATTGGATCCCTTTGGCAAAATTTGAAATTCGCCACAGAAGTAGCTCGGGCGTTTCTCGCCAAGATCTTTAATTGCACAATTGAGATAGCCAATTCAGTTCATCGCAAAAATGGCTTAATATATTTAAAGTCACCAAAAGGTTCCGATACTTAAGCTGTGCTTTTTGTATTTATTAGTGCTAGAGGCCTATTTCATTCGGTACAGTTGTCGAATTTTTATAGGTCACTCTTAATTAGTGCTAGAGGCCTATTTCAGTCGGTTTATTGAATGGGGATTTATTGAATGAAGTCCCCCAAGGCACAACTTTGACATGAGTCCCCCCCCCCGGCCCAACTTTGACATGAGTACCCCCCAAGGTACCCCTATTTCAGTCGGTACAGCGTTGTCGAATTTTTATAATACACTCTTAATAGTGCTAAGGGCCTATTTCAGTCGGTTTATTGAATGGGGATTTATTGAATGAAGTCCCCCCAAGGCACAACTTTGACATGAGTCCCCCCCAAGGTACCCCTATTTCAGTCGGTACAGCGTTGTCGAATTTTTATAATACACTCTTAATAGTGCTAAGGGCCTATTTCAGTCGGTTTATTGAATGGAGATTTATTGAATGAAGTCCCCCCAAGGCACAAATTTGACATGAGTCCCCCCCAGGCACAACTTTGGCATGAGTCCCCCCAAGGTACAACTTTGACATGAGTCCCCCGCAAGGCACACCTTTGACATGAGTCCCCCCAAAGCCCAACTTTGACATGAGTCCCCCCAAGGCCCAACTTTGACATGAGTCCCCCCCCAAGGTAAAACTTTGACATGAGTCCCCCCCAAGGCACACATTTGACATGAGTCCCCCCCAGGCACAACTTTCACATGAGTCCCCCCAAGGTACAACTTTGACATGAGTCCCCCGCAAGGCACACCTTTGACATGAGTCCCCCCAAAGCCCAACTTTGACATGAGTCCCCCCAAGGCGCAACTTTGACATGAGTCCCCCCCAAGGTAAAACTTTGACATGAGTCCCCCCCAAAGGCATACCTTTGACAGGAGTCCCCCCCAAGGCACACCTCCCCCTCATTGGGAAAAAGAGAAAAAACGTTGTTTTGCGGCTATAAGACAGTTTGGACTTCCAACGTTATTTGTTACAATATCTGCAGCTGAAACACATTGGTTTGATTTAATGAAAACTTTAACATGGAATTTAGATCGTCACGAATTAACTAAAGAAGAATTTGTCGATATTAACAAGTTTAGCAGTAGGCCTCTGGCACTAAATTAAAATCTGTCAATGTCAGATTTTCATGTTTTAAATAATGAAATAATGTCGTGTCTGTATAATTTTTATTTTTTTTTTATTTATAATACTGTCTATTAAAGACTTCTGTGGTCAGGAAATTTGGTGCGTAAATTGTTTGTATGCATCCGGCACTCATTGCAACTGCATTTCACGAAATTCGAAATCCCCCCTCCCTTCTCGGAGTCGGATGGCAATAAACATGTGTAAAAACATGTTTTTCCGTTTGAATTCGCTTTGAATTATCTTAGAATGGCGAATTTTGGTGTGTGGATATTGATTAAGTGTACGCATTATGTACATTAGTGGGATTTTGCAAAACTTCGAACTCACCCGCTGAGGGTGGGGAAGTAAGAAGTGGGTAAGTTGTGCCGAAGACAGTGGGGACCCAGACTCCTAACATTGGGAGCAAGAAAACCTCTACCAATCACAGCGAGAACTTAGGTTATTAATAAAGATATGGCATTTTGACAAATCATTTAAGTTTAACGTCCAGCGAAGCGGGCAAAGCCTGCTAGTATTTTAAATAAAGAAGTAGTTTGTAATTTTAGATATTCCATTTTATCATTATAATGATGAATGTACAATTTTTTAAAGCGAAAAATTTTTAATCATTCATGAATATCGTTTTTATAATAGCTCAATGATTTGTGATTCCTATTCATGTATCCTTCCGCGCCGGAGTTGGAAAAAAACAGCAAATAGAGTTTTGGCGCCATCTTTCGTTTTTAATTTAAAACCTAATACACCTTCGTAATATATATATATCAAGCAGAAACGGTCGTTTTGCCAAGCCAAGCTCAGAGAAAAGCAAAACAAACAAACTACCACTAACACAAAGAAGAACGCGCCAATAATAAAATCGACAGAAATAACCCAAGATCGTTAAATGCTTATTATACAGAAACCAACTTTCCCATGTTAAATCGGCAAATTTTTTTTCCGTAAAGTTTTAAATATTGGACGAACCAAATATCGCAGTAAAATGAAACAAAAAGTAATATATTCGTATCAACGAGATCTTTAATTTGAGATAAAAACGAACTTTCTAAGTTAATAAGTAAAAAAATGGGAGCATTTTCAATTTAGCGTAAAATTAGATGTTTTGACAACTTTTTGAAAAAATTTCTTCTTCAAGAAATTATTTTTTAAAACAAGCTAGAGAATTCATAAATGTGCAGAATTCTTTGAAAACTGGTTTTTCAGATAGACAATTACTTAATCTAGGAACTTTTATAAAATTTGGCTTTTAGAAATCAAAATTTCCTATCTTAATTGCCGAAAAACTGTTAAATATCGCCAAAGAGACATAAATCGCCAAATATGAAATTGCTTCATCTCCGTTTACCCGAAAAATATTAATTTCAAATTGAGCTGCTTTTTCGTTTTTTAAGTTAATTTTAACCAAAGAATCTTTGTTTTTATTATTTTGTACAATTTTAAATTTTATATCCCTGAAAACAGAAATGAATACATTTTTCAATAACATTTGTTTCAAATCTGCAGCTTGAATTGCTGATTTTTTAATATTTTTCACACCTTAGAATAAGAAAGTCAGTACACTATATAGTATCCAATTTTAATATCCTTCAATTCAATCTGGCAATGATAATTATGATGCATAAAGATTTCTACTTCCTTCTATATAGTATACTATCAGGCTTTGCCCGCTTCGCTTGTAATTTTATTGAAATGAATTTCGACTTTCGGTTTTTAATGGATTTACACGTTGTAAGAGTTCCTGAAAACAATTTGACTATTTTTAGAAAATTTCTATTTGCATGTGTGTGTTCTATGTGTGTGGCGAAAGTTTTGTTCCAACTAGATATCAGGAGCTACTGCTCAGAATTACATAAAATTTATATGCAATTGAACCTTGATGCATAATAGCGTTTATCATTATTTGGTGTCAATTGCTCAACATGGTGCTTCTATACAGTGATTGCCGCAATTTCAGAGAAGGCTATATCTTAGTAACTAATACATGGAATTGCATAAATTTACAAATAAATTTACATTGTTACAAATTATAGTGCTTATCAACTTTTCTACCAATATCTCAACATGTGGCGCTGCTGTACAGCGATTTTTGCAATTTAAGGAAAGGTTCTGTTGCATATAATGAAACAAAACTTGATATGTGAAAAGGCCATTATGAGACATTATGCTGATTCAATCTCGATGCCTATCGGCCGATAAGTGGAGCTCATATACTACAATTTTTTTTTAGAACTGAAAGGATGCCATCTGCATGGTGAAAATTTACTTCCGTTGGACATTTTGTGCAACAATACCTCTCTGAGTTGATAATATTCAGCATTCATAATGAAAAAAATAATAATTAATTTGTGCTGCGTTAATATGTATAGGAAAATGTAGAAGAAAGTTTTGTGATGGACACGACATACTAGTCTGCATAGAAAACCCATGGATAATGTCTAGCAACCAGAATTATGGAAAGTTTAACGCAAAGAAAACTTTGTAATACAGTTTAACGAAAAGAACAACATCGCATGAAAGCTGAGTTGATATCCGGACATATCTGATGTAAAGTATCAGGTTAACTCCAGTAAATATATAAACTATTTAAAAAAAATAAATGATATCTACAAAAAAGACACTTAAAATGTACAAAAAAGCCAAGCTCAAAGAAAGAGAATGGATTAAAGTTGTGTCTAAAAAGGGTGTGATATAAAATTCCCAAGCTTACATTCAAATACTTATTTAATATTCCCTTTTAACTAAATTTTCACATGTGAATCAAGTGCCTTATGATATGTTGATAGAAATCCTTCTTTCCTGTACTAAATGCATCATAGCGTGTTCCTGAAAAATATTATTATTTTTATTTATGTATGATGGGCTTGGCGGCCATCTTTCAAGTAATGAACAAACATTCACACAATTTGAAAGAAGTTTCTTAAAATATATCTCAAATAAAATTAATTTTGCTATTCCATTCAGCAGAGACGGAAATATTTCGATAAGATGATTTCTTATAAGTATTTAGTATTAAGTGCTTTTCCATCCTATAAATGACGGGAATAAAAGAATATAAAAATTTAAATTAACGTAAAAACATGTAGGAGAGGGGGGGAGAGCATAGAAGCTTCCACACCCCCCCGTTATATTTACCCAATCTGATTTTAGCTTCTTGGAATAAATATCTCGTAAAAATAATATGGTTATTCCATTCAACAGGGGTTGAAATATTCAGATTAAAAAAGAAAAAAAATGCATTAAAAACATCGCAAAAGCCCCGTTAAGCACACAAGTTGAATCAATTTAAGTTTCAACAGTGTTAAGTTTGGCGCACTCCCATCCTCCCATCCTATAATTATTTCCCATTGCGCAGCACTAGTGCGATATAAAACTCAATTAACCAACCAATCAACCAACTCATCCTATAATTGATGAGATTTATAGAATTCAAACTAACGTAAAACTTTGAGAGATGGCCGCCAAGCCCATCATACATAAATAAAAATAATAATATTTTTCAGAAACGCGCTATGATGTATTTAGTACAGGAAAGAAGGATTTCTATCAACATATCATAAGGCACTTGATTCACATGTGAAAATTTAGTTAAAAGGGAATATAAATAAGTATTTGAATGTAAGCTTGGGAATTTGATATCACACCCTTTTTAGACACAACTTTAATCCATTCTTTTTCTCTGAGCTTGGCTTTTTTGTACATTTTAAGTGTCTTTTTTGTAGATATATATATATTTAAATTAAAAATCTCTTTTCAAAATACAGTTAAAGTTTATACATTTATTTAATTTTCAGACTTTAAAAGGATACATATTTTAAATATTAACATAATCAAACAATTTTTTTAAATTATTATTTAAATAAATAATGGCTAGGGGATGAAATAGTGCTTACACTGAGTATTAGAAAAAACATTATTTCATGAACTTTATTAAAATTCATAAAAAATGTTCAAATAATAATAATAATAATAATAATAATAATAATAATAATAATAATAATAATAAAACACGTCAGAATAAATAAATAACATCTTTACTTTGAAATCCACAAGAATTTATTTAAAAAATATAATTATTTCTTTTTTTTTTTAATTAATTAATTTCTGCATGAAAAATTCTATTTCCTAAATACATTTACAACTAGCAGGCGACGCCCGCTTCGCTGGTCCCTATTTTTAAATGAATCACTATAATAACTGAATTCTCAGAATTGCATTAATTTTTATCTCGTGGGAAAAAAAAAAAAAAAAAAAAAAAAAAAAAAGAGAAACAAAATCTGATTAGGAAAAATGTCACACCGGGTTCTCACTGTCTTCGGAAAAAATTCCCAAAATGCTCTAACTCTCATTATTTTCCCCCTTCGCCCCCCCCCCCCCCGTCTATCCTAATAATTTTACAAATTCGAAAATATCCGCAATCGATTTGTAAGTATCAAAACCTTTATGCACCAGTTTTGAACGATCTATCTCTATTTTAGTTTTTTGCCCCTCCCAATAATTTTAAAAATTCAAAAATATTCGCAATCGATTTGTAGGTATCGAAAACCTCTATGTACCAATTTTGAATGATCTAACTCTATTTTATTTTTTTCCCCTCCGCCCCCCACTTCGAGGCCCTTCTAATAACTTTACACTTTCGAAAATATCCCCATTCGACTTGCATGCCTCTAAAACCTATCTGTAGCAATTTTGAACGGCCTAAATGTATTTCTATTTGTTTTTGCCCATAGCCCCCCTTACAGTTCCACCCCCTTCCCACCCCTCCTAATAGTTTAACAAATTCGAAAATACCCCAATCGATTTGTAAGTATCGAAAACCTCTATATACCAATTTTGAACGATCTAACTCTATTTTTATTTTTTTGCCCCCCTCCTCTCCCCTCCCCCTTCTCGCCCCTCCTAATAACTTTACACTTTCGAAAACACACCCATTCGACTTGCAGGCCTTTAAAACCTGTCTGTACCAATTTTGAACGGCCTTAATGTATTTCTATTTGTTCCTGCCCATAGCCCCCCTTGCCGCCCCACCCCCTTACCGCCCCTCCTAATAATTTTACAAATTCGAAAATATCCGCAATCGATTTGTAAGTATCGAAAACCTCTATAAACCAATTTTGAGCGATCTAACTCTATTTTTGCCCCCCTCTCCCCTCTCCCCTCCCCTTCTCGCCCCTCCTAATAACTTTACACAATCGAAAATATCCCCATTCGACTTGCATGCCTCTAAAACCTATCTGTACCAATTTTGAACGGCCTAAATGTATTTCTATTTGTTTTTGCCCATAGCCCCCATTACCGTTCCACCCCCCTTCCCACCCCTCCTAATAGTTTTACAAATTCGAAAATATCCCCAATCGATTTGTAAGTATCGAAAACCTCTATATACCAATTTTGAACGATCTAACTCTATTTTTATTTTTTTGCCCCCCCTCTCCCCTCCCCCTTCTCGCCCCTCCTAATAACTTTACACTTTCGAAAATATACCCATTCGACTTGCAGGCCTTTAAAACCTGTCTGTACCAATTTTGAACGGCCTAACTGTATTTCTATTTGTTCCTGCCCATAGCCCCCCTTGCCGCCCCACCCCCTTACCGCCCCTCCTAATAATTTTACAAATTCGAAAATATCCGCAATCGATTTGTAAGTATCGAAAACCTCTATAAACCAATTTTGAGCGATCTAACTCTAATTTTATTTTTTGCCCCCGCCTCTCCCCTCCCCCTTCTCGTCCCTCCTAATAACTTTACACTTTCGAAAATATCCCCATTCGACTTGCAGGCCTTTAAAACCTATCTGTACCAATTTTGAATGGCCTAACTGTATTTCTATTTGTTTTTGCCCATGTTTTTGCCACACCCTTACCGCCCCACCCCCTTCCCGCCCCTTCTAATAATTTTACAAATTCGAAAATATCCCCAATCGATTTGTAAGTATCGAAAACCTCTATATATCAATTTTGAACGATATAATTCTATTTTTATTTTTTTGCCCCCCCTCCCCTCCCACTTCTCGTCCCTCCTAATAACTTTATACTTTCGAAAATATCCCCATTCGACTTGCAGGCCTCTTCAACCTATCTGTACCAATTTTGAACGGCCTAACTGTATTTTGTTTGTAACTGTTTATTTTTGTCCCATAGCCCCCCCTTACCGTCCCACCCCCTACCCGCCCCTCCTAATAATTTTACAAATTCAAAAATATCCGCAATCGATTTGTAAGTATCGAAAACCTGTATGTACCAATTTTGAGCGATCTGACACTATTTTTAATTTTTTGCTCCCCTCCCCTCCCCCTTCTTGCCCCTCCTAATAACTTTACACAATCGAAAATATCCCCATTCGATTTGCAGACCTCTTAAACCTATCTGTACAAATTTTGAACGGCCTAACTGTATTTCTATTTGTTTTTGCTCCATAGCCCCCCTCCTTCCTGCCCCACCTGGGGGCTGAATTTCTAAAATTCCAGAAATTCGTTTTTAGATAGTTGCATTAGCTATATTTTAGAGCAAAAATTTCACGTATATCTATTTTTTTTTTTTTAAGATATGTTGGATTATGCGAAATCTCGTTTACGCATGTGAAATCACGTTTTGCCCCCCCCCCCCCCGCTTCCCTCGGGGACCAAATTTCAAAAATTCCGAAAACCTATTTTTAGACATTTGTATTAGCTATATTTTAAAGCAAAAATTTTACGGATATCTGTTTTTTGTTTGAGATATGAAGGATTTTGTGAAATTACGTTTTGCCCCCCTCCCCCCTTGGGGGGCGAATTTTGTAAAACCGCTTGCGGCGTTGTGTTTCTCGGGTCATAAAGATTAACCATGCCGAATTTTGTCTCGGTCGGTGAAACGGCCTAGGTTTCTATAGCGGACAGACAGACAGAGAGACAGACACACACACACACACACACACATACTCTGCTCTTTTATGTATATAGATTACAATAAATAAAAAAATCCTCCTTTAATTTTAAATAACTATTTCTACCTGTTTCTAAATAATTAATTTTTTTTTTTTTTAAGGAAAGAAAAAGTTAAATATGTATTTGATTTTAATATAAGCTACTAGAAGGCGTCATCTAGTAGCTTATATTGAAACTATATACATTCCTACATTTAATTCATTTTTCTAAGGAAAAAAAAAAAAGAAAGAAAGAAAGAGAAAAAAAATCTGGAGTGACTCCACTCGACTTTCCGAACATTGAGTAATTAAACGTTTTGTAAATAAAGTGAAGAAAAAGGAGTTGTTAAACAAACAAAAGGGAGAAAACCATAATAGAGTGTTTGAGAATTTTACTCCATATATTACACGATGTTTTATTTAACGCTACTGATCTTTAAGCCCATAGATCATAATGATAAAGAATTTTTCGTTGTGTCCCTGTAAAAACCTATAAATGCTAGATTCACCAAAATGCTTATAGTTAGGGCAACAGTGATTTATAATATTCATATAAATTATCAGCTCAATTGAATAAGGCGTTTAGCTGCTATCGCACTTTTAAAAATTTGGTCCCATAGGCCATAATGATAAAGATTTTTTCTTTGTGTCCTTGTAAAAAAACTGTAAGTGCTAGATTCATCAAAATCTATACAATGTGTGCAACTGTGACCTATAACATGTGTACAAATTTTTTGTTTATATTAATAAAGCGTTTAGACGCTATCACACTTTTAAAAATTTGGCCCCATTGGCCATAATGATAAAGAAATTTTCTTTATGTCCCTGTAAAAAAACTATAAATCCTAGATTCTCCAAAATCTATACAGGTTGAGTATCTGTGACCTATAATATGTGTATAAATTTTTTGCTCAATTGATTAAGGCGTTTATATGCTATCGCATTTTTAAGATTTTGGTCCCGTAGGCCGTAATGATAAAGAATTTTTCTTTGTGTCCCTGTAAAAAAACTATAAGTGCTAGATTCACCAAAATCTATAGGGCTCGTACTATGGTGACTTACAATATACGTACCAACTTTCAGCTTATTCGAACGAAGCGTTTAGACGCTAGCGTGTTCATTCACTGACATACACACATACATCCACACATACATACACACATACACACACACACATACATACATCATCGCAAAAATAGTGAAAAGGGACTCATTGGACCTTGAAACGTATAGAAACATCAAAATCTCAAATTCGGATTTTTGACATGATTACAATACTTTCCTCACTATAGTGTTCGGAAAGTAAAAAAATTTTTAATTGCATAGAAACGTGTCGAAATAATTATTCAAAATTAAAGGAAGGTTTTTTGTTTATTGTAGTTGTAAATATATTTATGAATTAGAATTTTTACGAAGAAATATTATTATTATTTTTTTTTAAAGCTTAACTTGAATTTTCCATAAAAATCTTCTACAGATGATTTTATCTTATTTTTAAAATTATAGAAATGTATAGCTTAATTTATATTTTGTCTATTTTTTTTCCCCAAACATTTTATATGAAAATATATATGAAGTAATTTTTACCTGTACTTTTGATGAAAATTTAAGTTGTGAATATTGGAGTAGTGTCTATACTTAGCCTCAAAAGGGAAAAGAAAATATATAAATAAATTTACATTTGTAACATTTACTTGATTTTTTTAATTGTTTAATTTGTATTTGTAATTCTCTAAAAAGAAACTTGCGAGATGTAAATTACGCAATTCTAACTAAAATTTGAAATTTCCCACTTATTTTTCTTTCTTTCTTTTCTTTTCTTTTCTTTTTTTTCTTTAAGAGTTTGAGAATCCCAGTCAATAATTTTTTCTAGTGCGAAGCTTCTCTATTTTGTTTCCAAGTGGCCGGCTACTTGAAAATTTGTCAGCATGATAACGTTTGAAATACTGAATTAATTCATACTAAATTTCTCGTGTAGATTTAGCTCAGAAATGTATTTGTTATGTTCATTTGCCAACTTAATCACCCTCTTGTTTCCCTGTGCCAGCACACTGAAAATTTCAAATTTATATTAGAAAGGTTTTATGAACCGATTTGCTTAAAACTCCATATATACATAGCCTTCATTTATAAATTCACCAAGGCCATTAATAAATTGTAGCTGCCATTTTGAAAAAAAAAAAAAAAAAAAAAAATGGTGGCAATTTCATAAGAAAAGATAAATCAGTTTACCCTTCCTAGGAGCCAGAAGGACTTGTTTTAATTTTTTGATCAGTAACCCCTAAAAAGTAATGATACAGTACAAAAAACCCTTAACGGCTTAAAAGTTTGTGACGCCGCTACTTTATGACTATAAGAATTTGAAATATGAGCCTTAAAAATAATGATATCAAATTTTAAGTGACGCTTTGCAATTAGTTAAAATATACATAGATTTTCTTATTTGATAATTTATTTTTTTCTTTTATTTATATTTATAGTGTAAACGTAATATTTTTAACTTCAAGATCAGACAGATATATAAAATACACTCACTGATGCTTTTCATTCGCATTTCAAATTCAAAGTAACAGTTTTAAAAGGAATGATATAAAAATTCCAGCGGCACCTCAGTTTATTTAAAAAAAATTGTTTTTAGATTCCATTAAAATTAATTTTGTTTTGTCTAATAAAGTATATTTACACATTGAAACAGTGCTTTTAATTTTCAAATGTACTGTCAAGTAATTATACTTTCAATGAGTTTGCATTACAAATTAAAATTATTTATTTCAATAAATTGATTTACCTTTTGCGTCTCGCTATCCAAAACTGCAAGTAAAATTTGTGTAAATGTTTTCTTTACGTCACACTACCTCTTTACGCAAATTTTCACTTAGTTGGATACTATGATACTTTAGATAGCGTGATGCAAAAGATAAATCAATTTATTGAAACAAATATTTTTAACTTGTAATGCAAACTCAGTGAAAGTATAATTATTTGACAGTATATTTGAAAATTAAAAGCACTGTTTCAATGTGTAAATATACTTTATTAGACAAAACAAAAGTAATTATAATGGAATCTAAAAACAATTTTTTTAAAATAACACCGAAGTGCCACTGGAATTTTTATATCATTCTTTTTAAAACTGTTATTTTGAATTTGAAATGCGAATGAAAAAGCATCAGTGAGTTTTTTTTATATATCTGTCTGATCTTGAAGTTAAAAATATTACGTTTGCATTATAAAATAAATAAAATAAAAAAGTAAATTATCAAATATGAAAATCTATGTATGCTTTAACTAATTGCAAAGCGTCACTTAAAATTTGATATCATTATATTTAAGACTCATATTTCAAATTCTTATATAGCCATAAAGTAGCGGCGTCACAAACTTTTTAGCCGTTAAGGGTTTTTTGTACTGATAACTTTTACCAAAACTTTGTATACTGAATTATTGACCGGAAAACATTAATTACATACAAAAAGATATTTAAAAGGGAATTAATATGGCAAGTTTGAAAAAAACCTTTCAGCCGTTTTTAAATGAACGCACTTGCGAGAACTGTAATTGAGCTATTTATAAAGAACACCTATCAATTTTCCTGAATTAACCAACTATATCATTCGAAAAGACATCTAAAAGAGTGCTTATATAGCAACTTAGAAAATCGTTAGAGTCGTATATGAGATACAGACTTCCGGTTTCTGATGCCCGACTTCTGCCTTTCCAGTTTTCACCAAATGTTGGAAAATTTATCTGTTCACCAAACCTGTCTCAGTTCTGAAGTTTTGTAATTATATCTTTACTAGTATATAACCCCGTCAAAAATGACGGAATGTGAACGATAAATCTTGAAAACAAAGTTTAAATCATGAAGATTACAATGTGATCAATTAAATGTATTTTCAATTTTTGTTTATAAATCAAATGCGTTTCGATATTTTAAAATTTTCATTCTGAAATTAAAAAAATTCTACCCGATCAACAAATATGAATGACAATAAAAAAACTGCTGGTTAACAAAAAATATAGGCCCGACAACACAACAGCAACAACACATCCCAGTGTTCCCTCTATTTAAAGTCCTCATAGTAAGAATAATCTGGTGTGTCACTCACACGACTTTCTCTCTTACCCTGAAATTTAATACTATAAATACAGGTTGGAGATTAAGAGGTAAGTTAACGGATACTGTTATGTAAACCTATGTTAAACAATTCAAATTATAGGCTTCGGAAGAGCTTTATATGATAATTAGTTCTGCCTCCCCTCCACCCCCCCCCGTTTCATTAATGCACCTACATTTATATAGAATTTAATTCGGTTATTAAAATATAATTCTGTTTTAAAAAATAATTTATTAAAACTATTATTTAAAAAAATTATCTTGTATGATAATACAGACGATTTCCATATTAGAGAAGTAGTATAACACTAAATATTAAAAAAAAAAAAAAAGTTGAATTTATTCTCAATATTAAAGTAAAAAAAAAAAAAAAAAAATGTTAAAAATGAAAAAAAATCGATAACTTTATTTTAAATTATCGCAGATCGATGGTTCAACCATTCGTTTTAAAGGTATTGGCGAGCTCTTTTGAAAGATACCCATCATGAAAATTTACTCCCCTCGAGTGGGGGCGGCGAGGCTCCTACATACACAAAAAAAAAAAAAAAATTCCCAGTTGACTATCTCTATTACAAAAAATATATATTCCTTTCATTTGGTTTAGTGCAATCTATAGATGTTTAATTCTACTTACCTGCAATTTTCCCCATAGACGTAATGTATTTGAACACTTTTGAATGTCCCTGTACACGAACCCTTTGCTTCATCTTAACGAAAAGCTTGCTGTAACATCCCTATATGATACACATTTAGAATACCGAGTTTGGAATTTCTGCTACTATTTGTTCTTGAGATATGCTGATAACAGACACACAGACATCCAGACACACAGACATCCACTCAGACAGGCAGACACACACAGAGACCATTTGCTAAAAACATGATTTTCGTATTCAGGGACCTCAGAACATGTAAGTATAACATAAACGCACGTTCGAAAATTTGACCCTAAAACAATACTTTCTCGACCCTATGGGTAAGAGAAAGTAAAAAAACGATTCACTTCATTTTACCAAAATACTTTTTTCTAGACTGTCGAAGATCCTGTTTTCAAATACGCAAGCGAAGTGAGACGTCACTGACCGTCCGTGGATGCAAAATAAAGATTCCCTATGTTAATCGTCCATTGGATTTTTTGTAAAAAATTATTAAAAATCGAGGAAAATTATTTATCGATTTTAATACCCGTATTTGGGTATAGATATGCTATCGTATCCATGTGTTAGATTGAGTTATTTTGCTGTCAAATTGACAAAATTTTAAATTTCAAAACTGTGTCATCTTTGGCTATTTTTGTATTTGGCGATTAAAAACATAATACGAAAATATACATGCCAGATGTTTATTTTCGTAATATGTATTGTACGAAATATTGTTTTATATAATTCATCGCTCTCTTAAGGTGTGTTAGGTTATTGTACAGGGCTAGTTAATTGTTAATTGCTTGTGTTATATAGTTGCATCTATCTTAGGTTTTAATCATTAGCTGCTTGTATTACTGATTTATTTTGGTATGTAATTTCTGTAAATTTTGCAAGTTTTTGTATGATTTGTAGTTATTGTATATTCATATTTATATTAAGGGGTGCAGTGTGTTATATTCACGTTTAGCTAGAGGGTAAATTTTAGCTGGATGTACTTATGTTGTAATGAGTAAACTATTGTCTGCATTCTACATTTTAGTTATCTAATAATTGGTACATTTTTATGATAACTTTGTTTGGCCGGTTTATTTATGATTCCTTATTGTTTGAGTTGTAGCTTTTATCTTAGGGTGAATAACGTTACTTTTTGTGAATTCTGTATTGTTTATACTTTGTTAATATCTGTATTGTTTTTGTTACTTTACTCATTTGTGTAACTTTTTTCTTTTTTGCGGCTACATTAGTTCTATCTTTGTAATTTGCTAGTTTGTAACCTTGTAATTGTTTAGTTTCTGTTTATTGCTCGCTGTTCTCCGAGTTCGTTTCGGTGGCTCCGGTCGGCGGGTTGTGGATGGGTTCCTTCACTCTCACCTCCTCATTTTTGAAAAGAATTAAATATCTTCGCCAAATAATTTGGCGATATTTTTTTTTCACGCCAAGGATGACAGATACATTAAGTCTATTCCGCTGCAACATATGAGTATCTTATATCAGACACTTTATTTAGACATTTGAAAACAAATTTGACTTCAAATTATGACAGAATATTTATCGTTTTCCTTTTAATTAGCATATTAGTTGGATATTTATTGTGTAAATATCATCCTTTGTAATGAAATGTGTATGTGTTGAATCGAATATGGAAGTTTCCATTTTTACTTCCATTACCCTACTACCGTAGGTAATGGAAGTATTGTATTCGGTCTGAAAATTCGATATCGGGTTTTCACCTGATTTACACGTTTCAAGGTCCCCTGAGTCCAAAAAAGTGGTTTTTGGCAATTGGTCAGTGTGTATGTATATGTGTGTGTATGTATGTATGTATGTATGTATGTATGTGGAGAATTTTCTGGCTATTATAGCTCAGAAACTAATAAAGATAGAGCTACGAAACTTTAGAATTGAAATACGTCTGGTGTACAGATGAAATTTCTAAATTTTGGTGAAAATTGAAAAACCGGAAGTGGGACTTCGGAAACCGCAAGTGGGACCGTAAGTCCGTATCTCAAAAACGACTCTAACGATTTTCTTAAAACTTGCTATATAAACACTCTATTAGATGTCCTTTCGAATGATATAGTTGGTTAGTTCAGGAAAATTGATAGGCGTCTTGTATAAATAGCTCAATTTCAGGCCTCGCAAAGGCGTTCCTTTAAAAACGGTAGAACGGAGTTTTTTCAAACTCGCCATTCTAACTCACCTTTAAATATGCTTTTGTATGTAATTATTGTTTTCCTGTCAATAATTGAGTTTAACCGGAAGTGGGACATCGGAAACCGGAAGTGGGACCGCAAGTCCGTATCTTAAAAACGGCTCTAACGATTTTCTTAAACTTGCTATATAAACACTCTATTAGATGTCCTTTCGAATGATATAGTTGGTTAGTTCAGGAAAATTGATAGGCGTCCTGTATAAATAGCTCAATATCAGTTCTCCCAAGGGCGTTCTTTTAAAAACAGCTGTCCGGATTTTTTTCAAACTCGCCATATTAACTCACTTTTAAATATCCTTTTGTATGTAATTATTGTTTTCCGGTCAATAATTGATTTTTTGTAAAAGTTGGTATCTCAAAAACGGCTCTAACGATTTTCTCTTTAGTTCACTTTTATGTTTTCTCATCGCATTATCTCTCAAAAATGCATATAATATGTGTAATAATGGGCAATGGAAGTCGTGTGGTTGTTTCACACCAGATTTTTTTTCTTGAGTTTTGAAATTTAAAATTTAAATTTTATCAATTTTGCAGCAAAAACAACTTAATCTAACGCATGCACACGATAAATAATCTATATTAATAAAATCAGAGTTTTGTCTGTAAATTTGTCGGAATTAAAAAATTTTGCGATATCTTCACGTTTCACACCCCATGAAAGCCGAAAATGACTTCAGAAAAATTTGCCTGTGTGTGTGTGTGTGTGTGTGTGTGTGTCATCGTGTCCGAATGTCGCTTTTTTGTCCGGGCATCACTTGAGAACGGCTGGACGGAATTCAACGGCGCTTGGCAGGAATTTAGGTCTTCACCCAACTTAAAATTATATCTATCAACTTTTCAGAAATTCCCCCCCGTTCCCCCCCGTTCCCCACTAGGGGGTAAAAGACTAAAACACGTTTGTCCGGGCATCACTGGAGAACGGCTGGACGGAATTCAACGGCGCTTGGCAGAAACTTAGGTCTTCACCCAACTTGAAATTATATCTATAGAATTTTCAAGATTATGATTAGTGTTTAAATTGTGGGTAAAAAACGCCTGCGCATGCGCCATAAATATTTTTTCACTAAAACGCTTTGAATGGAAAAATAAAGCATAAAAATAAATGATTAAGTTAAAGACTTCTTTATTCGCGTGATTCGGACTACAAATTTTGAAAAGATTGAAATGAAGTGTTGCCATCTAAGTTTCATACTTTAGTTAATTTTAAAAAATCTATTTGTCGTATCGAAAAACTGTTTACACCCCAGGATTCAGAAAAATCACCCCTTTCATTTGGTACTGAATTTGTAACGATAGGTCTGATACTTCTAATTTATTTTCTCCTTTTTACTTTTTCCCGTTTCCACTTAAATTTCATACTTTAGTTATTTTTAAAAAATCTAATTGTCGCATCGAAAAACTGTTTGCACCCCTGGATTTAGAAAAATAGCCCCTTTCATTTGGTATCAAATTTATAAATATAGGTCTGATATTTCTAATTTACTTTACCCTTTTTCCGTTTTTAACCCAGATTCGGTAAAAGGTTTTCTATTTATATATAGAATACCTACAAAAGTTGGTGATTTTTTTTTTCTTTTTAATGAGGAATTTGCACGTGGATAAATATTTTCATAGAGATATTTGGCATTAGTTTAATATATTTATTTAATTAAGCAGTACTTTTCTTTCCTGCATTAAAACAAAATTTTTTGTTGTTATTATGTATCTTATGAAGTTTTTTTTTTATGTTCTTCCCTTAACTGTAAATGATTATGATTTGGATTTTATTAAGATTTTTTATTTTTATTTTGTAAATATCAGAAAAAGAGTTTTTATTTTATTTTATTATTTTATTTTGTTTTATTTATTTATTTATTTTGTGTATGGAACAGCTTTAGTATTGGATCCCTTTGGCAAAACTTGAAATTCGGAACCGAAGTAGCTCGGACGTTTCTCGCCAAGATCTTTAATTGCACAATTGAGATAAATTCATCGCAAAAATGGCTTAAAATATTTAAAGTCACCAAGTGGTTCCCATACTAAAGCTGTGCGTTTCGTATTTATTTATTTATAATATTTTCTATTAAAGACTTCTGTGGTCACGAAATTTGGTGCGTAAATTGTTTGTTTGCATCCGGCACTTATTGTAACTGGATTTCACGAAATTCGAAATACCCCCCCTCCTTCTCGGAGTCGGAGGGCAATAAACGGTATAACTTCAGTATAACCCCACAGCTGAATTTGGCGATTTTTCTTTGGCGCCGTTTTGAAGGATAACGATGTCGTTCTGGACTGTTTGCGATATAATATAGCGGCCTAATATGTTGTTTATTTTGGATTTATGATTTTATGATTTTATGTTTTATGTTTTATGATTTAGATTATGATTTTTTCATTTATCATATATGATTTATGATTTTTAGATTTATGATTTAGCCATAATCGCCAACAAAAAAATCGCCAAATATCGTTGTAGGGATATCCTAAAGTAGTTCCCAATAAACACGTGTAGAAACATGTTTTTCCATTTGAATTCGCTTTGAATTATCTTAGAATGGCGAATTTTGGTGTGCGGATATTGATTAAGTGTACGCATTATGTACATTAGTGTGGTTTTGCAAAACTTCGAACTCACCCGCTGAGGAAGGGGAGGTAAGAAGTGGGTAAGTTGTGCCGAAGACAGTGGAGACCCAGACTCCTCACTTTTGCGAGCAAGAAAACCTCTACCAATCACAGCGAGAACTTAGGTTATTAATAAAGATATGGAATTTTGACAACTCATTTAAGTTTAATGTCCAGCGAAGCGGGCAAAGCCTGCTAGTACATATATATGCCGAAATATGGGGATTAAAATCGGGAAATAATTTTCCGCAATTTTTAATAATTTTTTACAAAAAATCCAATGGGCGATTAACATAGGAAATTTTTTTTTTTTTGCATCCACTGACGGCCAGTGTCATCATCACTTTGCTTGCGTATTTTCTAACTATCCAATAATTATAGACACTCCAGGCTAACCCAATTTCACCTGTACTCGATACTTCCAACCAGCTATCTCACCCACATCGCCAAAATATCCAGGATCCAGCTAATGCTTTCTCATTCTCAACCGAACATTTTATCTTGACTTGACATTATCACCTTAGACTACTCTTCTTTCAATACTCATTTCAACTGGTGACCTTTACTTGCCCAACCAAACATTCTATCCCAACTGTAACTTTATACTAATTTCAAAACAAAAATTAACTGGCGACATTTAAGTACTGAACTCGACGCCAATCATACCTTACAATGTAAACAAACAATGAAGCTTGATAAAAATATTTAAAGACTTTAATATGTTTTTACAAACATTTTAAGAGTTTTAAGGCTTTAATATGTTTTAGAAATACTTTAAGCGTTTTTTTTTTTTTTTTTTTAAGAAACAGTCAAAGAGTCGTTCATTCGGAATTAAAGAGTTGTCCATTTGGAATTTGTATTTTCTGAATGACAACTTTTGGTTTGTTTTTATTTGGTATTGCGTTGCTTATAATCATGAATTTACATAATTCTATTTATAGGTTCATATTTATAATAGCCAGTGATCCGTTATATTTAATTTAGACCTTTAAACATTATAATTGAATAGTTTTTCCAGGTTTTAGAGGAAATAAATAAGAATACGTGCAATACAAAACATATTATATGTATGTTTCCGTAAGTTGAACTAGCTGAGTAAGTGTAACAAACGGGAAAAAAATGGCTGCCAAAAGTTTTTTGTTTTGAAGCGGTCTAACCGGAATCGTTCATGACAGATGATTGTCATTAAATTATTAATTAGTTTCGGATACATGATTCCCCCCCCACACACACACGTACCTACACACACAGTGACCAATTGCCAAAGACTACTTTCTTGGACTCAGATGACGGTAAAGCGTGTAAATCAGGGAAAAACTCGATATCGGGTTTTTAGACCGAATACCATACTTTCATTACCTACGGTCGTCGGGTAATGGAAGTAAAAATCTGGGGTGTAATAACACCATGGGCGCATTCGAAAGTATTTCCCGGTCACTTCCCGAGTTGGGAAATGATGTCACGCGGGAAGTTCGGGAAATTAGAACTACCCTATATGAGCCATGTTTGTTTCTATATTTGTTTCCCGGGAAGTTGAGATGTGTACGGAAGTAGTTATATCTCGGTCATTTTTCGTAAGGGTCCTATATGGTAGTTCTAATTTCCCGAACTTCCCGCGTGACGTCATTTCCCAACTCGGGAAGTGATCGGGAAATACTTTCGAATGCGTCCCATGAATTCTAATCGAAACTGCAAAACAAATTATAAACTCATTTTTTAGATAGCATGCTGAAAAGAGATAAAGATTACCTAACAAATTGATCGTGTAGCAATTTTCTACCAATGAATTAATACAACATTTTAAAGACTATAAAATAGAATTCATAGAGAACGTTTGAAGATAACCGATAGAGCTTTGAGACACTAAGTTTTGAGATCTTAAATTGTCCCACTAAATCACGACGACGATTCATGTACTTGTAGTGAGTAGTGCCCAAGTAATACTTCTAAAAAATTATCTTAAATCGAGTTTATGCATAGTTTTGAAGAAAGCAGTTAAAGCCGTTTTTCAGAAACCGTCTATCGGTTCCACTTCCAGTTTTCAAAGAACTTAATATATACGAAAGAAGTTCTTAAATAAAGTTAATATGGTGATCTTGAAGAAAATTCATAAAGTCATTTTTTAAGAAACTTCCATGTGACATCTAAAATGGATATTCGTATAGAGGATGCCTTCAATTTCTTCTGAAATAATCGACTAATAAATATGACAGGCTTTCCAAAAAGGTGTTTATGCAGCCACTTCAAAGAAATTCGTTCAAGCTTTCTTTTAGATACAGATTCATAATCCCACTTTTTGCTTTCCATGTTCCCTTTCCTGTTTCGAAACTTTCACCGAAAGTTGAAAAACTCATCAGTATACCAAACCTGTCTGAGTTATGAACTTCTGTTATTCTACTTTTTATTCTTTCAGAAATATGATAGTAAGAAAATCTCACCTCATGATCCCACCTAAACGTTCACATAACACGGACGAATTTCCAAATCTGTACCAAGAAGATCTAAAACGTGTTAATCAAGTGAATTTGTATGATGAATTTTTTAATTAATTAACTACCATTACCTATAACAGTCAGGTCATGAAAAAAAAAAACAAATTGCAAGTGAAGTAACTTAAAACATTTACACTTACACGATAGCAACCTTTACAATATGTACACTTTTTTTTCCCCTTTTAACTTTCATTCCCGACTGTCGAAGGTAATGGAAGTATTGTGTTTGCTTAAAAATTTTTATATGGAGTTTTCCCTCGATTTACATGTATAGTTGAAAAAAAAAAAGTCTTTTGCAAACTGTCAGAGCGTTTCTATGCGTACGAAGAATTTTCTTACTATTACATCTTAAAAATAAATACATAAATAAGATAGATTAGCGAAGCTTTATATATAAGGCATGTCCCGTGGACTGATAAGTTGCTAAATTTTGAAGAAAATTTTAAAATTGGAATTGACTAATTTTGAAAAAATTTTTAAAATTGGAATTGACATATGGAAAGCTGGAAGACAGACAAGATCTATGTTTGTATTTAGAAAACGATTCAGACGATATTTTTGAAATGCAAAGTTTGTTATGTAAAACCTCTTTTAGATACACTTTCGTATTTATTGGTTGGTTATTGCAAGAAAAATGTTAGGCGTCCAGAGACCCTACAAAGAACACGTCGAAATGTTTCCAAGTCGGGAACTACCAAATATCGAATTTGCAAGATAACGACAAAATGCTCTCGACAGTTATTTTTTGTGCTACAATGATTTGATAAAAAAAACCCATATCGGAAGCCAAACTGGGAGACTAACACTCTATCGGAATCGCATATTAATTGATCAGAGTTAATGAACGATCAAATAAGAATATAGCGGTAATATCGTCGGCTTGATCGCACAGCTGCCCTCTGGAATTCCAGGCCCAGGTTCAAAACCCAGTCCAGGAATGGATGTTTGTGGTGTTCTTTATGTGTGAAATATACCTTTATAAATGTTCTTGTAATAAAATTTGTAAACCATTCTGGTCTGGATTATTCGAGATAAAAGCCGTCCTAGAGATGAGCAAAAATCTCAGTACTCATGAAAAAAAAAAAAAAATCGGCAATATTGTCAGAAATTTTTGATAAACTAGGGGGCTCTGCCCCCTACTCGCTCCGCTTACCAACCCCTGAGGGAGGCTTCGCCTCCCCCAACAGACTCACTTTACTTATTAACACATGCAGAGCTCTGCCCGCCTATTCGATGCTTTGTTTCACTGAAAAGGGATATTATTAGTGCATATTTCAAGATAAAAGCAGAAAACTATTATGGAAATCCTCATATTTAATGTCAAATTGAAATATATAATATTTATATATAAATAAATATATATATTTAATAGAAAGAAATTCATAATATCTAGACCATTTTGCATTACAGCTTTAGTATATGACCCTTTTTATTTCTTTTTACAACCTTAGATCCGGACCGCTGTACCCCAGTCAGTAGAGCGCCGAGCTCGTAACTGGTAGATTGCGGTTTCGGTTCTCGATTCGGACAAAGACTGTCGTGTGCACTAATGGTGGCTGGTGCACGCAAAATATGTCGTGGCGGCAATATCCTCGACCTTACCATCTAAATTTTACGTCTGGGAGCCACCGAACCGGGGGAGTCATCCCTTTCATGTTGGATCAAAATTGTGATGGCATGTCTCAGGAACAACCGTAGGGGTGCGTCCCAGACCGTCGCCAATTATCCATAGCGCAGTTATGGTGTGACGTCACACACAGCCTACCTAATTATCTACTTACTTACAACCATGGATCTTCTTATAATTTTCCCGTGTAAGAAAATTAATTTTTAAAAAGTAGAAAAAAAAGTTGATATTTATTTTCTGTTTTTTTACATCCATGGTTTCGGGCCGCGGTACCCTAGTCGGTAAAGCGCCGAGCACGTAATTGGAAGATTGTTGTTTCGATTCTTGAGCCGTCCAGAAACCGCCGTGTACACTAATGGAAGTTGGTGCACCTAAAATCTGTCGTAAGCCCTCCATGTTCCCATCTACACTATAACTAGGGGGATCACCAAAGCGGCGTAGGGGGGATCCCCTCCATGAAGGGTCAAAATTGGGATGGCATGCCTCTGGAACAACCGTAGAGGTGCGTCCCAACCCGTCGCCAATTATCCATAGTGCAGTAATGGTGCGACGTCAAACACAACCTACCCAATTATCTACCTACCTACAGCCATGGATCATATTATAATTTTCCCGTGTAAGAAAATTAATTTTCCAAAAGTAGAAAAAAAAGTTGATATTTATTTTCTTTCTTTTTTACATCCATGGTTTCGGGCCGCTGTACCCTAGTCGGTAAAGCGCCCAGCGCGTAATTGGGAGATTGTTGGTTCGATGCCAAAGACCGTCATGTACACTAATGGTGGCTAGTGCACGTAAAATCTCTCGTAAGTCCTCCATGTTCCTATCCACACCATGTTCCTATCCGAAGCGGGGAGGGGATCCCCATCTGTGAAGGATCAAAATTGTGTGATGGCATGTCTCCGGAACATCTCTAGGGGTGTGTCCCAGACCGTCGCCAATTATCCATTGCGCAGTACTGGTGCAACGTTAAATCTAACCTACCTACCTACCTGCGTACAACCACGGATCATATTTTAATTTTCCCGTGTAAAATGACTTCATGACAGAAGAACTACGTCACTGGGAGGAACTTTTTTCAAAATGCCAAATAGATTACCTTCATAAACTTGTCGTTTTTAGTTAATTACTTCTTTAATTAAAATGTTAGAAATTTCTAAGCAGCTGAAATGTCTTCCTTGGAATATTCGGAACTCATTGATACATCTCATGACGGGTAGGATCCTGCCCTCCGCTAGAGATGCTGTCGAAGACAAAAAATTTGACGCCAGTGACAGCAAATTTATTTTAATATATAGAGAAACAGATTGAAATATCGTTTTGTTGATAATCCAGAATAATATCGTTATCGTTCAACTCGGCACCAAAAGAAAAATCGCCAAATAGGGTTGTGGACATGCCTGAAATTTTTACCATATACATAAATATTTATATTTTAAACAACGAAGATTAAAATGCGCTCTATAACTTTAAAATTCAACGCATATTTTCTATGTGATGAATTTTTTTCCTTGCCATAATTAGGTATATGACATATATCATAAAAATATTTAATTCGGTAATACAAAAAAAAAAAAAAAAAAAAAATATCATTGCGAAATTATAAGATGCTGTCATTTTTAAATGTTTTGAATTTGATCTAAAATAATTTTTTTTTAAAAATACGTACCGTATATTTTAAAATATGTTTAAAAGGCCTACATTCAGTTAAATATAATAGCAAAAATAGAACAGAATACTGAATATTTAAATGCCAATTAATTTATCTTCATAAAAAAAATTAGAATACATGTTGCCACGGTCATAAAAACAAACAGCAAACAGGTTGACATATTACTTTGCAAATAATCCAGAACGACATCGTTCAAAAATCGCCAAAAGAAAAATTGTCGAATAGATATGTAGACCAGTCTGTTTCTACAATATAAATCAATATATATATTTTAAGCAACATAAGTTAAAATGTGGTCTATAGGAGATTTATGTGATGATATTTTTTTTTTTTTTTTGCCAAAATTAGATATATGAAATGTATCAGAAACATTTTATTCCGTAATATAAAAAAATTATCACTGAGGAATTATAAGATTTGATTTTGATCTAAAATATATTTTATGCTATTATATATCCTATATATTTTAAAATATTTTAAAAGGCGTTCATTTCGTTAAATATTTTAGCAAAAATAGAATAGAATACAGAATATTTAAATATCGATCAAGTTATCTTCATAAAAACTTAGAAATACAGGTTGCTATGGTCGTAAAAATAAATAGCAAAGAGATTGAAATATCATTTTGTTGATAATCCAAAATGATATTGTTATCGTTCAAAACGGCACCAACAGAAAAATCGCCAAATAGGGTGCTGCCCGAAATTTCTACCATATACATAAATATATATTTTTTAAACAACGAATATATATATTTTATAAATTTATATATATAAATATATATTTTTTAAACAGCGCTCTAAAAGAGTTTTATGTGATGATTCATTTTCTTGCCATAATTAGGTATATGAAATATATCATAAGAAATATTTAATTCAGTAATATAAAAAAAATATCATTGCGAAATTATAATATGCTGCCATTTTTAACAGTTTTGAATTTAATGTAATTTTTTTTTTCAAAATTATAGCCTATATATTTTTAAATATTTTAAAAAGGCATAAATTTACTTAAATATAATAGCAAAAATAGAATAGAATACTGAATATTTAAATGCGATCAAGTTATCTTCATAAAAAATTAGAATACAGGTTGCTGCGGTCATAAAAAAACACAGCAAACAGGTTGACATATTATTTTGTAAATAATCCAGAACGTCATCGTTATTGTTCGCAAGAGCGCCAAAATAAACAATGCCAAATAGATTTGTAGACCAGACTGAAAATTCTAACATATAATTTAATATATATATTTTAAACAACATAAGTTAAATTGCTCTATAGAAGATTTATGTGATGTGCCCCCCCCCCCCCCCCCCATAATTAGGTATATAAAATGTATCGTAGAAAGATTTAATTCCGTAATTTAAAAAAATTATCATTGAGAAATTATAATATGCTGTCATTTTTAAGTGATTTGATTTTGATCTAAAATATATATTATGCCAAAATATATCCTATATCTCTATATATTAAAAAAAAGTTTCTGTCGCTGGCGTCAAATTTTTTTGTCTGCGACAGCAGCTTCTCGCAAAAGGTAGGGTTCTCTGCATCATAAGAGGTATCAATGTCTTCCGAACAACCCAAGGAAGACATTTCAGCTTCTTAGAAATTTCTATCATTTTAATTAACGGAATTATTAACTAAAAACGTCAGGTTTTTGAAGGTACTCTATTTGCCACCTTGAAAAAAGTTTCTCCCAGTGACGTCATTCTTCTGTCATGAAGTCACTTTACACGGAAAGTTAAAATATGATCCATGGTGTAAAAAATAAAATAAATGCCGATGTTTCTATCAAGAAAAATATCTCTATTACTTAAAATTTCTTATGTTGTTTATCAGTTTTTTGTTTTTAAATATTTTCTCTGGCGAATAATTATCGTGATTTCGCATTATCCGTTATAAGTAAGCACTTAATTTGGTGATATTTTTTATGTCTACATTTGTATTGTAAGAAGTTTTAAAACAAGAAAGAAAAATCATGCAGTACGCATTGATTAGAAACACTTTCCAACTGTACGTAATTGTTGTATCGAATAACTTTTAATATTCTTTGCCTACGTTATCACACAACAGACAGAAGGACTGAAAAATATACAGATATACTAATTGATTTTAAAATTACTCTTAGGCATTTTGGAAAGTGTTAAAAAGGTTTAACGTAAAATAAAATGCAGCCATTAGATTATAATTACAGCTTTTGATCTCTCTGAATATTTTAGTGTAGCCCTGTAAATCAGAAAGTTAATCATATCATATTCTATACAAAACATTATTTTAGAGTGTTATCAATAAATTTCAATATTTTTATGATTTTTACAGTAGAAAGACTTTTAAATATAACTTTCAAAAAATTCTGTCCTAAAACGTAATGCATTGGCATTTTTTTGTTGTTGTTGTTGTCCTTGTAAACAAACTAGTTGCACAGGACCTATTAATGTCATTTTAAATGGAGAACATTCTTTAGGGATAATGTTTACAAAAATAACACTCATAGAACACAATGCTTTCGAATGGTTTTGGGTGTCCCTGTACACAAACCAGAAGAGATATTCACTCCATTTTCAATATGGAACATCCGGTAGTGAACTTCAGCAAAATATATCAGTTTCGAGAAATTCCATAAATAATTACAGAAGTTAGAGCGCGGGCTTACAGACAGACAGACAGATGGACAGATACACAAACTGAAATCATATTCGCACTTAAAAATGTTAGAAAGAGTTAAAAACACTTAATGTAAACGAAAATACAATTTTAGCAATTTTTTATTAATAGCTCTTAATATAAATGGATATTTTTCTGTCACCCTGTAAATATAATGCTAATTATGCTATATTCTATGCAAAGCACTTTTTTGTGCATATAAATAACACATTTCAATTTCCTAAAACTTCATGGAAAGTAAAGTTATTAAAATTTGATTTATAGAAATATCTCTCATAGAACGAAATGCTTTGGAATACTTTTGAGTGTCCCTGTATATAAATCGGTGGTGGTATTTCCTCAATTTTATACAGGACACATGCAGTAGGGAATTTGAATAACATATTTCAATTTCATTAAGATATGTCTACAGTAATGGTATGAAAATGGTTTATAGATATAGCTCGCATAGAACACAATGATTTGAAATACTTTCGGGTGTCCCTGTACAAACTATTAGAGGTATAAACTCCATTTTCAATAGGAAACATCCGATAGTGAACTTGAATAACATATATCAGTTTTAAAAAATTCCATAAATATTTACGGGAGTTAGAGATCGGACAGACAGACAGGTAGACAGACAGACGGACGGACAGGCAGATACACAAAACTGAAATCATAATCACACTTAAAAAATGCTAGAAAGTGTTAAAAACGCTTAACGTAAACGAAAATACAATTCTAGCAATTTTTTATTAATACCTCTTAATATAACTGGATATTTTTGTGCCACCCTGTAACTCTAATGCTAATCATGCTACATTCTATGCAAAGCATTCTTTTGTGCATGTAAATATATATATTTCAATTTCCTAAAACTTCGTGGATAGTAAAGTTATTAAAATTTGATTTATAGAAATATCTTTCCTAGAACGCAATGCTTTGGAATACTTTTGAGTGTCCCTGTACATAAACCGATGGTGGTATTTCCTCCATTTGATACAGGTAACATCCAATAGTGAACTTGAATAACATATTTTAATTTCATTAAGATATGTCGACAGTAAAGGTATGAAAATATGGTTTATAGAAATACCTCTTATAGAACATAATGCTTTGGAATACTTTCGGGTGTCCCTGTACACAAACCAGTAGAGATATAAACTCCATTTTTAATAGGGAACGTCCGATAGTGAACTTGAATAACACATTTCAATTTCATTAAGATATGTCGACAGTAAAGGTATGAAAATATGGTTTATAGAAATACCTCTCATAGAAACACAATGCTTTGGAATACTTTCGGGTGTCCCTGTACACAAACCAGTAGAGGTATAATCTCCATTTTCATTAGGGAACGTCCGATAGTGAACTTGAATATCATATTTTAATTTCATTAAGGTATGTCTACAGTAAAGGTATGAAATTATGATTTATAGAAATACCTCTCATAGAGCACAATGCTTTGAAATACTTTCGGGTGTCCCTGTACACAAACCAGTAGAGGTATAAACTCCATTTTCAATAGGGACCGTACAATAGTGAACTTGAATAACATATATCAGTTTCAAGAAATTCCATAAATATTTACGGGAGTTAGAGCGCGGACAGACAGACAGACAGACGGACAGACAGACAGACGGACAGACAGACAGACGGACAGACAGACGGACAGACAGACAGACAAACCGAAGTCATAAACACTTTTCAACCTTGTTGGAAAGTGTTAAAAATAACTTAAATTGGGCTTGAAAAGTTGATTTCCAAAAGCTCATTGTCTCATGTCGGATCATTTGTTCTATTTTAAAATTATCATCATTTACCATTTGATAACCATTTCTTAATGTCTGTAAAGTGAATTTATAAAGAAATATATTCCACTTATATATGCTGTCATTAATTATAAAAACAGTAATAAAACATACTTTCAGCATATCTTTTATATAGAAAGGTTTTTTACGTACTAAAAATACGTATTTTTTACGTAAACTTAAAATAATTTAAGTAACTCTGAATTTTGTTACTTTGACTCCGTTTTATTAAAGAGCTTTATTTTTCTTGTAATGTACATGATTGTGATTTATTTAGGTATTTTTAACTCATTTTAAGATGTATATAGAATGTTTTTTATATAATTTATGTAATCACGTTTGAATTTCTTATGAATTTTATTTGTAATATCCAAGAATCGCTTAATTTGATTTATGTTTATAGTTTAAGAACATCATTTCCCTGAAGATGGTTAAAAATTGAATGTTAACCGAAACGTCGGAAGGTAGAGATATTTTGAGATATAAATATATTTTAAATGGTGTGATATGCTGAAAGTATGTTTTATTACTGTTTTTATAGGTGAATTTTTTTTTTCACACTTAAAAAAAAAGAAAAAAAAAGAACCTTTTTAAAATACCTTAAAATATATTGGATACATTTTGGCATAAAATATATTTTAGATCAAATTGAAATCATTTATAAACTAGTATGCTGTGGCCACCACAAGACTTTCTTCTATATTTTCCTATACAAATTCACGCAGTAACAATATTAAAAAAAAAAAAAAAAAAAAAAAAAAGTTTTTTTTCGTTAAAAAAAAAAAAAAAAAAATCGATAACTTTGTTTTAAATTATCACATATTTATAATTCAACCATTCGTTTTAAAGATATTTACGAGACCTTTCGAAAGATACCCATCTTGAAAATTTACCCCCCCCCCCGGAGGGTACTTTCCCCTAGGGGGGGGGAAGCGATGACCGAGATTTTTTTCCTAATTAACTACTACTATTATCAATAATTCATAATAATTTCACATACTGCCATGTTAAAAATTTAGAAAAAATAAGATCACAGCACCACCTGTTGAGTGATTGATCCCCAAATCTAATCAGCCCCAGTTTATGTCAGGGGCCAACTAAATACCAAGTCTGGTTAAATTTCGTTAAAAAAAAAAAAAAAAAAAAAAAAAACGATTTTTTTTCTAAGTTATTTTTTGTTAAAAGTAAAAAAAATCGATAACTTTGTTTTAAATTATCACAGATTTATAGTTCAACCATTCGTTTTAAAGGTATTGACGAGACCTTTCGAAAGATACCCATCTTGAAAATTTACTCACCTCGAGGGGGGGCTTCCCCTCCAGGGGGGTTCACGAGGCTCCTACGCATACAAAAAAATTTTCCCAGTTGACTATCTTTATTATAAATAATTCTTGTAAATTTCATAATGATTACTAAAAAATAATTCTCTTTATACACATTTATACAAAATTTTGTCCTATATCACCATGTTAAAAATTTAGAAAAAGCGGGATGGCAACGCAACCTGTAAGACAATTTTTACCAAAAGTTGATAGGCACTAATTTATGTCAAGGTGCAACTACATACCAATTTGTATGAAATTCTGTGCAGTAGTTCCTGAGATACAGTTGCCACAAAATTTTGTCACACACACACACACAGACAGACTGACAGACAGACAGACAGTCAGACAGACAGACATTTTTTAAAAAGGGTCAAATCGTGTTCTACAGCTCTCAAAACGTGTAAATCCATCAAAAACCCGAGGTCGAAAATTTTTACGAATCCAATACTTTCTCTATATTACATATAGAAGAAAGTAATAACAGCATCTTATAATTTCGATATAATAAATTTTTAACATTTTGACAAGAAAGCGCTCTATTCTTATAGAGCGCTTTTTAACTTACGTTGTTTAAAATATATATATTAATTTATATGTTAGAAATATCAGGCATGTTCAAAATACTATTTAGCTATCTTTCTTTTGGCATTGCTTTGAAAGATAAGATGTCGTTTTGGATTATTTACAAAATTATATGTCAACCTGTTTGCAGTGTATTTCTCTATATATTAAAAAAAAGTAACTGTCCCGGGCGTCAATTTTTTTTTGTCTGCGACAGCATCTTCTCGCGGAGGGCAACGTGCTCTTCATCATGAGAGGTATCAGTGTATTCAGACTTCTTCAAGGAAGGCATTTCAGCTGCTTAGAAATTTCTATCATTTTAATTAACGAAGTTATAACTAAAAACGTCGGGTTTATAAAGGTACTCTATTTGCCACCGGAGGGAAAAGTTTCTCTTATGACGTTTTTTTTCTGTGTCTCTGACGTCACTTTCCTCAGGAAAATTAAAATGAGATCAATGGTGTAAATAAGAAAAATTGAAAAATATGCATCTTTGAGATGCTCGAGAGAAGAAAGAAACTATTTAGAATAGCAAAACATGAAAATAACCGATATTTAAAAAATATTAAGTAAAAATTTAATAAAAATGAAATGAAAATTAGTTTATATTATTATTTTATATTATTAGTTAAGTTTATACTATCAGTTTAGTTTATATTATTAGTTTTTATTTTAACGTTAGGCGAAAAAGATTTAGTAATGAATATAATAATTATGTTAAACAACGATTGGTATAGAATTAGAGGTTAAGCCCGGAAATTGGTATAACTTCAGTATAACCCCACAGCTGAATTTGGCGATTTTTCTTTGGCGCCATTTTGAACTATAACGATGTCGTTCTGGACTGTTTGCGTTATAATATGGCAGCCTATATGTTCTTTATTTTGGATTCATGATTGTATGATTTATGATTTAGATTATAATTTTATCATTTATCATTTATGATTTTTAGATTTATGATTTAGCCATAATCGCCAACAAAAAATCGCCAAATATCGTTGTAGGGTTATACTGAAGTTGTTCCCAAATCATAAAATAAAACACTTTCAAAATTTAAAACACTTTATTTAAAAACAAAGTAGTCAATCGGATGTCGGTGGAAAATGGGCCGATATAGAGTTTAACATAGATTCAAAGCAGTCTCTATTTTCTTTCACCTGATGCTGTCGCCATATGAACTCTGATAAATAAGATTCCAAAAGATATCTCGCTGTCCCCTTATGTCTCTTGTGTGCGAACAACAAGATTGCTCTTTATTGGCGCATTAGCGTAACTTCTGCTGCGGTGGCGTTAATACGTATGTACCGAGAAAAATTATAAAACAGTGCAATAATAATAATAATAATAAAATTCGCAACCTATTTTGTTTTTTAAGCATTGATGTAAAACTTTGCAGTAAACAGAATTTAAATTAATACAACGGGACTTTTTGTTTGTCTATTTTTCCATGTAATGGAGCCCACCAGCGGCCGAGCGGTTCTGCACTCAAAGCTGGTAGATGGGAGGTGCCGGGTTCGATCCCAGGTCACGCTCATCGACCTAGCCGTTCGGAGTTTTCCGTGGTTTCCTCCGAAACTCGCGTAAATACGGGCTAGGACCCCTTAGAAAGACCCCCACGGAGGGCATTCCCCCCCCCCTAGGCCTAGGACACATCAGGAGTCAATCGGCCTTAAATCCTACAACCATGTAATGGAATGAAGTAACTGCATTGCTAAATTATTTTAGTTACACCTAATACAGGACCTCACTGGCAGATTTTAAAATTTTCATTTATTTTGAAGATGACTTATATTATCTATCTCAGTTATGCATGTCAAGATTTTTGCGAGAAAAGTCTAAGCTACTTCGGTGCCAAATTTAAAATTTCGCCAAGAGGTTAAACTGTACTAATGCTTCAGCATAATTTTTTTTTTTTTTTTCAATTTTATTTTAATTTTTTTTTAACTCAATTAAAGAGAGAAAAAAAGAAGAACATTTTTTATTTGGTCTAAATATGTACAAAATATCTCCAGGTAAAATATTATCCGTATTATTAGAAAGAAAATGGCCAAGGTAGTTTTTCCTGTACCATTGATGTCTCTATAAATTAAATTATCCAATATCATTATATTTCATTCTCCACATACATTTTTTATTTTCTAAATTGAATATTATATAATATATATGTAAAAAAATCAAGGTGTAATCAGTACATACCCAGAAGATGTAGCAAACAAATATTCAGAAGCCATCATTAACACAAGTTCGGGAGATATCGCCAACAACTATCAAGATGTCATGATCAATATATGCCAGTAGATATCGCCAACAATAATAATTATTCAGAAGATATCGCCAACAAGTATTCAGGAGCCATCATGAATGTTTATTCAAAAAATATTGTCAACAAATATTCAAAAGCCATTCAATTTATGAATAGTGATGTTCTATCTCGAATACTCGAAACCGGCAATTCGTTATTACAATACGATCAAGGATGAATTTTTCACTTATCAGTAGGTTTCGAAAAATGTGATCCCCCCCCCCCCGATTTAACTTAATATTTACTATAGTTTAAGAAGTGGTAAAATCAGATATTGACGGGCATCTTGGCAAATTCATGGCGACAATGCAAAATCGCTATCTGAAAAAAATTGTCCTGTCGTACTACTACTAATGAAATGTTTAAAATAATTGCAAAAATCACATAAGGAATTTATTTTCGATGGATCTGACTAAATCATATTCTAGGAAAAACGCACTTTAAAAAGTTGCATCTTTACTGTTTTAATCACCATTCTAAACCTTGCTGTACATTGGAAATAAATGCAGAGTGTTACACATTGCCCTAAATTAACTAAAAAAATTTAATAGTAAAAAATATAGGCATTAGAAAAAATAAGTTCATAATTTCTTTAATCAAGCAATAATACCCGAAAAATTCATCGGCAAACAGAGACAAAAATTTAACAAATGGATCGTATACTAAAGCTGTAACGCTAACGGCCTTATTCACCAAATCAGTGTTAACCCATGGTTCACGTAACACTTGTGTTAGAGTTAACACTCCCTTAACCCTGGGTTAGAAAGTTTTCGTATTCACCATCCGTGGATCAGTTGACCCCAGAGTTATCTGTAAAAGTCTCGCTGATTGGTCAATAAAAACGCCATGCATTAAAAAAGTAAACAAGAGTGTTTTCCCTGTAACTGTAACATGCCCATTTAACACCAGAGTTAACCCACCAATTTAGGAGGATTAAAAAAAGAGGGTTATTTTGCGTGGTGAATACCGATTTTGAGATAACCTAGCGTATTCCCGGGTTAACATCAGTGTTAAAATTTGGTGAATAAGGCTGTGAATCGTTTAGATGTTAAGAATTTCTCTCTGTTCTAAACAGTTAGTGCTATCGTTGTTTATTTTGTGTGTCTAGCTGTCTAACATATGTTTTCTCTCAAAATAATTGCAAATTCTTATTAAACTGTCGAACGTTAAGACTGCTTTTTCACATATTATAAACGATATAATATTATATATTGTGTATTTCAATGTCATACCAAATATGGTGGATTTCTATAATATTGTTCAACTTTTCTCTTGTGTTATGTATTATTAATATTCCAATTCAATGAAAGGCAAAGTTGCGAATAGTCGGGTAGAATCCAGCATGGGTTAATGAGCGAAGCAAGTCGGGGGGAGGCGAAGCCTTCCTCGGGGGTTGGTGAGCGGAGCGAGCAGGGGGCAGAGCCCCCTAGTTTTATAAAATTAAACATTTCTATGATAAATTTAACATACATAATTATGGCAAGAAAAAAATTCATCATATAAATCTCTTATAGAGTGCATTTTAACCTTAATCGTTTAAAATATATGCACTATATTTATGTATGCACATATAATATATATTATATATATGGTAGAAATTTCAGGCTGGTTCATAACCCTATTTGGCGAGTTCTCTTTTGGCTACGTTTTGAACGATAACGATGTCATTCTGAATTCTTTGCAAAAGAATATGTCAACCTCGTTGCTGATAATTTTTATTATCATGGCAACCTGTATTCCAAATTTTTACAAAGATACACTTGATCGACATTTAAATATTTAGTATTCTATTCCATTTTTGCTATTATATTTAACGAAATGTAGGTCTTTTAAACATATTTATAATATAAACTTGATTGACATTTAAATATTCAGTATTCTATTCTATTTTTGCTAAAATATTTAACGAAATGTAGGCTTTTTAAAAACATATAGGATATATTTTGGCATAATATACCTTTAGATTAAAAACAAATCACTTAAAAATGACAGCATATTATAATTTCTCAATGATAAATTTTTTAAATTACGGAATTAATTATTTCTACGATACATCTTATATACCTAATTATGGAAAATAAATCATCACATAAATCTCCTATAGAGCGCATATATATATTAAATTATATGTTAAAAAATTCAGTCTGGTCTACAAATCTATTTGTCATTGTTTATTTTGGCGCTCTTTTGAACGATAACGATGTCGTTTTGGATTATTTACAAAATAATATGTCAACCTGTTTGCTGTTTATTTTTATGACAGCAGCAACCTGTATTCTAATTTTTTGGTGAGCGGTTAGTGTGTGGAGCGAGAAGGTGGCAGAGCCCCCTAGTGTTTTTAAATATTTTTAAAATGTCTACATTTCGTTAAATATTTTAGCAAAAATAGAATAGAATACCGAATACTTGAATGTCGATCAAGTTTATATTATAAATATGTTTAAAAGGCTTACATTTCGTTAAATATAATAGCAAAAATGGAATAGAATACTGAATATTTAAATGTCGATCAAGTGTATCTTCATAAAAATTTGAAATACAGGTTGCCATGATCATAAAAATAATGAGCAACGAGGTTGACATATATCTGTATTATTTTGCAAAGAATTCAGAATGACATCGTTATTGTTCAAAACGCGGCCAAAGAAAACTCGCCAAATAGGGTTATGGACCAGCCTGAAATTTCTACCATATATACTACAATACATATTATACTAGCAGGCTTTGCCCGCTTCGCTGGTCATTATATTGAAATGAATCCCCAAAACAGCATATCATTAATAATAATAAAATATCTTAAAAAAAAAAAAAAAAAAAAAAATCATTAAAATCCGTCAAAATCTAATTTTAAGTTCCTGCTACTTTCTGTCGCGGTATTCCCGCTCGTCACAGTCGAGTCTGGAGCCCCAATGCCTTCGGCAGTCCCTTACCTGCTTTTTACTCCCCCTCCTCGCGGTTACAGTTGAAAGTTTTACAAAATCTCATCAAAGTGCATATTTCGCACACTTAATTAACACCCACACACCAAAATTCGCCATTCTTAGGTAATTTGGACGGATTTAAGCTTCAAAATGTGGTTTTTGCCCCGCCCGCCTCAAGAGGAAGGGGGGGGGGGTAAATTTTCAAAATTACTTTATATTGCATGTTGCATACACATACCTAACCGACACATCAAAAAATTGAGATCCTGAAATTATTTAAAGCTGAGCTATGCTTTAAAACTTTTTTTTTTTTTTTTTTTTTTTTTTTTTTTTTAAGCTTTCCCCCTGTTCTTAAAGGAGGGAAGGAGGAGGGAATTTCGCAAAATCTCTTCATACTATGAGTTAGATACATATAATCGTCCCTTACATAAAAAATTTCCAACCTTAGATAATTTAGTGCAGCGTTACGTATGAATACATGTTTTTGCCCCCCCCCCCATTCTCCAAAGGGCGGTAGGGTGGAATTTCATAAAATCCCTTTGTAGTGTGTGTTCAGTTCGATTTCCTCGTGTGGTGAGTACCCTTCTTCTAAAACCTTTTCCCTTCCCTCCCCCCTTAAAAATCCAAAATTCCAAAACCGCAGAAAATAATTTTTTTGTACTCAAGTCTGGTCTTTCCATCTACAATTTCTTCACCGTTAAGTAATTTGGAGCCGAGTTAAGCCTTCTTCCCCCCAAGGGGGACAGGGGGGGGGGTATTTTGCAAAGTTCCGTCTTAGTTGGGGGTCAGGCTCCGAAAACCAACCTGGTCACTAAAATTTGTGACCCTCTTTCCCACCGAATCGTCACGGCAGTGTTGAGTCAGTGAATCAGTGAGTTTACTCTTTTATATGTACAGATTTGTTTATATTTTTATGGACTACTTGGCTTAAGGTTGCTGTCACAAAAATAGAGTCCTTGGCGTAAAATGTCCTATCTACTTCAGAATTAAAATTAAAAATATACCCAGGATTATCAACTAATAAAGATCTTTAATACAGATCTGAATTAGCTTTTATTTTTTTATTATTTAATTTTGATAATAACGTTATGTTGCCATGTGCCTAAGCAAATTTAATATTTATTATTTTTTTTTATTATTATTCGCGTGAAATATTCTTCGGCAACAATTAAAAATTAAAATAAATTACTTTAAAGTTTTATTATAGAAGAAATGTCTATATTATATATTAATTAAAAATTTACATTTTTTTCGGTATAAATAGTAGCCTATGTCTTATTCCAGACTATTATCTATCTTTGTACAAAATTTCATCCAGATCCGTTTAGCCGTTGTGGCGTGATTGAGTAACAAACATCCATCCAAACTTTCGCATTTATAATATTAGTATAGATTAGTTATCATGTGCATGTGTTAGATTGAGTTATTTTGCTGTCAAATTGACAAAATTTTAATTTTGAATTTCAAAACTCTGTCGTTCTTGGCGCTTATTGTATTTGGTGATCAAAAACGTAATGCAAAAATATGCATGCCAGATGTATATTTTCATAATATGCATTGTATGAAATATTGTTTCATATTATTCATTACTCTCTTAATACTAGTATATAGCCCCGTCAAAAATGACGGAATGTGAACGATAAATCTTGAAAACAATATTTAGATCATGAAGATTACCACGTGATCATTCAAATGTATTTTCAGTTTTTGTTTAGAAATCAAATGTGTTTCGATATTTTCTAATTTTCGTTCTGAAATTAAAAAAATTCTACCCGATCAATAAATATGAATGACAAAAAAACTGCTGGGTGACAAAAAATATAGGCCCGAAAACACAACAGCAACAACACATCCCAGTGTTCCGTTAAGTGCTCCATTTAAAGTCCTCATAATAAGAATAATCTAGTGTGTCACTCACACGACTTTCTCTTACCCTGAAATTTAATGCTATAAGTACAGGTTGGAGATTAAGAGGTGAGATAACGTGTACTGTTATGTAAACCTATGTTAAACAATTCAAATTAGGGTTCGGAAGAGTTTTATATGATAATTAGTTCTGGCTCCCCTCAACCCCCCGTTTCATTAATGCACCTACATTCATATAGAATTTAATTCGGTTATTAAAAAATAATTCAGTTAAAAAAAAATAATTTATTAAAATTATTTTAAAAAGTTATCTTGTATGATAACACAGACGATTTCCATATTAGAGAAATAGTATAACACTAAATATCTAAAAAAAAGTTGAATTTATTCTCAATATTAAAGTAAAAAAAAAAAAAAAAATGTTAAAAATGAAAGAAATCATTAACTTTATTTTAAATTATCGTAGATCGATGGTTCAACCATTCGTTTTAAAGGTATTGGCGAGATTTTTTGAAAGATACCCATCATGAAAATTTACTCCACTCGAGGGAGGACATCTACCCCAGGGGGGGGGGGGGGGAGGCGAGGCTCCTACATACACAAAAAAAAAAATTTCCCAGTTGACTATCTCTATTACAAAAAATATGTATTCGTTTCATTTGGTTTAGTGCAGTCTATAGATGTTAAATTCTACTTACTTGCAATTTCCCCCATAGACCGCCGTATTGTATTTGAATACTTTTGAATGTCCCTGTACACGAACCATTTGCTTCATCTTAACGAAAAGCTTACTGTAGCATCCCTATATGATACACATTTAGAATACCGAGTTTGGAATTTCTGCTACTATTCGTTCTTGAGATATGCTGATAACAGACACACAGATAGACACAGAGACCATTCGCTAAAAACGTGATTTTCGTATTCAGGGGACCTCAGAACATGTAAGTATAACAAAAACTCACGTTCGAAAATTTGACCCTAAAACAATACTTTCTCGACCCTATGGGTAAGAGGAAGTAAATAACGATTCACTTCATTTTACCAAAATACTTTAAGACTATCGAAGATCGAAGATCCTGTTTCCAAATACGTAAGCGAAATGTGACGTCACTGACCGTCCGTGGATGCAAGAAATGATTCCCTATCCGCGTTTGTAATGACCGATAGATGGCGTTTCCTCAACTGCAGTTGTTTGTAATTATAATAGCCACCACGTGTATTTATATTGTTCTTTCTTGTTGTTCTATCATTGTTTCAGCGTGAAAGCCTATCAGTGGTATGATAATTTCACCTTAGCCCACCAGAGGGCGAACATTTCATTACAATCGCGGATATGTTAATCGTCCATTGTACATTTTGTAAAAAATTATTAAAAATCGAGGAAAATTATTTTCCGATTTTAATACCCGTATTTGGGTATAGGTATGATATCGTATCCATGTGTTAGATTGAGTTATTTTGCTGTCAAATTGACAAAATTTTAAATTTCAAAACTGTGTCATCTTTGGCGTTTTTTCTATTTGGCGATTAAAAACATACTACGAAAATATAGATGCCAGATGTTTATTTGCGTAATACGTATTGTACGATATATTGTTTCATATAATTCAGTTAAAATAACCATGATTTTTGAAAGGAATGAAATATGTTCGCCAAATAATTTGGCGATATATTTTTTTCCGCCAAGGATGACAGATACTGTTAAACCGCAGAAGGATGATCCCTGGCGTCTTCTGCGCATGAGTGAAAAGGGTTGGTCCATTTATAAAATAGGAATATCCGTAGTACCTAGGGATGTGTTTGTTTATTGGCATGAAAAAATTATAAACTCACTGATTACATTTCTTTTCCTTCTTTGAACTGATTCGTGAATATCTGGTTATATAAATATTTTACGATTAATTAAAAGAAAGAAAAACTCATAATATTATAAAGGGGATAGTTTTAAGGTATAACTTTAGTATATCCCCATAGCTGAATTTGGCGATTTTTCTTTGGCGATATAATATGGCAGCGATATAATATGGCAGCCTATATGTTGTTTAGTTTGGATTTATGATTTTATGATTTAGATTATGATTTTATCATTTATGATTTTTATTTTATGATTTAGCCACAATCGCCAACAAAAAATTGCCAAATGTCGTTGTGGGGATATATTAAAGTCGTTCTTTGAAGTGTGTAACACTAATTTAAAAATTATGTCAATTATTTTTTATAAACTAGTATATAACCCCTTAAAAAATGACGAAATGTGAAATCAATTTAGGTAGTGAATCAACGAATTCTTTGCCAGCTTCGCTGGTCACTATATTTAAAGGGGACTAATGTGCAAGTCGTACCTGACGGGGAAGTTAAATCCTATTTCGTGAAGAATTCTTCTCAAAGTTTCTCTTTGATACTTAAAATTTATCTTTTCTTTAAGTACAGGAATTAATTTGGCAGTTGTAGGTACGATCTTATTTACTGCGTAAAACTCATGTATGTTGTTCGAATAACATCGCAATCAAAATTATCCAGAGAAATGTTTTCGATGGTACTGTTCTTTTGCCGCTTTTTTGGTGATACAAACATTTGATTGTCTTCTCCTTTTGATTCTCTACGTATTCTTATCGTGTCTTCTGATATATTAGTTATTTCGGAATAACTATAGTATTTCCCCTCAGCTAGATTTGGCTATTTTTCGTTGGCGATTATGGCTAAATCATAAATCCAAAAATCATAAATCATATAGCATAAATGATAAAATCGTAAGCTAAATTATAAATCATAAATCATAAAATCATAAATCCAAAATAAATAGCATGCAGGCTGCCATATTATATCGCAAACAATCCAGAACGACATGGTTATCGTTCAAATCGGCGCCAAAGAAAAATCGCCAAATTCAGCTGAAGGGAAATACTATAGTTGTACCGTTATTTCACACGTACGTTTCACTGATTGGGAAAGTGGAACAATAGCTTCTCCTTCTAAAGCTTCTTTATCGCAAAACTTAATGACATTATGTACAATACGCTTCGTTTCACTATGGAGAGGTTTAATCCGAGAACTCGTACCACATGTACGATTCATTTCCAATATAAACAGACTGTTAAACAGTAAGAAATAAAAGAAAACAAAGCAGGAGTATTAATTATTCTACACATAACAGAGGAAACACGAATAATAGAAAAATGTCCCCTCTCTCTTCATTGCTGTGTCTCCCAGAGCGTGAGTGGAATCGTCCTGGCATTTTGCCAACCAGGTATCAATCTTCGGTGGGCGCACAGTATATTAAATCTATTCCGCTGCAACATATGAGTATCTTATATCAGACACTTTATTTAAACATTTGAAAACAAATTTGACTTCAAATTATGATAGAATATTTATCATTTTCCTTTTAATTAGTATATTAGTTGGATATTTATTGTGTAAATATCATCCTTTGAAATGAAATGTTTATGTTTTCAATCAAATATGGAAGTTTGCTATTTTATTTTTCTAAAGTTTTGAAATTTAAAATTTAAATTTTATCAATGTTACAGCAAAAACAACGTAATCTAACGCATGCACACGATAACTAATACATATCTATACCGAAATATGGGAATTAAAATCGGGAAATAATTTTCCTCAATTTTTAATAATTTTTTGCAAAAAATCCAATGGGCGATTAACATAGGAAATCTTTTTCTTGCATCCACTGACGGCCAGTGACGTCATAACTTTGCTTGCGTATTTTCTAACTAACTATCTAATAATTACAGACACTCCATGCTAACCCAAATTCACCTCTACTCTATACTCCCAACCAGCTATCTCACCCACAACATCGCCAAAATATCCAGGATCCAGCTAGGGACTTTCTCATTCTCAACCGAACATTTTATCTTGACTCGACATTATCACCTTAGACTACCCTACTTTAAATACTCATTTCAACTGGTGACCTTTACTTGCCCAACCAAACATTCTATCCCAACTATAACTTTACATTAATTTCAAAACTAAAATCAACTGGCGACATTTACGTACTGAACTCGACGCCAATCATACCATACAATGAAAACAAATAATGAAGCTTGATAAAAATATTTAAAGACTTTAATATGTTTTTACAAATATATTTTAATATTTTTAAGGCTTTAATATGTTTTAGAAATATTTTAAGCATTTTTTTTTTTTTTAATGAAACAGTCAAAGAGTCGTTCGTTTGCAATTAAAGAGTTGTCCATTTGGAATTTGTATTTTCTGAATGGCAACAAATTATGTTTGTTTTTATTTGGCATTGCGTTGTTTATAGAGCATTTCCTCATGACGTCTGGTGGTTGGCAAAAAAGCGCGCTCGATTTTCCCGCGCCCCGCCCACCATTGATTTTCCGTTGGTGATCCGCATCGCTATGCTTTTCCCAAGCCTATTTGCCAACCACTCATAAAAGTTGAGATGTTTGTTTACAAACAAGGAACTGCCCTATAATCATGAAGTTACATAATTCTATTTATAGGTTCATGTTTATAATAGCCAGTGATCCGTTATATTTAATTAAACATTTAAACATTACAATTGAATAGTTTTTCAAGGTTTTAGACGGAATAAATAACAATATGTGCGATACAAAACATGTATGAAAATGATATGTATGTTTTCGTAAGTTGAATTGAACAAATTGGGGGGAAAAAAAATGGCTGCCAAAAGTCTCTGTTTTGAAGCGGTGCAAACCGGAATCGTGAATGACAGATGAGGATGAGGGTCATTATATATATTAATATGCATACATAAATATAGTACGTATATTTTAAAAGATTAAGGACTCTATAAGAGATTTATGTGATGATTTTTTTTTTTTTCATGTCATAATTATGTACATTAAATTTATCGTAGAAATGTTTAATTTTATAAAAAAAATTTACAGAAAACTTGTTGACATATTATTTTGCAAATAATCCAAAACGACATCGTTAACGTTCAAAAGATCGCCCCAAAAGAAATTGCCAAATAGAATTGTAGACCAGCGTGTTTATAATATATAAATCAATATTTATTTTCTAAACAACATAAGTTAAAATGTAGTCTATAGGAGATTTAGGTGATGATTTTTTTTTTTTTTTTTTTGCCATAATTAGGTATATGAAATGTATCAGAAATGTTTAATTCTGTAATATAAAAAATTTATCATTGCGAAATTATAAGATTTGATTTTGATCTAAAATATATTTTATGCCAACATATATCCGATATATTTTAAAATATTTTTAAAGGCCTACATTTCGTTAAATATTTTAGCAAAAAGAATAGAATACTGAATATTTAAATATCGATCAAGTTATCTTCATAAAAACTTCGAAATACAGGTTGCCATGGTTGTAAAAATAAATAGCAAAGAGATTGAAATATCCTTTTGTTAATAATCTAAAATGATATCTTTATCGTTCGAAACGGCACCAAAAGGAAAATCGCCAAATAGGGTGCTGCCCGAAATTTTTACCATATACATAAATATATATATTTCAAACAACGAAGATTAAGATACGCTCTATACGAGTTTTATATGATGATTCTTTGTCTTGCCATAATTAGGTATATGAAATATATCATAAGAAATATATAATTCCGTATTATAAAAAATTACCATTGCGAAATTATAATATGCTGTCATTTTTAATTGTTTTGAATTTCATCTAAAATATTTTTTTCAAAAATATATCCTATACATTTTAAAATATGTTTGAAAGGACAAAATTTTGTTAAATATAATAGCAAAAATAGAATAGAATACTAAATATTTAAATGTCGATCAAGTTATCTTCATAAAAATTACCTGTATATACAGCAACCTGTATATACAGGTTGCTGTGGTCATAAAAATAAACAGCAAACATGTTGACATATTATTTTGTACATAATCCAGAACGACATTGTTATCGTTCAAAAGCGCGCCAAAATAAAGAATGCCAAATAGATCTGTAGACCAGACTGAAAATTCTAACATATAATTTAACCTTAATAAACCTAACATATAATTTAACCTTAATTTAACATTAATATTTTAAACAACATAAGTTAAATTGCTCTATAGAAGATTTATGTGAATTTTTTTTCTTCCCATAATTAGGTATATAAAATGTATCGTAGAAAGATTTAATTCCGTAATTTAAAAAAAATTATCATTGAGAAATTATAATATGCTGTCATTTTTAAGTGATTTGATTTTGATCTAAAATATATATATTATGCCAAAATATATTCTATATGTTTTTAAATACTTTTAAAAGGCCTACATTTCGTTAAATATTTTAGCAAAAATAGAATAGAATACTGAATATTTAAATGGCGATCAAGTTTCATATTGTAAATATGTTTAAAATGCCTACATTTTGTTAAATATAATAGCAAAAATGGAATAAAATACTGAATATTTAAATGTCGATCAAGTGTATCTTCATAAAAATTTGGAATACAGGTTGCCATGATCATAAAAATAATCAGCAACGAGGTTGACATATTCTTTTGCAAAGAATTCGGAATGACATCGTTATCGTTCAAGACGCAGCGAAAAGTAAACTCGCCAAATAGGGCAATGGACCAGCGTGAAATTTCTACCGTATATATAATATATATTGAATATGCATACATAAATATAGTACGTATATTGTAAACGATTAAGGTTAAAATGCACTGTATAAGAGATTTATGCGATGAATTTTTTTTCTTGTCATAATTATGTATATTTAATTTATCATAGAAATGTTTAATTTTATAAAAAATATACAGCAAACAAGTTGACATATTATTTTGCAAATAATCCAAAACGACATCTTATCTTTCAAGACAGCGCAACAAAAAAAAAAAAAAAAAAAAAGAAAAAAAAAAAGATAGCTAAATAGATTTTTGAACCTGCCTGATATTTCTAATATATAAATTAATATATATATATTAAACAACGTAAGTTAAAAAACGGTCTGTAAGAATATTTTTTCTTGTCAAAATGTTAAAAATTTATTATTGCGAAATTATAAGATGCTGTTAATCATAAATGATTTCAATTTGATCTAAAAAATATTTTATGCCAAAATGTACCCTATATATTTTAAAGTATTTTTAAAAGGTTCTTCTTCTTCTTCTTCTTTTTTTTTTTTTTTTTTTTTTTAGTGAGAAAAAAATAAATTGACTTTATAGACATAAAGAAATGGTGATCAAATGGCAAATGATGATAATTTAAAAATAGAATAAATGATCTTTTGGAAATCAACTTTTTAAACCTAATTTCAGTTACTTTTTTAAAACTTTTTTAAAACTTATAATACAAATGTAGACATAAAAAATATCACCAAATTAAGTGCTTACTTATAATGGATAATGCGAAATCACGACAATTATTCGCGAGAGAAAACATTTAAAAACAAAAAAATGATAAAAAACATAAGAAATTTTAAGTAATAGAGATATTTTAGTTCCCCATCATACTGTAGGTATGGGGAACTTAGGTAATCGTGAAAATTTTCGACCTCGGTTTTTTGACATTTCTACACGTTTTCAAGTGTGAGGAATCCGAAAAAGACAAAATTTGTAGGGTGTCTGTTAGTCCGTTAGTTTGTTAGTCTGTGTACACGATATCTCAAGAACAAATTGTCGCAAAGAGGTCAAATCAGTTTTAAACATTACTTTTGACACTGGCAAGAACCCTATTCATTTGCAACAGTCGAATTAAAAAACTTCGTAAGTTATTAGAAATTTACGATTTTCTTAACATGGGATAATAGGACAAAAATTCACTTAAACGTGCATTAAATGGAAACTTTTTACTGTAAAAATGTCAGACCTGTTTTAAAATATTAGTTTTGATGCCGGAATGAACATCAGTAACTATAAATAAGCTACATTGAAAATTTCGAAAATTATTGGAAATTTACGAATTTCTTAACATGGCAGTATAGGGCAAAATTTCACATAAACGTCAATTTTGAGAGATATTTTCATCGTAAAGATGTCAGACTACTTTTGAAATATTATTTAGAACACTGGCATGAATATTAATGACTATGAATTTTCCAATATAAAAATTTCGTAAGTTATTGGAAATTTACGAATTTCTTAACATGACAGAATAGAGCAAAATTTCACATAAACGTCAATCTTGAGAGGTATTTTCATCGTAAAGATGTCAAACCACTTTCTAAATATTATTTAGGATACTGGCGTGAATATTATAGACTATGGTTTTTCCAATTTAAAAAATTCGCAAGTTATTTGGAATTTACGATTTACTTAACATGTCAGAATAAGGCAAAATTGAGCATAAACTTCCATTTTGAGGATCATAAATACATTAGACAACTCCAAAATTACATTTATGGTATTTGTTTGAACATGATTGAATGCAAATATTCTAATAGGAAAATTTCGTAAATTATTCGAAATTTACGATTTTATCAACATAGCGAAATTGTAAATTTTTCATATAAATATGAATTTTGAGGATTATTGCATTGGAAATAGTAGCATGAAACCTAAACAACGGAATTGACCCTGATAAAATAAATTAATAGATTAGAATAAGATAAGTATATCGAAGTGAACGGTGGATAGCCTATTAGGAGGGGATTTCATTCTGTTACTGTATCAAGCTTTGGTCAAATTAATTTCTTTTAAAATATGTCTCGCACTAGAAATTTATGAGAAACTAAATATGATGGGGAACTGAGCAGAGTTTACCTATGCCAACTAGTTTCTTGATAGAAACATCCACATTTATTTTATTTTTTACACAATTGATCATATTTTCATACTAGCAGGCTTTGCCCGCTTCGCTGGTCATTATATTGAAATGAATCCCCAAAACAGCATATCATTAATAATAATAAAATATCTTTAAAAAAAAAAAAAAAAAAAAAAAAATCATTGAAATCCGTCAAAATCTAATTTTAAGTTGCCCAATGCCTTCGGCAGTCCCTTACCTGCTTTTTACTCCCCCTCCCTCGCGGTTACAGTTGAAAGTTTTACAAAATCTCATCAAAGTGCATATTTCGCACACTTAATTAACACCCATACACCAAAATTCGCCATTCTTAGGTAATTTGGACGGATTTAAGCTTCAAAATGTGGTTTTTGCCCCACCCGCCCCAAGAGGAAGGGGGGGAGGGTAAATTTCCAAAATTACTTTATATTGCATGTTGCATACACATACCTAACCGACACATAAAAAAATTGACATCATGAAATTATTTAAAGCTGAGCTATGCTTTAAAACTTTTTTTTTTTTTTAAATCTCTCCCCCCCGTTCTTAAAGGAGGGAAGGAGGGGGGAATTTCGCAAAATCTCTTCATACTATGAGTTAGATACATATAATCGTCCCTTACATACAAAATGTCCAACCTTAGATAATTTAGTGCAGCGTTACGCATGAATACATGTTTTTGCCCCCATTCTCCAAAGGGCGGTAGGGTGGAATTTCATAAAATCCCTTTGTAGTGTGTGTTCAGTTCGATTTCCTCGTGTGTTGAGTACCCTTCTTCCAAAACCTTTTCCCTTCCCCCCCCCCCTTAAAAAAACAAAATTCCAAAATCGCAGAAAATAATTTTTTTGTACTCATCTCTGGTCTTTCCATCTGCAATTTCTTCACCGTTAAGTAATTTGGAGCCAAGTTAAGCCTTCTGTCCCCCAAGGGAGACATGGGGGGGGGGGATTTTGCAAAATTCCGTCTTAGTTGGGGGACAACCTGGAAACCAACCTGGAAACTAAAATTTGTGACCCTCTTTCCCACAGAATCGTCATGGCAGTGTTGAGTCAGTGAATCATTGAGTTTACTCTTTTATATGTACAGATTTGTTTATATTTTTTATGGACTACTTGGCTTAAGGTTGCTATCACAAAAATAGAGTCCTTGGCGAAAAATATCCTATCTATTTCAGTATTAAAATTAAAAATATACAAAGGATTATCAACAAATAAAGCTCTTTAATACAGATCTGAATTAGCTTTCATTTTCTTATTATTTAATTTTGGTAATGCCGTCATGTTGTCATGTGCCTAAGCAAATTTAATATTTATTATTTTTTTTATTATTATTCGCGTGAAATATTCTTTGGCAACAATTAAAAATTAAAATAAATTATTTTAAAGTTTTATTATAGAAGAAATATTTATATTATATAGAAGATTAATTAAAAATTTACATTTTTTCCGGTATAAATAGTAGCCTATGTCTTATTCCAGACTATTATCTATCTCTGTACAAAATTTTATCCAGATCCGTTTAGCCGTTGTGGCGTGATTGAGTAACAAACATCCATCCAAACTTTCGCATTCGTAATATTAGTATAGATTAGTTATCATGTGCATGTCTCAGATTGAGTTATTTTGCTGTCAAATTGACAAAATATTAATTTTAAATTTCAAAACTCTGTCCTTCTTGGCGCTTATTGTATTTGGTGATCAAAAACGTAATACGAAAATATGCATGCCAGATGTATATTTTCGTAATATTCATTGTACGAAATATTGTTTCATATTATTCATTACTCTCTTAATATAAGTTGTTAAATTAACCATGATTTTTGAAAGGAATTAAATTATGATCGCCAAATAATTTGTCGATATTTATTTTTTTTTTCCTGCTAAGGATGACCGATATCAAATCTATTCCACTGCAACATATTAGTATCTTATATCAGATACTTTATTTAGACATTTGAAAACAAATTTGACTTCAAATTATGATAGAATATTTATCATTTTCCTTTTAATTAGTATATTAGTTGGATATTTATTGTGTAAATATCATCTTTTGAAATGAAATGTTTGTGTTTTCAATCGAATATGGAAATTTTCCATTTTTTTCCCTAGAGTTTTGAAATTAAAAATTCAAATTTTGTCAATTTTACAACAAAAATAACTTAATCTAACGCATGGACATGATAATTAATACATACCTGTACCTAAATATGGGGATTAAAATCGGGAAATAATTTTCCTCGATTTTTAATAATTTTTTACAAAAAATCCAATGGACGTTTAACATAGGAAATATTTTTCTTGCATCTACGAACGGCCAGTGACGTCATCACTTTGCTTGCGTATTAGCACTTTATCAATGTGTAAAAGAAATTTTTAATTAAAAATGACGTCAATTTTTGTGAGATGCATATTTTTTTTTTTTTTTTTTTATCGTTCACGTTTAGATAAATGTATTTATTTTCTTGTTGAAAAAAATAAATAAATTCGTTTTTTTTTTTTTTTTTTTTTTTTCTTTTTGGCAACAATTAAATTATGAATAAATTTAAATGGCTAATTTTTTGCTATTATTAGCTTACAAAATTGCTATTTTATGCACAAAAATCGCAAAAACAAATTTTTTTTTCGGAATAAAAGGTAGCCAACTTTTTAAGTTAGGGTATAAGCTATCTCCATAACAAATTTTATCGAAATCCATCGAGCAGTTTTAGCGTGAAACTCAGTCAAATAAACGGACATTCACATTTATAATATACTAGCAGGCTTTGCCCGCTTCGCTGGTCATTATATTGAAATGAATCCCCAAAACAGCATATCATTAATAATAATAAAATATCTTAAAAAAAAAAAAAAAAAAAAAAAAAAAAAAAATGAAATCCGTCAAAATTAATTTTAAGTTGCCCAATGCCTTCGGCAGTCCCTTACCTGCTTCTTACTCCCCCTCCCTCGCGGTTACAGTTGAAAGTTTTACAAAATCTCATCAAAGTGCATATTTCGCACACTTAATTAACACCCACAAACCAAAATTCGCCATTCTTAGGTAATTTGGACGGATTTAAGCTTCAAAATGTGGTTTTTGCCCCGCCCGCCACAAGAGGAGGGGGGGGGGGGTAAATTTCCAAAATTACTTTATATTGCATGTTGCATACACATACCTAACCGACACATCAAAAAATTGAGATCATGAAATTATTTAAAGCTGAGTTATGCTTTAAAACTTTTTTTTTTAAATCTCTCCTCCCGTTCTTAAAGGAGGGAATTTCGCAAAATCTCTTCATACTATGAGTTAGATACATTTAATCGTCCCTTACATAAAAAATGTCCAACCTTAGATAATTTAGTGCAGCGTTACGCATGAATACATGTTTTTGCCCCCCATTCTCCAAAGGGCGGTAGGGTGGAATTTCATAAAATCCCTTTGTAGTGTGTGTTCAGTTCGATTTCCTCGTGTGTTGAGTACCCTTCTTCCAAAACCTTTTCCCTTCCCTCCCCCCCCCCCCTTAAAAATCCAAAATTCCAAAATCGCAGAAAATAATTTTTTTGTACTCAAGTCTGGTCTTTCCATCTGCAATTTCTTCACCGTTAAGTAATTTGGAGCCGAGTTAAGCCTTCTGCCCCAAGGGAGACAGGGGGGGGGGAGGGTATTTTGCAATATTCCGTCTTAGATGGGAGTCAGGCTCCGAAAGCTAACCTGGTCACTAAAATGTGTGACCCTCTTTCCCACAGAATCGTCATGGCAGTGTTGAGTCAGTGAATCAGTGAGTTTACTCTTTTATATGTACAGATTTGTTTATATTTTTTATGGACTACTTGGCTTAAGGTTGCTGTCACAAAAATAGAGTCCTTGGCGAAAAATGTCCTATATACTTCAGTATTAAAACTAAAAATATACCCAGGATTATCAACTAATAAAGCTCTTTAATACAGATCTGAATTAGCTTTCATTTTCTTATTATTTAATTTTGATAATGACGTTATGTTGTCATGTGCCTAAGCAAATTTAAAATTTATTGTTTCTTTTTTATTATTATTCGCGTGAAATATTCTTTGGCAACAATTAAAAATTAAAATAAATTATTTTAAAGTTTTATTATAGAAGAAATATTTATATTATATGGAAGATTAATTAAAAATTTACATTTTTTTCGGTATAAATAGAAGCCTATGTCTTATTCCAGACTATTATCTATCTCTGTACAAAATTTCATCCAGATCCGTTTAGCCGTTGTGGCGTGATTGAGTAACAAACATCCATCCAAACTTTCGCATTTATAATATTAGTATAGATTAGTTATCATGTGCATGTGTTAGATTGAGTTATTTTGCTGTCAAATTGACAAAATTTTAATTTTAAATTTCAAAACTCTGTCGTTCTTGGCGCTTATTGTATTTGGTGATAAAAACGTAATACGAAAATATGCATGCCAGATGTATATATTCGTAATATGCATTGTACGAAATATTGTTTCATATTATTCAATAAGTTGTTAAAATAATCATGATTTTTGAAAGGAATTAAATTATGTTCGCTAAATAATTTGTCGATATATATATTTTTTTTTCTGCTAAGGATGACCGATATCAAATCTATTCCGGTGCAACATATTAGTATGTTATATCAGATACTTTATTTAGACATTTGAAAACAAATTTTACTTCAAATTATGATAGAATATTTATCATTGAGATGCATAATTTTTTTTTATATTTTTTTATCGTTCACGTTTAGATAAATGTATTTATTTTCCTGTTGAAAAAAATAAATAAATTCTTTTTTTTTTTTTTTTCATGGCAACAATTAAATTATGGATAAATTTAAATGGCTAATTTTTTGTTATTATTAGCTTACAATATTGCTATTTTATGCATAAAAATCGCAAAAACATTTTTTTTTTTCGGAATAAAAGGTAGCCAACTTTTTAAGTTAGGGTATAAGCTATCTCCATAAAAAATTTTATCGAAATCCATCGAGCAGTTTTAGCGTGAAACTCAGTCAAATAAACGGACATTCATATTTATAATATATATAAGACTAGCAGACCCGGCCACGCGTTGCTGTGACTAAGTTATACGTTGAATTATACGGCTGTAAACTATTTAGTACAGTCAAATTATTATTTACGAACAAAGACGAAAACGTTGTAGCCGATGTAAAAACACACAGGGTTGAGATTTGAAACTTAGGTCAAAATTTGGAAGCGATTGATAAAAATTTTCGTAGTGTTGATATTAAGCACAAATTAATTGTATTGTAGGGTCCTATAAATTTTAATGGAGAAGTGATATACATTATTTCTAATGCTACTTTGGATAAAATTGCTAAAATGACTGATATATAAATTAAATTCTATTAAAATTCTATTAAAATTAAAATATAAAAGAAACAGACGATTTTAAAATCAATTTTTATGGAGGAGTGAAGTATAATATATGCTATAATGGATAATTTTACTATAAAATGACCTCATCATTTTAAATATTTTAAAGAGGGCAACAGCTGTAGTTATAAAAAGGAAAACAATAAGGCTAAACCAGAAAAATAAGTAAATTTGATAAATATTTTAAAACTTTAAAATTGGAAATCTTATGAAATATTGGACATTTAAAGTAAATACATGTATCATTTTAAATAGAAAAAGATTTTGGAAAAGTTTAGTGTATTTTAACGAAGTGATGAGAAGTTTTTGAGTATGTTAAAATTTTAATAGTAAATTCAAGTTAATAAAGATGGGAAACATTGAGGATTAAGATAAGAATAATTATAAGATTAAAAAAAAAAAAAAAAAAAAAAAAAACTTTTTATATACCATGCTTTTAAATTTTAATATACTAATAATATACTAATTAAAAGGAAAATGATAAATATTCTATCACAGTTTGAAGTCAAATTTGTTTTCAAATGTCTAAATAAAATATCTGATGTAAGATACTAATATTTTGCAGCGGAATAGATTTCATTTCTGTCATCCTTGGCGAAAAAAAAAGAATATTGCCAAATTATCTGGCGAAAATATTTAATTCCTTTCAAAAATCATGGTTATTTTAACAACTTATATTAAAAGAGTAATGAATAATATGAAACAATATTTCGTACAATACATATTACATGTTATACATACGTACAATGAATAATACATATTACATTTCGTACAATGCATACATCTGGCATGTATATTTTCGTGTTACGCTTTTGATCGCCAAATAATAATAATAATAATAAAAAAAGCCAAGGGCGACAGAGTTTTGAAATTTAAAATTAAAATTTTGTCAATTTGACAGCAAAATAATTCAATCTAACACCCGCGATAACTAATACATATCTATATCCAAATATAAGGATTAAAATCGGGAAATAAATTTCCTCGATTTTTAATAATTTCTTACAAAAAAATCCAGTGGGCAATTAACATAGGAAATCTTTTTCTTGGCTGCACAGACGGTCAGTGAGTCACACTTCGCTTGCGTGTATAGCATATATAGCATATATAGAATAGAGTGATCATTGGGGAGAAAAAAGTTATTCCTTTTCATTTGGGAAAAGACGACGTTTTTACCAAAATATGGCCGTCTTTCTCCGAGTGAATACACACGGGAATACATATTAATATTTTAGCAAATAAAATTTATGAATAATTTATTTGCTAAAGGGGAATGGAAGACTCCAGATACAGTTTCAAATTCATATTTCTTTCTTTCTTTTCTTTCCTCTTTTTTTTTTTTTTTTCAATACCACTTAATGGCTGTTTCCAAAGCTTTTATTTATTTTATTTTTTTCGGCATCAAAAATCTTTGTACGATAACATGGGGATGAGAGATCTATATATATATTACTATATCTATGATAGAACTACATTAGCACTTTATCAATGTGTATAAAATCTTTAAATTGATTATGACGTCAATTTTCGTGAGATGCATAATTTAACTTTTTATAATTTTTTAACGTTCACGTTTGATTAAATGTATTTATTTTTATGTCGAAAGAAAATGAACTCGTATTTTTTTTTTTTTTTTTTTTTTGGCAACAATTAAATTAATGGAACTCACAGATATTTTGGAGCAACTTTAATAAAGGTCTATAATTAACAAATAATCGCAATAAAACAATATTGTGACAATAAATTGAGATAAAAACTATCCTATCTCTCAAGTTGGACCAAACTGCACACAGTGTGCAAAATTTCATTAAAATCGGTTCCTTAGTTTAGGAGTTTACCCCGGACAAACATCGTGACACGTAATTTATATATATATACAGATATAAGATTCCGTGTAAAGTGACTTCATGACAGAAGAATGACTGTCATGTGGCATGACATGGCTTTTCTACTTTTCTTTCAAAAACAACTTAATATTTTCCATTTAATCTAAATTAGTCAAAAATTCGACGCATTCCCGTTTCATGCCGTTTAAATTAATTGCCGTTTAAAATTTAAATGGCTAATTTTTTGCTATTATTAGCTTACAATATTGCTATTTTATGCATAAAAATCGCAAAAACATTTTTTTTTCGGAATAAAAGGTAGCCAACTTTTTAAGTTAGGGTATAATCTATCTCCATAACAAATTTTATCGAAATCCATCGAGCCATTTTAGCGTGAAACTCAGTCAAATAAACGGACATTCATATTTATAATATATATAAGATATAAGATTCCGTGTAAAGTGACTTCATGACAGAAGAATGACTGTCATGTGGCATGACATGGCTTTTCTACTTTTCTTTCAAAAACAACTTAATATTTTCCATTTAATCTAAATTAGTCAAAAATTCGACGCATTCCCGTTTCATGCCGTTAGTTTGCTTTTCAACAGAACCTCAAATTTCCCTCCTGTTCATTCCATCGCGGACCCCCTTTTCTCCCGTTATCGTGTGGGGTGACTTTGACGCTCTTCACCTGTTGCCCTACTCTTTCGTCAGCATCCGTTCCTTATTGGTCGCTCTTGATGATGACGTTTGGGGCTCGTGAGCGTGCCCTCCGCGCGCGCTTTTCACCGCACTCGATGGGCAGATTCTGACGCGATAACATCTCTCGTGCGCCGGCGCTTCTTGGCGTCCGTGCCGCGTGCGGCCCGAGAATGTGCCGCACACCGAACGGTCTACGTGATGAACCATCTTTTATAGATATAGATATAAATTTAAGTTAATAAAACAATAGTTTAAATGTTTAATACGTACGATATTCATAAATGTATTAACGGCTACAAATCCACCGGGTATTTTATCGATCCAGAAGGATTAAATTTTCCGGCGTGTACAATCCACATGTGCTGCAACCCAAGCATCCATAGATCAGACATCTTGGAGACCTACCATCCTGTGCTCCCTGGAGTTTTTCAATAAACAACTGATTTTTATTAGAAGCGTGGTCTGTTTTTCTCTGTTTTCCAGTAAGAGTTTTATTGTCCTTTTCCTTAACGTAATTTCGAGTATCACCTAGCGATAAGCATATCAGAACCTGGAATGCATAAGTAAGGTGGCTTACTCCTACTTCTGTCAATGCAATACGATGTAACTGTAAAATGAACGATGCAAAACAATTGCTCGACGAACTTAACATTTATTATCCTCATCTTACTTGATTGCTAATAATGGATCGCTACTTCAACAGTATCTGATAACGGTGATCCTGAAGTCAGTTTATATGTACGATCACAAAACCACTTGAAGACCCTTCTAAGTCAGTGGGAGTGTTTATTTTCTACACTCTCACAGTTGGTGCCGTCCTTGTTTCGCACGATGCTCGAAATGGTTTTCAAAAAAAAAAAAAAAAAAATCGTTCATTAAAAATAATTTTTTTGTAGTAATATATTAGAACGGCTTGAAGCTCTTACTGACTGTATTGCATAAAAAAACAACAGACGAATATCATGAAATAAATGCATAAAGTCATATTTAAATTCCATTTTAAGTGTATTGCATACGTGGTTCATTTTTCTCCGAATGTTGGGTGTTTCCTTGAATTCTACATCACCTAATTTGATCCTCCTTTATTGTCATGACGAAATTCAATCAGGTGCAAAGTTGATTCACTACTACAACATCAATATGAAAGAATAAGCTGTCTAGTCTAGTTACACAAATCTAGTATCGGGACTCATTGATCTGCTGGCCAGCTCTTTCAGCTCCCTTGATGAACGTGTCTAGTCTGGCATCCTCTTACTCCCTATAACATTCGAGGAGAGCGAATTGCTCATGCAATCTTCCCCAACAATCCAGTGTATCCTTTTATTAGTTGAATCCAAACAATACAGTTTTTCATATCCTTAATTACTACTCTAATTTAAATGATAGTTAATCATGTAGCTAGTATATGTACATTTTAGATATAAGTACCAACCTCTCTCAGCAAAAAAAAAAAATTAACAAGTGTCAGGATTTATTTTTAATTTTTCCCATACTTATTTACAATTACAGAGATCTTGAAAAATTTGAGCCATGTTTAGAATAGTTAACATTTTACTTACCTTTCATAACGAAAAAAAAAAAAAAAAAAAAGGCACAAGATGTGTTATCTTAATTTTTTTTACATTTCCTGTGTTTTTCTTACATATCTAACTGCCTGATGCCATGTATATGTTATTTTCATTATATGCTATATGTGTTTGGCCTATATGCTACCATATTTTTTTTTACCTTTTATGTATTGCGCATACTCATTCAATAATTCACGAGTTGTGATTATATTTAGTCGTTTTCAGTTTCTATCTTGAGTGTGTGTACCTAAGTATTAATTCAAATTGTTTCCTTCCAATTTTATACCTAGCTAGGAATGGAGTGAATATAATTGTATCTATTTTAAGTGCTATACTTCAGTGCTTATGCTATTTTAAGTGTTATACGTCAATGCTTTATATGTATATATGTTTTTTTATATTGTTTCTTTTATTATGTATGTCGTTGCTCTGTCATGTTGCATTTCAACTGAAGTACAACAACAAAGAGTATGTCCTTAGAGTTGCACTCATTACCAGATTTCATGTATTTTGTTTTTTTTATATATCTTTTCACTACTAATCAAGACTTCAGTGCTACAGCTATTATTACTTTTACTATTCACATAGCTATTGTAGTACCTGTGTGGGGTGTTTGATAACAGTCAATGAAATCGTATATGTTGAATTTATATATATCTTGCAGGACATTAACTGTTATAGAAACAACTTAAAATTTTTATTTAAATTCATTACCTCTCCAATTTATCAACTTTTTAGGCCTTAGGGTGTGCACTATTTTTTTTTTATCACTGTATCCTCACATGTCATAGTTAACAACCTTTTTTTTATATGTTGGAATTCTTTACTAGGTTGGAGTTTAATGCACATTTCAGGCTTACACGAATTGAGGGCTGTGTTAATTATATTATATTTTTCCTTTTTCACCTGTGGTATTGAACTCATAGACAGCGTTTATTAGGGGTGGTAAACGTCTGTACCCATTCACACTTTCTTCAGAATCCACATTTTCTCTTTCACTGCATTTGTTTTAGGGCTTGGCAAATGCCTGTGATCAGAAACAAGGTGTTTACAGGTTATTATTATTTATTTCACTGCTCTTGATTTGCACGTGTGTGCCCTACTTCAACAGTTGAGTAACATTCTTATAAGTATTTTCTATTACGTACTTCCCATTTTTTTTACAACCTTTTCAGTGCATACCTTTCCGACACACTTTTCAATGTATTCATGTTATTTTCTGCAATGTATTTAAATGTGTTTTTATTTTGTTTAGGTATGTAATGTGTTTTTATTGTGTATTTATTTATAGATGTTTTGAATATATGTGATATGCAAATTATTATCCCAATCAAGAATACTTATTGTTTTGCTTTTGTTTTGTCATACATTTCATGGCATTTCAACGAAAAAAGATGTGAAACATAATAGTCTATGTGTAATTTTCATAGATTTCAATGACTCCATAGGAAATGTGTGTAACTGTAAGACTTTAATTTTTTTTACAGGACTAATTTATGTGTTACACCATACTCTACTTCTAAAGTAACTTATATTCATCAATGACTGATGTAATTTTCCTTTTTATATGCAAAGGGTTATGTTTTTTTTTAAAGTTTGGTGACAAATTTATTATCTACACTTTTGGAAAACCTAATATTTCATGTGTCAGTATTTGTAGCGAAGCATGGACTTCTTTTTTTTATTATACTGTGGATAACTCAATCCTTAATCACACGTCCTGTCAAACAGAATCCAGTCCATAGAATTTGTTGCATTCATATTTTATGTTTTTTTTTAGTAATGGTCTACATATTCTATGTAATAGATAATTATGCATTTACTTATTTATTTTCCTGGTAGCTGAATTTATTTAAAAAAAAAAAGAAAAAAAAAAAAATAACAATAGCTCCACTTACCCTTTAACTTCTACTTTTGGTTATATCGGGATTGCATCTTCTGCAGGGATGTAATCCTGATGTTCGCTGCCTTGTTCATCCTCTTCAGTCCAGGTATATACTAGTCCCTATTCTTGAATTGAAGAGATGCTTTCCATGATAATGATATATATATACTTTTTTTTGTGTTTTATCATTCCTTTTTACAGCATGAGATACGTGCCACATTCATTGCTTGTATTATTGAATATACTCACCATGCATACAATTGGTCTCAAATTTGGTGACATTGTAGTTTATAAGTAGTTAATAACAACACCAGACATGATTGTAATAAAAGAATATCTTTAATGAAATTTTAACAGATAATATATTTCACAGATGTATACTTACCTAAGTGTGCAGTTTCGTAGCGACACCTTTTGTCTGTCATGTAAACCTATGTCCACGTGTGTTTGACATGATGTATGTCCTCTTGTAACCCTTTGTAGATGGATAGTTCTTGGGTGTCTGATCCTCATACTTGGGTGTTCCGGTTTCTCTTTTGGCCACCGGATTTCTGTTTTTTTTTTCAACTCCGTTTTTGGGGAGGGTGTCATGTGGCATGACATGGCTTTTCTACTTTTCTGGCAAAAACAACTTAATATTTTCCATTTAATCTAAATTAGTCAAAAATTCGACGCATTCCCGTTTCATGCCGTTAGTTTGCTTTCCAAAAGAACCTCAAATTTCCCTCCTGTTCATTCCATCGCGGACGCCTTTTCTCCCGTTATCGTGTGGGGTGAATTTGACGCTCTTCACCTGTTGCTCTACTCTTTCGTCAGCATCCGTTCCTGATTGGTCGCTCTTGATGATGACGTTTGGGGCTCGTGAGCGTGCCCTCCGCGCGCGCTTTTCACCGCACTCGATGGGCAGATTCTGACGCGATAACATCTCTCGTGCGCCGGCGCTTCTTGGCGTCCGTGCCGCGTGCGGCCCGAGAATGTGCCGCACACCGAACGGTCTACGTGATGAACCATCTTTTATAGATATAGATATAAATTTAAGTTAATAAAACAATAGTTTAAATGTTTAATACGTACGATATTCATAAATGTATTAACGGCTACAAATCCACCGGGTATTTTATCGATCCAGAAGGATTAAGTTTTCCGGCGTGTACAATCCACATGTGCTGCAACCCAAGCATCCATAGATCAGACATCTTGGAGACCTACCATCCTGTCCTCCCTGGAGTTTTTCAATAAACAACTGACTTTTATTAGAAGCGTGGTCTGTTTCTCTCTGTTTTCCGGTAAGAGTTTTATTGTCCTTTTCCTTAACGTAATTTCGAGTATCACCTAGCGATAAGCATATCAGAACCTGGAATGCATAAGTAAGGTGGCTTACTCCTACTTCTGTCAATGCAATACGATGTAACTGTAAAATGAACGATGCAAAACAATTGCTCGACGAACTTACATTTATTATCCTCATCTTACTTGATTGCTAATAATGGATCGCTACTTCAACAGTATCTGATAACGGTGATCCTGAATTCAGTTTATATGTACGATCACAAAACCACTTGAAGACCCTCCTAAGTCAGTGGGAGTGTTTATTTTCTACACTCTCACAATGACGTCACTGGGAGAAACTTTTTTCAAGGTGGCAAATAGAGTACCTTCATAAACCCGACGTTTTTAGTTAATAACTTCGTTAATTAAAATGATAGGAATTTCTAAGTAGCTGAAATGCCTTCCTTGGGTTGTTCGGAAGATATTGATACCTCTTATGATGCGGAGAGCCCTGCCTTTTGCGAGAAGTTGCTGTCGCAGACAAAAAATTTTGACGCCAGCGACAGAAACTTTAGAAACTTATAAATTAAAAAAACGAAAAATATGGAAATTCGTTACACTTTTTAGAAATAACTTTCAAAACGATTAATGTTTTGTGTGAAATCTACATCAATCTTATTCTTAAGATCATCAAATTCAATATTAAACAAAAAACAGTCTACATTGTTAACTAAATAATAAGTTATTTATTTATTATTATTATTATTGACTTTTTTTCTATTTTCTGAAAAAAAAAAGTACCGAACGAAATTATCTTGAACTGTAGACATGCAAACAATATTTACGAACTCATATTTTCCACTATCGATTAAGTCTCATGGGCAGTTAAGTGACCAGCCACAAACTGAAGTGAAATACTATTTTGGATTACCTTCTATCATAAAATGTTACAAATGACATGTAACACTGACATATAATTTCGCAGACTATGTGCAACATTTGTATGCTTTTTTGCGGGAATTGCACAATTATTTAGACAGATATATATATTTTTTTTTCAAAAAGTCTTAATACTTTTGGTAAGTTTTTTGCGTAAGAATAATAGGTTTCTATAAAATTTTACAGACTTAAAGAAAATTTGACAAATCATTAGAGAATCCTTATTCCGAAGCATAACTTGCACACCTGTAATTTTCGCTGAACATAGAGAATTTGTAGCAAATATTTTTTTATTGCGCATGCGTAAAAGATCGAAATTTTTTTAATGCATAGTGTTAAGATGAATCTTAACACTTATTTTTTTCAGCTAGTTCTTTCTCTTTAAAAATCACGATATTTCAAAAATTATGCAAATCTTTTACATTAAATTTTAATTTGTTTCTTTTATTAGTTTCAGTTAAATTTGCCTTTTAATTCAGCTTTGTTAGTTACTTTCATCTTTTACTCCGTTCAAAACTTTTCTATTAAGTTTCTTGCGTGCCTAGCAACAATCGTAGATTGCAAAGCACCTGGGCAAGGAGATACGTGACCATGAGATGATAATTATTGCCCTTGAACTGCTCTGAAGGTCGCTGTTGCACGCGTTGAGTCTGCCTGGCTTATCAGCATAACAGTTATTTCGCCAATAGTTACGTTCTGTTACTAGATCGGCAAATGTGTTGTCATCGCTGATTGGTTAGTTCGTTTTTATCTGTGAGGTTAGTGCTAGCGCGTTGGCAACGTTGTAAGTCAAGCGTGGGTGAACGGCGGGAATTTTAGTGATTTTGCTTGGGGACTCGAAAAGGATAGCACGATGTAGTGCTCCGGAAGTGTAAAAGTGGGGCGTTTGCCTTGCGGGCGCCCCGAAATTTGGAAATATTAAGTGGCGGAAGGAATAAGAGTCTAGCAGATTGCAACAAATTTCTGTTCGACGCCGATTATAGTTATTTATTACTGGAAGTGTTGATATTGTAGGCTTTGCGGCATGGGAAAACGTTAAATAATCCTGTTTGACGAAGTTCGTCTCCAGTGAAGGACCTTTGGAGACCCGTAAAATGGCTGTGAAGGAAAAATTGCCTCTCCTCGCATATAACGTAGGGTTAAAAAAAATATGGATTGAGCCTCCCAGAAAAGTTGTTGTCTTTGGAAGTTTGATGCTCTAGCCCCAATGATTATAATGCGTAAGGTGTAGTGGAGTTCTCGACAGAGAGTCGTCTAATTGTTGGTGGTGCATGTGTGATAGAGTTATTTTTTATGTCCTTGAGTTTCTGGTTTGACCGACTTCGAATGATCTAGTGAAAATTCCAGCCTCCTCCTGAAGCCTGACCATCCATTGGACCTTCCTTAATGTCGGTAAACTTTTCTTTCAATTCTTCTTATTTCTGACCTTAATTTGCTATAAAAAAAAAGACCTATAGCTTACAGAAAGCAGCTTAATCATTTTGTATAATGTCATTTTATTTTAGTGTTAACATAGTTTTGAGCTGTTCAAGTTATTGTATATTCGGTACTAACCTCTTCAAAGTCACTTAAGGACTTTTATTCACTAGTTTAATAAAATGAACATTTAACTTTGCTCAATATGAATAGAGGCTGCTGCATGTAGTAAATTAAAATCTGAATTGGAAATGTAGTTCTTCATATCTTAGAAACTTTTAGGCAAGACTCTAAAATTGGGATAACTGTATGTTGTTAAATTGTGAAAAATTTACATGTTCTTTTGTTTTCTTTAAGTCTTTTATTTTACTAATCTTTTGTAAGGAGATCTCCCATATTAAAACCTTTGAGAAATAATAATTAAAATTTAGTGATAAAAATGTCTTGTGTTTGTGTTTATTAGTAGAAATATTATAAATTTTGTTTTATTATTATGTCATGGGTAATTTAATAGAATTCAAACTTTTTTTTTTATTCATTGAGTCTCCTGCTGTAAAAGGGTGGAAGTTAAGAAAGGTATTAAAATCTTATGAGATAAGCAAAAGTTTGAGGTGTTGATAAACACGATTTGAAGGAAAATTTAACTTGTGAAAGATGAAATTGCATAAAATTTGAATTGTGATTTCCCATTGATTTTTACAGCAGGAAACATTGTTTTTGTTTATTTAATTTCTTTTGTTTGTTTATTGTGGGGGGTTATTATTACCTGTTATTATTTTTTTTATTTACTTATTATTTGACTGTTATTATTATTAATGAATTAATTATGATGATTCTAAGTCATGAGCAACAGAGAGTAGGTATTTTGCCAATGAGGTTTCGACCTCTTTTAACATCTTTGTGTTTAGAACTGGGTTAGAAAGATTGCGGGCAATGTACAAAAACAAAAATCTATACGATCCAAAAAAAAAATTAATTTATGAGTAAAGTATTGCGGCCTATTGTACTAAACTATATGATCATTGAGTTTTCAAAATTTAAAGTTAATAATTAGGACCCACACCATTGAAAAATTCACAACAATAGAGTAAAAAATTGATATATTGGGCAACGTATATCGAAATTCATTTAAATTGAGTAAAAATACAGCAGATTATTGACAAAAGAATAAGATAGACTTTAGATATTTTGGAGAGTTGAAATTTTATAAGGTGTTTTTCACATGCTACGTATTTAGTTTAGTGATCTGATTTTTAAAAGTTACGTTTCAAAACTACTTTTTGTGAAGACTTCTTATCCGCTCGTAACTCAAACAAACGCTCTCGTTTCTAATAGTGACGTTTCAAAACTACTTTTTGTGAAGACCTCTTATGCGCTCGTAACTCAAATTTATTTATTTACTAAGATTTGTGAGTTCAAAAAGGATTTTTCCCAAATAGGGACTTTTGCAATGAAATAATTGGATCTCCAAATTAAATACGTTGCATGTGAAATAAACCACAAATCAGCACAAATTGCCTTCTATAAATTTCGACTTTGAGGAAAAATAATTTGAGGTGTGGAAAAGGATATTTAACCCCTTTCCGTGCTTTAATGAGTCTGACTCGGGATGAAAATTTTGTCCAAAACGTAAACATCACGAGCCAGGTTCGTGAAAAGAAAGCCGGGACAAACATAAACACCACGAGCCGCTCTCGTGAACATTATTCTTCGATTGCATTTCATGAAAGAAAGAATTCGGGTGGATTAAAGTTTACTTACTTGAAGTGTTGTTTATTTATGAAATATAATTTTGAAACTGTTGTTTATTATAAAATATAATCTATTTATAATATCTAAGAAAGGCAGAAGGATTAAAGTTTACTTCCACGCCAGCAGTATCGCGCAAAACTGATTATAACACAGGCATATATGTTTCTGCTCGTATTGTGATTGTTCTCAAGCATCAGTCTGGCTTGTTTACTACGCGTTGACTCATAACACTTGGGCACAAGGTTCGCCGAGGTAAATGGCACGGGAAGGGGTTAACAGTGACAGACCTCATAAAGTTTGTTCAGCAGTTTGGAGAAACGGCTTCAGGATCGAGTAAGAGCCGGACGACCACGTTTAAAGGAGACACGTACGCCCCGTTGTTGCAGCCGAAACGGAACCGTATATAGTTCATCAGCTGCAGGTATCAGCAATACTCGTGAAGTTTCCAGGCTCCCAGGCTTACGTCCATTCTCAGTATGCAATATTCTTCATGAAATCTTGACTCTGTACGCATACAAATTACAATCGTGCCATACCATCGTATTTTTCAAATATAGAAACTATGACATCGCCACTAACTTTCTTTTAAATAATCAACCTATATCCTGGGAACAATGTTATAAATATTTAGTAGTATAGTTAGGTTCAAAATTAACATGAACTCGTCACATTGCAGAATCGCTGAAAAAAGTTGACTCCACGAAAGCCCTTCATTTTCTATTAGCTTGGAATATCCGCTTGTCTATTAATTAAATTATTGCCATAGAAATCCATGATTCGTCCGATCATCATCTATGGCTGTATGATCTACGGATTGGCTTCGAAAACTCAGTTAATAGAAATTGAATTATTCCAAAATAAGCTGTTACTCAGGTCGGTTCAAGTCACTCATTATATCCGCAATGATACTATTCACCAAGATTTCCGAAATAAGCCAATTTACCCTGAAATTCAAAAACCTGCGATGAAGTTTCACAGATCCATTCCCAGTGTTGTAAATCCTGTGTTAGACTTCATTCACCACTATGGTCCTAGAGTCGGTAGTGGAAAAACGACCGCTGGTTATTTAAACTGGAGGAGACGACTTTCTGATCGTCTCTATGAAAAGTAGAGAATAATTACTTCGGGAGTTACATAACAATGAATTTCCCCACTAAAATGTATTTTTCCCTAGATTAAACGAAATGTTTCTCTCGTGTTGGCTAACTCTAGTACAAGGTTTAACTACTGAACTTTAGTTTCAGTCGCGTATGCCCACTTTCCACTAGCCAAGTATTTATTTTATTTATTTTTTAATTGTAAATATTTTTCAAAATTTTTGACTGCCGGGATATTTTTTTTATTATTTGACAAATTTTATTGTTTTTATTATTTTTATTAAATTTTGTACATAGGACCTACTTCTTAGACGAATTTTCTAAATTCAAATTCTGATTGGTCGAGGAGTAGGTCTTACAATTCGTTCTGCAATCCTCTCGAATTTTTGCTAGAAAATTTTGTATAACTATCCTGGCTTTTAGATTCGGTTTCTGATTGATCTTCATGGATCTCCTCGGAAGTTTTAGTAGAAAATTTTTCGTGAATATTTCGAAGTTCTATACTGGCTTCTGACTGGACTTCGTTCCTCTCGGAACAAGATTCTAGTTGGTCCCCCAAGATCCGTTCGAAGTTCAGTATTTTATTTTCATTAGGAATTTTCTCTAATTTAAATTAAAATATACGGCCATCTTTTTTTTTTTTACTAACTGCGGGAATTTAAGCACTTTACCGTATTTTTTGGAACTTTCTGCCTAAGGTCTTAATTTCTTTTCGCCGTTCAGACTCCTCTCGTCAACGCACGCAACAGTATCTCTGCTGCACTTAGGGATTTCTCAAGGAGTTTCTTTTTTCTCCAAATCATAGTGCTTCACTTTGAAAAAATTCTGCTCGTTCGGGGAATTCTTCAGACAAAATTCTAAATTACAACGCCTTTGGCTTTTTTATTTTCTGAAAAATGATCTTTATATTTTACAGACTTTCGTTGGAGGTTGCGATCAAATGCAGATACTCCGAAGCACTCATATTGACGTTGACAATCGTGCCATGAACATTTACCAACAGATACCGTGTAAGAAGAAACACTTACAAGGTGAGGTTTTTCCAAAATCGAACAAAATCTGTCTTGGGTCTTTGATATCTTGTGGACGGTTGAATCGCCTTTTTCGCTTCATGGCATTTTTTATAATCATAACAATTGCATCTAGGCGATTCTATTCCTCGTGTGTACTCGTAGAAACCATTGCATTCCTCAAAAGTGACTGTGTGGTGTGATTTCACAAATTTATTCATCATAGGATGTTTTTTCTTTGAACCACAATGCTGGGTAAAAAACGGCTAAGGTGAACGCGTAGCGGTATTTTACGCTTCTGAGCGAGAAGGTCGCGCTATGTCTGCGTGAAAGAGTTGCGCTTTCTACCGCCACGTTTATGCAAGATAGAACAATTATGCACGCTGCTACTCCAGTCAAGAAAATTCTGGTAAAATCGTTCGGGGAAAACAAAAATCATTGGCAGGCATTCCGATAGCTTATTTAATCATTAAATTTGACACCGGTAGATTTCTGGTTTTGGGAATATTTTAAATCACGCACCTCGGGCGTATCGATCCGGTCCATCCAATCTATTGCAACTGAAAGAAGCAATCCGTGTGTAATGTATACATCCAGACCTGATACAATCTGCGGTTGTTAGATTTGTGACTCATCTGCTATGTGTTATCACATGTAGTGATGATCATGCAGAATAGCTGTTGCAATAAAATAATTGTAAGTTAAAAAACATCATGTTTTAAAATTTTCTGTTGAATCTTAGCTATAGAACTAACTACATTAGCACTTTATCAATGTGTATAAAAATTTTTAAGTGATAATGACGTCAATTTTTGTGAGATGCATAATTTAACTTTTTACAATTTTTTAACGTTCACGTTTAATTAAATTTATTTATTTTTATGTCGAAAGAAAATGAACTCGTAAATTTTTTTGCCAACAATTAAATTATAGCTAATATTTTAATGGCCATTTTTAAAGGTGTTGGTAAGTTATTATTTTCATATTTAAATTAATTCAAAGAAAACTAATCAAAAATTCGGAAATCGGGCTTCGAAGTATTATGTTGTCATCGGGTTTCGAACTATTCTGAAAGTTTCAAATGTCTAGCTTGGAAGTTAGTTAAAAATCGATTGCAAGATTTGTACTGGACAAACAAGAATAGAAGTTAATAAAAACATGGTAAAATTAGATGTATTTTGTTGTTATCTGCGTATTTTTTTTTTCCTTGGGTCTGTTAATGCCACCCAACGACTGTTTTTCGAAATATTTTTTTCCTGTTAAAAAAAAAAAGTATATATCCCATGACTTCGTATAGTAACCCTGCAAATCGCTTTTCATTTCGATTATTTTTTCGATTTTTATGAATTTTAAAAAATCAGACGGACTTTTTACCCACAAGGTATATATGTATATATATATATATATATATATATATATAACAATAATAAAAACGTTCTACTGATAACTAGACCTGATTAAAGAAATTGGGCTTAAATTTTATTTCTAATCATGGTCATCTTTGGAATCCAATATATGAAAGCACTCGGCTATCAAATCAATCATTAAAAATGTTTTCATGAAAATTCAAAGGCAAAAATTGTCATAGTCCAAGAAGGGACGCTGAATTTCACAAAATCCCCATCAGAAAAATACCCCAAGAGAAGACGAGGCTAGAACCCCTTAGAAGGACCCCCATAGAGGGCACACCCTTCAGGTCTAGGACCCTATTTCAACCAATCGGCCTTAATCCCTACAACCCATTCTAACCCAACCAAAGAGAAGATTCTATTTTTTTTCTGTCTTCTTGCTTTTCCTCTCCCTTCTTTAGTTTGAAGAATATAGCGTATGCTCCGAGCTTTTCCTTATATACGCCGGCAACGAAGTATGAACACGGACAACAGATTATGTTTTTGAAAAACGTTCGCATAAATTTTTATTTTCTTAAATTTTGATTTCAGGCATTCGTAAAATTTGGTAAAATAATATGATAACAGTATTTTATCTGCCTTAGGTATTACTATATAGATTTCATTAGAATGTAGAGGTAACATATGAGGCACTGCATTCAAATGTATCAAGTGTATTTTAAACGACAAATGAAAACAGTTTTAGAAATAGTTTTATGTGACGTACATTTCTATGTCAGGAGTATATATTCTATGATGGCTATATTCACAAGATATTTAATATTGTCATTTAATTTCAAATTTATTCCTAATTAAAAAAAGAAAAAAAAAGAAAAAAACAATTTTTGCTTGTCTTACTCTTTGAATTATATTCGAAAAATCTGTGTAGCCCTCTTTATTGTCTGTAAATTGTATACGCACCGAATATTGTATTTAACTTTAGCACTAAAGGAAAATAATAGCATAAATTGAAAAACTCTTTAAGCCTTTTCTAGTTACAGCTTTAAAATATCGAAGCTATTCTGGGTATCCCATCAGTAAACGAGGAATAAAGCATACCACATTTTATGTTAAATGCGCTTGTGTGCATATAAAAAATGTATGTCACTTTCATTTTCTCTAGAATAATCTAAAGGCATACATATCTGGAATTTTGCCCATAGACTTTAAGCATTTAAATATTTTGGTACGCCTCTGTACACGAATCACTTGTCTCATTTCAATAAAAAAAATTTAATAGAATCCTCATATGATGCAGATTTAGAATAGAGAGTTTGGACCCTTCTAAAATTTACCCTTAAATTATGTTAATAACAGGATCACACACACTGAAAGACAGTCACACAAACAAACAGATAGACCAACTGCTAACAACTTGATATTTGAATTTAAGACCTCAAAACATATAAGTATAGGAAGAATCTCTATAAAAAAAAGTATGACTCTCAAAACAATGCTTTTACCATATCTGGGTATGAGAAATTTAAAAGTAAAAAAAAAAAAATAATAATAATAATAATATGATGTGGATAAAATATGTCTTCGTTACACACGCATTGAAATATACACATTGTTACAAAAATTGTGACTTTTCCACTATTTAAACTAATGGATTAGCAGATAAGGAGCCTCAATGTCCGTTATTTACTCCATATTATTTAAAATAATTATATATATGAATAACTAGTTACATAACCATATACGTTTCTTATGCTATTCCCTCGTTACGTAATTCATTTCCTCACTTCGCTACATACAATCAGGAATTGAGGGGACGATAGCCCCCCCTCAATCCCAGTTGTATCTGTCTGTCTATATCTATCTGTATGTATGTGGAAAGTAATTCCTTGCACGGTCAAAAGATGGCGCTGTCTCGGATGTATCCAGAGAACGAGCTGACAAGCGGAAGAGTAGTTAGCATCCGGCTACAATGGAGAGCTGTTGAGACCGTCAGCGCGAGGGCTGATTCGGTCATTTTCTTCTAATTAGAGCTTCAAACGCTCTGAGTAGTTGGGTAGAGCCATGGAAGGCTCTTTACTTCAATCTCACTATTTGATATAGCACGCGTAGATGCTTTTGTGTATTATAGTACGAGTAGGTGCTTAAATGTTGCTTTGTGTTATTCTGACGAAATGAGCTTAGTTCTGTGTATCAAGCCAAAGAACCAATAGTTGGCTAATAGTGGTTCTGCTGTTGCAATAATATTTTTGTGTTATTTGTGTTTTGTGTATCTTCATATAAATGTGACGTTATTTAATCTGAATCTCATCATTGACCCCACCTCTAGACGCCTAGCCAAGGTCTTACAAGTGGGGACTCTGCTCCGAATATTATTAATTCCAACTTCAAGTTATAAAGGTAACTTTTATATTTATCATTTTGTTAAGAAATAAATAATAATGAGTAGTGTACTAATTATATAAAATGAAACATGAATAATTCAGTACAATATGAATAGAAATTTATGAAGATAGAGTTTAAGAACAGTTTTATTTCACTATTTTTGGTTTCAAAATGAAGCATGAATAATTTAGTACAATATTGAAGTATAGAAATTTATGAAGATAGAGTTTAAGAACAGTTTTATTTCACTATTTTTGGTTTCATTTTGTGCGTGTTTAAGATGAAATAAAAATATCACTTGAGAAGAATAAATAAAAGAAGTAATAATTATGATTAAAAATTATGATTCTGAATAAACTTTTATAATTTTGTTTGTTATTGTTTGCTTAAGATAACAATATTATTTTAAAACGAAAGTGATAATAATAATTAAATAAAGAAAAATAATGGTTATACCCCCATTTCGCCGACACGAAAATTTCCTACCCCCTTTCGTTGACAAATTCCCCTAAGAAGGGAAAATCGACAATATCGGTTTAACACCTGTTTCGCTGACAGTGAATGTTCACCCCCATTTTGTCGGCGAAATGGGGGTATAACATACATTTTTCAAGCTCATTTAAGACTAGTTGTGTAGTTTGAATGCAATAATACTAAAAAACTTAGAAGCGAAGATGTAGAAAAACTTGGGAAATAAATACGAGAGTTAGAAATAAAACCCAGAGTTAAAAATTAGAATGTGAAAAACAGGCGTCGATGGCACTTAATTATTTTTTCTTAGTTGCCAAAATGGTCTACTCAGGCAAAATTGTTAAATTTTTTAATAGGATAAGACTTAGTTTATTATTAATATTTACTTAAATAATATATACAAGCACAAAAGTTTAATATGAATATATTTTTATTTAAAAAATAAAATAAAATAAAAACTCCCGTAAAACAGAATAAACAGTAGAATTTCTTTTTTAATTACCTGCTGGCCGACTCATTTTTAAATTTAGTCCAATTCCAAATATTACAACTTCAAACAAAATGAGAACTATTAGAAAACATTCATTTAAACCTTTTTTTTTTTTTTTTTTCGGTTGTTTTAATTATTAACTTCTACTTTCAGTTTTATAAGTCCAAAGTTTGTTAATTAATTCAGTATTTCAGAAATTATCATGATAAACATTTTTTGGTGATGTATTAATAAACTGAGAAATAACAATTGGTAGTAGAAAATTATATATATATATAATAAATTGAAATATGTTTATTTATTATTATTATTATTTTTTTTAACAGCATTTATGTGAATTTTTACTTGCTGGTTTTTATTGAGCTTATGTATCGATGTGTTTAAACTGAAAATATAAGATGATTTTGAAAATTTCAGTAGACTTCAGAAATCTGCTGATCACGACCAATTTAAACATTGAAATTTATGATAAAGTTCAAAGAAGAAAATCATGATAGAACTTACTTCAATGGCGTTATTTTAGAAATGGAGTCTAATGAGATAAGGAAAGTTAATTTTAAGCAAGGTCTAGGTCTTGAAGATAAGTACCTAAATTCTTTTAACTCAATAACATTTGCACTTAAACACACACACACACACACACAGGGAAAAAAAAAAAAAAAAACGGAATCCATAGACTGAAAATATAAATAAATAAATTACTTGTCTTTACCTATATTTCTAAACTGTAATAAAAGTCGCAAATTTATTATACAATTATTCTTATACTAGCAGGCTATGCTCCCTTCCTTTTAAAAAGAATTCCTTTTGAAAAGAAATTATTAAAAAATAATGATAATAAAAAGTTGCTATATTATAAATTTTCTATACTGTAAATTTTATATGTGCGTTTTTATTACATTATTTATACTCTTTATTTGCCTTCATCTATACATTTCATATATCTTATGTAATGACAATCATTTTCAATGCATTATGATATCAAAATTCTAATTTTAAAAGGGAAAAAAAAAAATCTACAAAATTTTAAAATTCGCGCAGTCTCTGGTCTCAGGCTGTATGAATTTCTGGGAGTGCACTGTAAAAAGAGAAATAATTTTATGACAGTAACGTGGTCATAAATTAGGCGTAAAAAATGACGAGTGAAAATTGTAATTCACCATGGGTTTGTGCACCTGAGACTGTGAGTCGTATCAACTGATAAAAAGGGGTGAACTGGACACTAATCTCCTACTCCTTATGTAACTAGTACCCGCCATTTCATTGAATTGAAATTTCCTTTGTACTTGTTTTCCCCATAATTATAGGACAAATCCCTAAATAGCTGGAAAGGGAAGCTTGAATGGGAAAAACAGGGGGGTAGGAAATTTTTTGTCGGCGAAAGGGGGGTTACACCAAAATAATAATGGTGATATTATGTGTGTATAAGAATAATTGAGAAATATATAAGTTGTTCTAAATATTCTGTTGACTAATAGAAATTGTTCTGAATGAGCTTATTTAAAGTCATGATAATTTTGATTTCAGAACAAAAAATCATAGAATCACTTTTAAGAAAAATGTTCTCATGTTGTTTTGATTATATTTACAGTCGGCTGCAAAATTATTCGAGCACTAGCAATAATCCTTGCCAAAAAAAAAGTACACTTAATACAGCTTTGTTAAATAAATCCTTGTCGAGTCATGTTCTTAATCAATCTAAGAACATGATTCGACAAGGATTTACTTAGCAAAACAGTCTTAAGTGTACTTTTTAAATATAGGAATTATTGGCTAGTGCTCGAATAATTTTGCAGCCGACTGTAATTATGTATTAATTTGGTAGAAATATTGAAATATTTTTTTGGTATAAGTAATCATTTAGAGTAATAATGGCACAAAACTTATTACAAGGTATTAGAAAGGCAGATTTAAAAATAATAGCTGAAAAATTATGCCTAACTATTTCGGCAGAAGCTAAGGTACTTGAAATCAAAACTTTCATTGAGAGTTCCGATATTTATAAAAATGATTTAGAATTTGTTAGAGGTGTTGTTAAAACGTTTGTAGAAGAGCAAAAGCTGAAATCTTTAGAAGAACAAACCAAAATAGAGATAGAAAGAATTAAATTGTCCCAATTAGAAAAAGAAATTGAACTCCAGAATTTAAAATTACAAGCTGCAGCGAATAATTCTAGTAATAATGCTGAGCAACTAAATTCGAAAACTACCTCACAGTCCTTAGAAAATTTAATTAGAAGTATTAAAACCCTCACCATTTCAGTACCTCAGAAACCGGAAGTTTTGCACTTATTTTTTCAATCCCTTGGAAAAGAATTCATTTCTAAAAATGTACTGTCTAAATTTAAATCGGAAATATTGATTAATTTATTGGGAGATAAATGTAATCAGGTACTTGCGTACGTAACCACCGAAGAAATTAGCGATTATGAGAAAGTTAAGGAATTAATTTTAAGACAATTTCAACCAACGTACTGCAAATAAAAGGGTCTTAAAGTATATGACCTTAACCCTTTCAGTCGCAGTGTTCCCGCTGATGGAACACCTAATGTTAATTCTCAAGTAAAAAAACTCATCCCGGAAATTTTTTAGCAAAAATTTATATTTATAATATAGCAGAAAAGGCCCTTTTTTTAACCTGAAAATCTAAAATTTCTTTTATTTTAATTTTGTTTGTAAATTCCGGTGGCATTGTAATTCATATGATCCGAATAACCCTGCGCCTGAAAGGGTTAAAACTACTGGAACGGCATTTAAGACACGTAAATGTCTTAAAATGTACCTCAGACGCTATAGATATTTTAATTTAAGACAGAAATATGTCTGAAATATCAATTCAGACACAAAAATGTCTGAAACACGTGAATACGCGAATTTTCAGACAATAAAACGCGTTTGAATTTTCAAACACTTGAGAAATTGAGACACTTGCATTACTTAGAAATTTTTTCATATGGAATCTACTTTAAGAAAATATGCTTATCCTACTTCTTTCCACATTCAATAAATATATTATTATTTTATATACTAAGCAGTTAAACTATTTAAATTATGGTAGCTTTATGAAATTATATTTTTATGGAATAATACTCTAAGGATGTGAATGATATTTGCATGCTATTATCTTTAACACAATTCATAAACAACATATTTAGACACAAGGCTTATTTTGTTCCAAAAAAAAAAATCTTTGTCTTTAAAGTTTTCTTATATTAAAAGAAAAAGTGTGAAGAAGGATGTAGCAAGTAATTTGTAGACAAGGAAGCGAATTTATAAGTGAACAATCATGAATAATTTGTGCATATTTTTTTCTTTCTTTCTTCTTATTATTATTCATTTAAAAACTTTTTTCTTTCACAAATTCCCCTACATCTAAATGCAAAACTACAAATTTTCCTGTATTCATGATTATAGTTCGTTTTATTTAAATATCACTTTAAGTAAAGAAATCGTTATCATCGAGGGATGAAACCTTCACATACTTGTTATCCATTATTTAAAAATTCTGGTCCTCTAAATATGAAATTTAAGATAATAATATTTATTAAGTTTAAGATACCATAACATCAATAGTTTTATGGCAAAAAATTAAAAATAAAACATAACACTGCGATTAGTACTGCAGTATATTATATCATAAAAACCCGTATTGCTGTATTCGCCGGTAGCGTGATTGGAAAATGCTTCACTCCGACGATGCTTGGCTTCAGGTTTCGGTTTCCTTGGACAGCGTGAGTTCGAGTCCCAACAACGGAAAATGGGATTTTTTTTTTCTTTTTTTTTATATAAATATTTTATTAATGCTCTAAACAATTCTAAAATATATTTTTAACAGAAAAACATAATCGCACGCCATATTTATTTATTTATATATTTATTAAAAAGCCTTAAAAACGGTACTGTTTTTAAGCCTAACATGGCGGTGTTTCTAAGCCTAAAACATGGCGGCGTTTTAAGACGCTTGCAATATCTTAATTTCTGATGCAAAAAGGTGTCTTAAAAAGTAAGACATTTTTTTTTCGCTTAAAAAATGACCATCCTTTTAAGACACTTTTTAAACTGAATTTAAGACATTTACGTTAACAGTGCGCCGCGTGAATGTTTAAGTAATTTTAAAAATGCGCTGCGGAATCCGTCAGAATCCCATGTTCAGTTTGCTTCCCGTTTAAGCGCTTCTTTTGATTACTGTCGTAGATCGGGAGGAGTTAACGATGTTAAACAACTGTCCGATCTTATAGTTTCTGATAAGTTATATGAGACTTTGGATTCTAGAACTAAGGGACATATCAGCATTAGAGAGGGTCAAAGCTGGTTTAAACCCAATGAATTAGGTCGATATTTTGATTTATTCTACTCTTCTTGAGGGAAATCGTTAATTGAAACTAATAATACGCGAAACGAAAGTTCAGACAATAAGCGGGTTTTAACTAAAATTCCTTTTAGAAAGGCACAAGCACAGTATAATCATAAAGATCCCATAATACGAAATTCGGTGGGTAACCAAACTCACAAAAAACATGAAAGAATGTGTTACATTTGTGGGGCGAAAGGGAAAACATTTCATTTCGCTAGAGTCTGTCCTCAACGTGTTTCAGGAAAAAAATAATTCCGTGAAAATCTTCCAACAAATTCAGTAGTTCAATTCGAAACAAATACTAGTTGTCCGATTGACCTAATTGTTAATGACCTTGAATATATTTATATTTTGGTAGATGATATTCCACATAAAGGGTTAAAAGATACCGGGTCTTCAACTTTGGTTGTAAATAAAAATATCATTCCACACACTAAAACTATTATTTCTAAAACCACACTACTTAGCTGCTTTAATGAAAAGAAAGATGCAAATCTAGCTGAATTTAAAATATCTTTGCCTAATCGGGATTCAGTAAATATAATCGGCGCATTATGCAAAAAATTGTCATGCGACGTAATTCTGCCTGGTAATATCTTTCATATTCTGAAACAACAAAATAAAAAGAAAACAAATGTTTCGAATTCGAAAGACGAAGGGGGGAAAATTGTCTTCCAATTTCGGGGGGTAGCGAAGAATCGATTGAGGTAGGTGAATGCTTTTCTTCTTTATTTGATGGAAAGAAAAATAAAATAGATTGTGTTTTTTTTAAATATGTGCAACTTTTCAGAAGAAATGGAATTGGATGTTAGTCATATATTAAATAAGTCATTGAAAGATAATTTAAGCGAGTTAATAAAAAATTATAAGCCAGTTAAAACAAGAAGTACTGATTTGAAAATGTCCATTATTTTATCTGATGATACACCAGTATGTTTACGCTCGCGCAGTTTGTCATTTGTAGAGAAATTAGAAATAGATAAAAAGATTGATCAGTGGTTGAAAGATGGTGTAATTAAAGAAAGTACGTCAAATTACGCTTCGCCAATAGTGGTGTGTAGGAAAAAAGAGGGAGGTATAAGGTTATGCTGTGATTACTGTTTTTTAAATACGAAAATTATTAAAAATAAATACCCGTTGCCAAAAATTGAGGATCTATTTGATAGGTTAGAGGAGGGTAAAGTCTTTTCGACACTAGATTTAAAGAATGTGTTTTTACAGGTTGATGTAGAGGAAAAAAGTAGAAAATATACAGCTTTTGTGACCGATAATGCCCAGTATGAGTTTCTAAAAGTTCCCTATGGGTTATGTAATAGTCCCTTAGTATTTCAGAGATATGTAAATTATGTGTTTAAAAATTTATTGAAAGATGGTACGGTAATAATTTATTTAGACTAGGGGTGCACAACCTTTTTGGCTGGAGGGCCAATCTCGCTGTTCAATGAGATATGAAGGGCCACAGACAAGGTAATATAAAAAAAAAATAAACTATTCGCTGTGTAATATATATATATACACACACACATATATATATAAAGGGGCATATTATCAATTGTCATACGCCTGTGTGCAGAACTTCAGTTTCCATGTGTTACTTAAAAAAAAAAAAAAACTTTTATAATATATATATATATATGTTTTATCAGCGAGTTAAGTGAATCTTGAAGCATGATAATCATAAGGTTATTGAATAGTAAGCAAAAGAATTAACAAATGTATCATATAAAATACAAAAAGGATAAATTAAATAAACAAATAAAAAGTATGATTTGCAGAGAGAAAAAAAAAATATATTGCGAGTCACAAAAATGATAAGCACAAATATTAGGTCTTTGCATAAATTCATGCAGTTTTTTTTTGCTTCATTTCATAAAAATACATCAAATCAAATGACAATTTTTAATCAAAATACTCTCCATTACTTTCTTTAACCTTTGCCCATTTTTTCAGGTAAAAATGTATACCACGGCGATATAAGCTCTCGTCTTTGGAGGCAACAAAATGATCCGCATCTGCACGAACTTTTGCAACGACCTAATATAAAGGCTGATAGAGGATACGAAAATAAGCAGTTTTAGTGTAGGTAAGTGGGTATGAAAATATTGCTTTGAGATATTAAATGGAACGGGGGAGATCTATAAGTGAAAAGGCTTCTGTGTTCATAATTGTCATGCAAATTTTGAACAAAATACATTGTGTCATCTTCCTGTTCTGACGTAAAATAACAGGGTTTAATCCAGCTATTTAAAACTAGTACCCCATTTCTCAATTTATAAAATAATTTACGAAAAAAATCAAGTAAGTTTGTGAAAATTAATAATGTTTCTGAACAATTAACCAAAATACATAAAGCAATTCATTTAATTTAAAAATACATTTAAAAAATAAAATGAAACAGTTATAAAATAAATGTATATGTGGGTGAGTTATTTCTTATGTGTAATATAAGAAGTTATTTAGTTAGATAATTACCATTGCCTCCACTAAATATCTAAATTGAGGGTATTTATTATAAGTTTGATACGGCGAAGCTCATACAAAGTTTAATGTGCAGCTATATTGCTGAGAATTGGCTTTGTAAAAGTGCATCTTTGCTGAAAGTTGATTTTGTGATGGTGTCTAAATGGGGCACTAAATTTGTTCTGGATTAACCTCTGCATAAACAACATAGTCTGTAAAAGTCTCAATGAGTGTTTTGAAGATTTGGTTTCACACAAGGGCATAGCCAAGGAAAGGGATATTGGAGCACGAATATTTCTGAATTAAGTAATTTTTTTTATAGAAGTTTTAAGGAGTAAATTAGGTTTAAGAAATGCAACAAATAAATAACAAACGAAAGTTTAAGAAATTTTTATATAAGCTTTTGTAAATGCTTATTTTGTGAATGCAACAAACAAATACATTTTCTTTTTTATATTTTTTTCTCCTGTTGATGAATAATGCAACTTAAAATGACAGTCCTTTGGCGGGCCGCAAATTGACGGCTACTGGGCCGCAGGTTGTGCACCTCTAATTTAGACGATATAATTATTCCATCTAAAGATGAGAATGAACGGTTAGATAAATTAAAACGCGAGTTAGAAACGACATCAAAATTTGGTCTAGAATTAAATTTTAGGAAATGTCTGTTTTTGAAACGAAAAATTGATTTCTTAGGCCACATAATTGAGAATGGCACGATGAAATCCTTGGTAGAAAAAACTCTTGCAGTCCAAAATTTCCCCGAACCCCTAAGGCTAGAGAAGTGCAGAATTTTTTAGGTTTAACGGGTTACTTTAGAAAATTTATTCGTTCATATGCCAACATAGCCAGACCATTTAATGACTTATTACGTGCTTCCACTGCATTTAATTTCGAGCAAGAAATGAAATTGGCTTTTCAAAAGCTGAAAGATATTTTATCCAATACGCCTGTTTTACATCTTTTTTACGCAAAGTTATAAATTGGAAGTTCATAAAGATGCATCTAAATTAGGATTCGGTGCTATCTTATTACAACAAGACGACGATGGACAATACTATCCTATCCATTATATGAGTAAAAAGACCTCGGTACATAGAAAAAAATCTCTTTTCGGCAAGCTTAAAGGCAAAGGTAGATTCCTTTACGTTAATGTTACAAAAGTAAAGAAATATTACGTATGCATTAACTCATACTTAGCTTTGTTCTCACACATTGCATTATTTACGTCGTAATTCTGTTTTTAAGAAAATTAATTATCAACTACTACTATTCATTCTATTTAAAATTTTAGGCTAGATTTATTGGTCAGTAAATTTTTCAATTTTTTTAAATCTAAGCTCATAATCATTCAACAAATAAAAGCTATAAAGATATACAATTTGGTGACAAAACTTGCGACTTAGCAATGAATTTTGTGATTTGGTGGCAAAATTTGATAGTTGACGACGAAATTCTTGATTTTGTGACGAAATTCCTTATTTGATGACAAAATATGGCGAGCTTGGCGATGAAAAATGGCAGTTTTGACGTCATTATATTTTCTTCCCTCGCAAAAACCTTATATCTCTTCACAAACCAATAAATTGTTGCCACAAGATAAAAAAAAGCAAAGGTAGCTGTAACGTATTACTCTCCATTTCAATCGTAAATTTTAAATTCTTGTGTAAACCGGCGTTCTAAACTATTCTCCACGAACAATATTTTTACCAAGACTAACGTATGATTTTAATTTTATATTTTTAAATGACTAATTAAAGCCGATACCATGGTTTTTTATATTTTCAGCGATTTTTTTTATTATCGTTTACACGTGACCTAAGCATCAGATTATAAATTTAAGCAATTAAAGCTATAGAAAAAAAGTCGGCTTCATCACAATTGACAAAAAATCACTTTGACTAAAAAAAAAAATAAACTATTCGCTGTGTAATATATATATATACACACACACATATATATATAAAGGGGCATATTATCAATTGTCATACGCCTGTGTGCAGAACTTCAGTTTCCATGTGTTACTTAAAAAAAAAAAAAACTTTTATAATATATATATATATATGTTTTATCAGCGAGTTAAGTGAATCTTGAAGCATGATAATCATAAGGTTATTGAATAGTAAGCAAAAGAATTAACAAATGTATCATATAAAATACAAAAAGGATAAATTAAATAAACAAATAAAAAGTATGATTTGCAGAGAGAAAAAAAAAATATATTGTGAGTCACAAAAATGATAAGCACAAATATTAGGTCTTTGCATAAATTCATGCAGTTTTTTTTTGCTTCATTTCATAAAAATACATCAAATCAAATGACAATTTTTAATCAAAATACTCTCCATTACTTTCTTTAACCTTTGCCCATTTTTTCAGGTAAAAATGTATACCACGGCGATATAAGCTCTCGTCTTTGGAGGCAACAAAATGATCCGCATCTGCACGAACTTTTGCAACGACCTAATATAAAGGCTGATAGAGGATACGAAAATAAGCAGTTTTAGTGTAGGTAAGTGGGTATGGAAATATTGCTTTGAGATATTAAATGGAACGGGGGAGATCTATAAGTGAAAAGGCTTCTGTGTTCATAATTGTCATGCAAATTTTGAACAAAATACATTGTGTCATCTTCCTGTTCTGATGTAAAATAACAGGGTTTAATCCAGCTATTTAAAACTAGTACCCCATTTCTCAATTTATAAAATAATTTACGAAAAAAATCAAGTAAGTTTGTGAAAATTAATAATGTTTCTGAACAATTAACCAAAATACATAAAGCAATTCATTTAATTTAAAAATACATTTAAAAAATAAAATGAAACAGTTATAAAATAAATGTATATGTGGGTGAGTTATTTCTTATGTGTAATATAAGAAGTTATTTAGTTAGATAATTACCATTGCCTCCACTAAATATCTAAATTGAGGGTATTTATTATAAGTTTGATACGGCGAAGCTCATACAAAGTTTAATGTGCAGCTATATTGCTGAGAATTGGCTTTGTAAAAGTGCATCTTTGCTGAAAGTTGATTTTGTGATGGTGTCTAAATGGGGCACTAAATTTGTTCTGGATTAACCTCTGCATAAACAACATAGTCTGTAAAAGTCTCAATGAGTGTTTTGAAGATTTGTTTTCACACAAGGGTTAAAAGTTACATGCTTATGTAACTTTTAAGCAATTGAAGTTATCGAAAAAGTTTAAATACAAAAGTTGTTCTTTAGGGTAAGGCGGTAATTCGCCTGATTTGAAGTATTTTCCTATTTGCAATATTAAAGAAATTAATGGGCAAATGAAAATTTCCACCCCCACTATTTCCACCCCCTTTGAGCTGGATGCCCCATCTACGAACTCGACCGAGATTTTTTACTGTCCTGATAACATATACCTAGTTTAGCGGTAACATATACTTTAGCGGTATCATATATTCCAATAGGCATATAAAAAAATCATGTGGTGTCCAGATCAGATTTTTTTCTGGTGGTATAGAATTTAATTTATAATTTCACTTTTAGATAGCTGCATATAGTTCGTTCCTTCCTTTACTGAAAAATAAAAGTATCTCTCATGAATTATGAATTCTATTAAGTGTCGATATCTATTGTTACTTCCATTATACGACTACCGTAGGTGATGGAATTTTTTATTTTCGGTCAAAAAATACGATATCGAGTTTATATCTTACTTACACGTTTTAAAATCTCCTTTTTCTATTAAATTAGTTTTCAGCAATTGGTGAAAGTGCATATATATGTGTGTGTGTGTGTAGAATATTCTAATTTTCGTATATCCGAAACTAATAATGATTGAACAATGAAACTTCGGAGTTAATATAAGTCTAGTGTACAAATGATTTTTAAAACTTGTTGTGAAGATTGGAAAATTAAAGTGGGACCATAAGTCATTATCTGAAAAAAGGCTCTAACGATTTCCTGCAAAGTTACTATACAAACACTTTATTAGTATTAGTTTTTCTATATATAGTTGTCCAGATCAGAAAAATTTGTAGCCGTCTTATATAAATAGACTAATTTTTAGCCTGGCTTATGTGTTAATTGCTGCTCGGGATTATTTTTAAACAAAACTTTTTAACTCCCATTTATACATCCTTTCGTATGTAATTGTTGTTTTCTGGTGAACAGATGAATTTGCCAAGTTTTGGCAAAAATCGGCAGTGGGACCTCAAAAACTGTTCAAACGATTTTCTTCAAACATGCTGCGCAAATCAGTTTTTAAATTTTCTTTACTATGTATTACTTATTACAGGAAAATTTACAGACGACCTGATCATATAGATCAGTGACAGATTACGTAAATGGGTGTTTAAAAAAACAGCTCCAGCGATTTTTTTTTAATTCGCTATGTAAACACTCTTTTACAGATCTTCACAATGTATGTATATCAGTTTGTTCGTACAGGTAAATTGCTAGGTGTCTTATTTGTAAAATCTTTTGTCCCTTTTCCTCACGTTATTTCCAAAAAGAATAAATAACATGTGTAGTAGTGGGTAATGGAAGGAGTGTGGTTGTTACGCACCAATTTTTCTTTTCTTTCATTTTTTGCTTTCTCTTACCTATATGTATGGTAGAGAAAGTATTGTTTTTGGGTCAAATTTTCGAAATTAAGTTTTTGTTATATTTACACGTTTTGAGGTTCCATGAATCCAAAAATAATGTTTTTAGCAGTTGTTCTGTGTGTGTATTTGTGTGCGTGTCTGTCAGTTATCAGCATATCTCAAGAACAAATAATAGCAGAAAGTTCAAACTTGGTATTCTAAATGTGTGTCATATAGGAATGCTACAGTAAACTTTTTGTTTAGATCAAGCAAGTGGTTCATTTACAGAGACATCTAAGAGAATTCAAGTGTATTATGTCTAAAGAGGAAATTTCTGGTAAGTACAGTGTAATATCTATAGGCTGACTTAAACGAGACGGAAAGAAGAAAATTTATTATATTAATAAAAGCATGTTTTGTGTAGATTGTGGTATGGAAATCATTCATCATTCGTTTACGGGGTTACCCAAAGTATTTGGATGCATTGAGGCTACACTTGGGAATTGCAGGAATCGTAATTCCTTTTGTATTAGATGGTTTTCAAGTAAGACTAATTTTAAATGCATAGTATTGTTTATAATGCATATTGATTATAGACAATATAGAGGGCTACCCAGAATTAAGCGAAACGTTCTGAATGTGATTGAATGTGATTGATGGAAGTGCTTTGTACATATCACTATGTTCACGAATACTGCAAAATTAATTTTTCATACTGCAAGCAAAGTGTTTTTTGAAGTTCTATTTTCAACTCTGTTTTTTTGTATAATATCATATTTTTGTGCCCTGATTACGAAAATCCAATTTTATGGGTTTGTTCTGCATATGTATATCTGAATTCAGCATAATTTAAAAACAATAAAGTACAGGAAATTCAAATTTGGTATTTTGAAAATCGTATTAGGTTACCACTTAAAAATTTGATGAAGAGAGACAAGTTTGAAGGCAAATTAATAACAACCTTTTTTTATTTTTTTCCTTTTAAATAACTGTATGCACTGTAATTCAAGGAGAGTTTGAGGGGGACAGTAGCCCCCCCTCCACATAAAATTACGTGTCCAATAAAACTGTTCCCAAACATATTTTAGACTATTTTAAAAATACCTTGAACTTTATTATCTTCCACTATTGATCTTTAGTCTTAAAATGTAATCTACCATTATAGTATTGAAATGCAGGGTAAGAGAAAATCGTGTGAGTGACACAGAAGAATACTTTTTCTAATGACAGTTTTGAAAATACAAAATATAACAAAAAGTGGAAGAACATAAATATAAAATGTCATTTCCTCGAATGATTAACGTCTATTTTACTTACTTCATTCAGCGGCATCTCAGCTCCTTGCTGCACATTTGACATTTTTTAGAGATATGAAAATTGAATCTAAAATAAATATAATTTGAATGTTATTAAATATGTAAGATATGTGTATAGTGAGATGTAATAAGTTGGGAGCAAAGTAAAAGTTTACTTGTCATTTTTCGTTTGTTTACAGCAAAATCTGTAAATGTCCTCATTGGACATACATACATAGGTATCTCGAAATTTTAATTTTTGTGAGTAGGATACACTATTTTATTTTATTTTTTAATCAGATTATTTTATAATCGTATTTTTAATAAGATTATTAAAAAATGTTGTACCTAAATAGAATTTTATGTAGTACTCAAATTCTACTGTTTTCTTAAATCTTTCTCTTTATGTATTTGCAAACTCTTGGATTCTGTTATGCATTATTTCTTATTATGCAAAATTAAAAGTCTATTATATGTTGACAACGACACTTTTTATTTCCCTCTTAAAGACTCTGATCCTAACAAGAAGAAGGGACTCATTCAAATTTAATTAATATTTTTATTCTGAATTAATTCTATTTGAGGTTGTATCTCATAAATTCTTTGCCTTAACTTTTAAATGAAGCAAATCTTATGGTTTTGTTTATAGAAGTGGTTTTTACAGAATTTAAGCTCAACTTTAAATAAGATAATTGAAACTTAAGGCTCATAATTTAATATTTTTTAAGTAAGTATGTTTCGATTAAAGTAGCTTTTAAAATGAGATTTTTTTTTTTTTTTTTTTTTTTTTTTTTTATGAAAAAATTTTTAATTAAAAACACAAAAACACATGACGAACGTTTCGGCTAAACATCAGCCCTCTTCAGTGTCAGTATACATACATAGCATAACAGTTAAGATAAAGTCACAAAACATCACAACACAACAAGATTAAGTCATAGACTAATAATCAAGGAAGATGGCGGACGTCAATAGTCAAATGCTGCCATTCCCCATCTTAGTGAATTACCAGCGAATGTTACGGCTGCGAAGTTCCTTGAAGCAGTGGCGGCTCGTGACCCGAAAGTAGGTGAAGAGCTCAAAAATAATATTTAAGTATTTTAAATGCATAATTTTTATTAAGCATGGTCTTGACTAAAATTAACTAAAAATACATATTTAAATGCAAATTTATATTCTATAAATGAATACAGTGTAAAATACAGTGTGCTTCTTCACCTATTTTCAGTGCACGAGCCACCACTGCCTTGAAATAGGGTATTCATCCTTGGCGCATTTATCGCTGTTTGTTGTGGGTGTTGCCTCACTCTAGATGATTGATTGATAGAGAGACGAGACGATTCAAAAATCTCGCCAGCAAGTCGCCAACCAATCAGATTGCAGCATTGTTATAACCCTATACCCACCATTCCTAGATTTTTTAAACCGAAACCAAAACACGTACGCGATATCTTGTTCATCATACATCTATGGATTAAGTACTCGGGAGGAGCTGTTTTAGCCTCGTTTAAAGTAGAATGCTGCAGTTTGGTAAAAACGCCTTCTAGGAAAATTCGTGATTCGTACATCTTTATGTTAGAAGCCAAAATTTTAATATTATCAAAATCAGGAATATGATTAGTATCAAAAGAATGAATGGACTTTATTAGCGTTACGTAATAAACCCTTGACACATGACTACTACAGGGAAAAATGCAGAATTATACTGTTTACATTTGTGTTTTATGAGGAAATGTTTACATTCTATAGGGAAATATTTTCATCCTAGAGTGAAATTTATAGGGAAATGGAGAATCAGAAGTCACATGTTGGGTATGATTTAACCTCGAACCCAAAAAACCGATAGTCCATTGCTAGTTTAGATTTTATATTACCATTCTCTCTTGAGCGAGGCTGAAACAGTTCCTAGTATTCTCCTTTGAATGAGGCTAAAACAGTTCCTCCCAAGTACTTAATCTTGATGTGATGTTTTGTGACTTAATCTCAACTGTTATGCATATTGACAATTGACACTGAAGAGGACTAATGTTCAGTCGAAACATTTCTCATGTGTTTTTGCGTTTTTAATTAAAATGCGTTTTATATATTCTTTTAAATCTCATTTTAAAAGTTATTACTTTAATTTTATAAATTAATGAGACGTATTTATAATTTTCAGTCTTATTAAAGTATGTTTCTGTTACCACATTTTTTTTCCCTTTTAAATAATGAAGAACCGTTAAGGGATTGGGGCAAGATATTGCCAAGCCATATTTTCGGTGAAGTAAATCTAATATTGTAATGTATGGCTTATTATTGTAAATTATAGTATCCTATATACTATTTGTTTCTAAAGTCAAAATAGGACAGCATATGTAAAATATTTTGCTTTTGCCCCAGATGTTTCTAGAACATTTTTTATGGGAAGAAAATATTGAACAGAAAATGTTTCCAGTATAACTGTGTAATACAGAAGAAAATGAATGTTGATACACTGTTAAAAATTTCTGTAAATTTAATGTAAATATTTATCCAGAGTCTCTGTAAATTTACAGTAATTCTTAGTTAAAAGTGAATAATCGAGATTCTCAATCTTTATTCTGTATTTTTACCTAATTTTATTATTTAATTAAAATTATAAATGACAATTTCTACTTTTGAAAAAGCATTCTGGGTCCGAAATATCTGTACTGATAAGTATAAAGGATTTAAGTCTATATTCTTAATTTTTCAGGAGACGAAAAATAAAGTTAAACTAACTAAAAACTAATCAGAAGAATCGATTAGGAAAAAGGGATTTCGTTGACTTATACCCTTTATACCATTCAGTGATTGTCAACCTTCATTTAATAAAGGGAAAAAATTGAATTAAATATTTTATACCAAAGATTAATGCTAAATTTCTAACTTGAATCTTTTTTTACCAATGGATTTTCTCAAAAACTAAATGACATGGACTTAAATCCTTTATACCAATCGATAGAGAATTTTTTTCTGAGTCTGACTATGTACTTAACTCAAAATCAACATTTTTGGACTTAAATCCTTTATACTTATCACTACAGATATAGTATCAACAATAATTAATCAAATTAATATTAGTTATTAAAATGAATGTATAAAATAAGTTTTTTAACATCTCCATTTATTTTTCTCTGTAGTTTTACGTAAGACTTAAGATAACAGATTACACAGAGTTTTCTGTTGAAATTTTTAACAGTGTAGGGATTTCTATATAAATTAATTGTTAAATAAAGATTACCAATCTACAGAAATACATGTTTCGTCTAATGAAGGTGAGATGAATTAAGTATAGCTTGGCACTATTTTCACTCAGAGTATTTTAGTTTTTAAATTATACTGAAGCAGTAATAATTTTTTTTTTTTTTTCATGTATATGATGTTACTATGAAAATTTAGGCTTCTGTAAATAGCGTATTATTTTATTACTCATAAATCTCTTTTATTCTCAGTATTAGTCACTTTCAGACATTTAGTAAAACTAGAAATAATTTTGTGGCTTGCCATTATTTTGATAAAAATAAATGTACTTTGTACATAATTTTACAATCATCGCTATTTTTATTCGACAATATTTTATAATTTATTATTACGCTACATTCTCATTATAATGTGTTAAGGATATTATAATTATTTAAGAAGAATTTTTGTTATTAATTTTACTATTATAACTATTTAATTAATTTCAACAAATTTACCGTAATTACTGTAAGAATTTGGTTGATGCTTCCGAAGAAATAGGAAATAATTAGAAAATGTCATTAACAAAGACTTTATTTATCTGACTTATGTTTTTATGCATCTTATTTTTACTTTCTTCTATCTTCAATAGAAGAAAGTATTGGATTCGTAAAAATTTTCGATTTCGGGTTTTTGATGGATTTACACGTTTTGAGAGCTGTAGAACACGATTTGACCATTTTTAGAAAATGTCTGTCTGTCTGTCTGTGTGTGTGACAAAATTTTGTGGCAACTGTATTTCAGGAACTACTGGACAGAATTTCATACAAATTGGTATGTAGTTGCACCTTGACATAAATTAGTGCCTATCAACTTTTGATAAAAATCGTCTTACAGGTTGCGTTGCCATCCCGCTTTTTCTAAATTTTTAACATGGTGATATAGGGCAAAAATGTTCAAGATGGGTATCTTTCGAAAGGTCTCGTCAGTACCTTTAAAACGAATGGTTGAACTATAAATCTGTGATAATTTAAAACAAAGTTATCGATTTTTTTTTTTACTTTTTACGAAAAAAAACTTCGAAAAAATTCTTAATCCTTTTCTTTTTTTTTTTTAAACGAAATTATCAAAACTTGGTATTTAGTTGGCTCCTGACATAAACTGGTGCTGATTAGATTTGGGGATCAATCGCACAACAGGAGGCGCTGTGATCGTATTTCTTCTAAATTTTTAACATGGTAGTATAGGACAAAATTTCGTATAAATGTACATAATGAGAGTTATTCTTAACCTGTGATTGTAAAACTAATATGAATTATTGCTAATAGTAGTATTTAATTAGGAAAAAAAATTGTGCATGTGGGGGCATCGCTTCCTCCCCTGGGGGAAGTACCCTCTAGAGTGGGGTAAATTTTCAAGATGGGTATCTTTCGAAAGGTCTCGTCAATACCTTTAAAACGAATGGTTAAACTATTAATACGTGGTAATTTAATACAAAGCTATCGATTTTTTTATACTTTTAACGAAAAAAAAAAAAAAAAAAAAACCTTGGATTTTTTTTTTTTTTTTTTTTTTTAATATTGTTATTGAGTGAATTTGTATAGGAAAATATAGAAGAAAGTCTCGTGGTGGCCACAACATACTAGTTTCTTTAGTTATGATAAAATAATAATTTTTCTTCAAATTTTCAAAAATTAAATAATATAAAATTTATATGGAATAATAATACTAATACAATTATTTCTCTTAGAGACTAATTCCTTATTATAATAAATGTAATTTTTCATAACTGCGACAATCATATCTTCATTATTAACTTTTGACTATCGAAATCTCGTATCAAACATATTCCACACATACTTTTGATTAAAAAACATGATTTTTATATTTTGAAAATGATTAATAAATTCATATTCTAAAAAATTATAAATCATGACCTACATTAAGTTTTGCATGAATTGAATAAAAATAATTTAAAACATGGATTCTCAAATTTACAGCTCATTTCTGTAATTAATTTTTGAGTTTTAGTGCTATTTCATTTTTTATTAGCGTTAGCGGGTCATCACGTGTTACGATTTGTATCGTTTATAACAGAAAGTCAAAAGTTTGCCAGAAAACTTTCCTCTTTTAAATTTATTTTTCTGTTACGCGTTTCAATGTGTGTCTACAATCGGCAGCAAAAGTATCCGAGCACTAGCAAAAATTTCTATATAAAAAAAAGTACACTTAATACTGTTTTGTTAAATAAATCCTTGTCGAATAATGTTCTTAGACTGACTAAGAGCAGGATTCGACAAGGATTTACTTATGAGGATTTACTTATATACATGTGTTCTTTAAGGCGAAACTTGAGTTAAAGTTTTGTTTGACCAATATATGATTGTCAACAGTGAGAAGGAATACTATATATACCCCAAGAGTTGCGAACGAACACAAGAGAAAGAATACATGAGTTATATTCAGAAACAAGAAACTAAAAAATCGACCATTGCTAAGCATTGTTGGGAAATTAACCATATTTTCACGCAATTTTTGGGATATATATAGTATTCCTTGTCAGTGTGGGCAATCATGTATTGGTAAAAAAAAAAAAAAAAAAAAAAAAAAAAAACGTAAACTCAGGTTTCACCTTAATGAACACATGAGTTATATTCAGAAACAAGAAACTAAAAAATAGGCCATTGCTAAACATTGTTGGGAAAATAACCATAATTTCAACTTTAATTCAGCTAAAATAATCTGTCAGCCTAAACACTTACATGAACTTGATTTTCTAGAATCTTTCCATATCTATAAAAATTATAAAAATATCATTAACACACTGAGCACCATGTCAGCCATTCTAGACTCTAGACATTTGTCATATACCACTAAAAATACTGAAGGAAGATTCCTAAAACTTTAGGAGTGTGCAGAACATCTTATACTTCAAACAGTTCAGTGAAAGTTTTACCCCGAAAGTAAAAACAGTACCACTAAAAAATTAACACGTTGAGCGCCCTGTCAGCCATCGGTGGCTGACAGCGTCAAATATGATATAAAGCTGCGTCAACCATCGGTGGTTGACACTGTAAAATAGGATATAAAACTAAAAATATTACATTGTTTTAAGTAAGTATTGAAAATTTATTGAAAATTTGCTTAATTTTTATTTATTGCAGGAGGAATCATTATGGAATTTTAATGGATTTTAAGAAATCGCGTGGCGCTCAACGTTTTAATTGTGATTTCGTTGCACCCCCTCTCTCAGACTGTTGGAAAAATTACATAAAATCCACATATTCTTAATTTTTACATAGCTTTCTTTAACCCAAATTCCTATTGGCTAACAGCTCCAGTTTCCTAAATTCCTATTGGTTGCTACTCTTACTCTATAATCTGCTTCAATACCTATATAAGGTAAAGCTAGAAGAGATCACGCGGTAGTGAGAAATTGCGCACATAGGGGATCGGCGGAAAAGAGCGCATAGGTGCCAATATTTTAATTTATTCCAGAGTATTTTTGGCCACGCCTTATTCCATACCACGTATTTTTTAAAGGCAATTTTTTCCTATTTTATAGAAATCATATAATAGAGAAAATTTTTCTATAAATAAAGTGGTGCGAAATAAAGGCGGGGCTAAAATTACTCCGGAATAAATCAAAATGTTGGCATCTGTGCGAAAGGAGTGGGTGAGTTGTGATTTCAGGTGGTTGTACAACATCAGTAGTGAAGTGCCGTCTTGAATGTGCATGTTGATTACTTCAAGAGTTTAAGATAAAACGTGGTTATTTAGTTTCGTTTTCAAAAAAACATGCTTGAATTTTCATAATCCTTCCTAGGAATTTCATTACAACGACAGTAGTACAAATTATTTTTAATTTAAACAATTTCTCATAAGCTACTAACCTAGACTAACGGTACGAGCACCACGATTTTCTCTAAAAGTGAGTAATTATTTAATAAACGACTGCGCAATCTCTTCTACCAAAATGGGAGAGTTTGCACTTATGCTATTTAGGAGAGATTGCGCATTGATTTCTGTAAAATTCTATACTAACAGAGATTTCGCAGCTTATTGGCAATGAAAAGACAATGAGTATGAATTTGTTGAATGTTTGGAACTGTACCAGGAAATAACTTCGACAAGTGACTGGACTCGTTCAACCCATTCGAGGCGGCCCATCTTTTTTGACACTGTTCCCAAAATCTGAAATTGAACGTTATTCAGAAGTAGCATGGTCAACAAAAGCCACACCTCTGGTGAGATTTACCTCTCGAATGCTAATGTTAGCTTATGAGAAATTTATCGCAAATTATTTAAATGTTATTGTACACCTGTTTAATTTTGAAACATTTACAAGTATCATGCTCAAATTTCCTGCAGCTGTCTACTGCTTAAATAGAAGCAATAAAATTAAATGCAAGAAAGATATATTAGTCTACTCAGACTTCTTTTTAAGGATTGTAATCGTCTAAATTTCAATAAAGTAAAATAAAATAGTAAAGGAAAAGGATTTTAAAGCTGAAACGAGAAGATTTCAAATTAAGTGAAATTTCGGTTTTGTGTTTTGAACATTTTCATGAGAAGATTTTGAGGGGGGAAAAAAGGAAAGAAACATCAATAACTGGAAAACAGTGGGCTGATTCTCGGCTTAAAAGTGGGCGGGATTAGCCATATGTTATTGCACACACGGTGGTGCGCTAACTTTTTTTTAAAATCAAGAATTCATTGCACACATGGTATGCAATCCGACTGGAGCAAGTTCACTTGTGGCAGGGGGTTGCATGATAACTTCAGCAAACAAGAAACCATTCAATCTGACAAGGAAACATTCAAAAGGTGTCGTCTTTAAAAAGTATTGAAAAAAAATATATGTGATTCTACCCTTACTAAAACACCAGAAAATGAAAACATTATCGGCTGAAATTAATTACTGCGACCACAAAAGTTTTTCAAAATTAAGCATATTTGGCGATTTCACACTGCTAGGCGATTGATTTTGAGTACTTGGCGGAAAAGCAAAACACGGTTCTGTTCGTACACGGCAATCTCGGTGCTAGCAAACGTATCGTCTAATAGCGGTAAATCGCCAAATATGCTTAATTTTGATAATTTTTTATGGTCGCTGTAATTAATTTCAGCCGATAATTTTTTCATTTTCTGGTGTTTTAGGAAGAGTAGAATCACATATATTTTTTTCAATACTTTTTGAGAATGACACCTTTTGAATGTTTCCTTGTGAGTAGAAAATGTATAATTTTAAGCAAACATGTTATCTAGTAACTTAAAAGTTGTTTTGCAATTTTTTTTTCTGTTTCTTTAATATTTTTTCTTTGAATAAATTTTTGTAATAACTTTTAAATTTCTTGTTTTATTTCTGATTTTTTAATTATTGGATAGCAATATCTACTCCCATATCAAAAATATTTGTTCACAGATATCTCACAGCAATGTCATTTAAGTGCAATTTTATTATTAATGATGTATTTGCAGTTATAATTAAGCTCAATCTTTCCTACCCATGTGTGTAATCATTTCTATCCTATAAGAAGAGACTGCGCAAAATAACTCTCTTTGTTTTATAACAGCTGTTGTTTTAAATTATAAGAAAAAAACGAAATAGTAAAGGAAATGCATAGAAGAAGGACCAATTCAAAATTATGCACCAATAATTTAGTAAAAAATTAATATTTGGATTTTTTATATCACTCTATTTAATTATGTGCAAACTCTCCTAGCTTTACCTTATATGAGCAATAATCCACTTCGTCATTCCGCACGCTTTACGCTACCGAAACTGCAGTCTGCACTAACAATTTTTTACATTGGCGTTTTTAACGTTGTGTAAATATTGATATTACTTACAATTTTAGTTCTGTGAAAAACGTTTAAAAGTAACACTTTCATAATGTATTCTGTCTCACTGTGATTATTACGAATATAACAAAAATGCCCATTTTCAATTTTATTTTTGTTGACATTTCTAATGGAACGTATATAAGTAATATTCACTGGTTGTTGGTGTATTGGTGTTGGGCTTAAGATAAACTAACTATTCCAGAATCCTAGGCTTAGTCTTTATGTGGGGGGTCTGTTTTACGGTAACTAGCCCATTTTTACGCGAGTTTCCGATAAAACCAGTGAAACTCCGAAAGGCTAGGCTAGAGCTCCTCCAATACAGCCTGGCTCATCAGGCATTTTGTTTCTCACTCAGCGATTGTTGCCCACGCGGTCCGGATTTCAAGTGCTATCAAATTATATAAAATGGGGGCTGTTTAGCCGCAAATTGCTCATATCATTTTAGAAATGGTTTTAAAATGTTTAGATTTCCAACAAATGAAGAAAGGCGAAATAAATGGACTATTAACTGTCGAAGAAAAAGTTGGACGTCTAGCTTTCAATCACAAATATGCAGTGTTGTTATGATATGTTTTCTTTCATTTATTTTTGCGTCAGTTATTGGCGTTTATTGCTGTTTCATTATCTAAACGTTGTATTTTACAACACAAATTATACTTTTTAAACGTGTTTAAATATTTAAAATAATTTAATTTAGAAGTAGTAGAGATTTTACATTTTTCAAGGGTTACTAAGAAAATTTCGCCCAGTGTTACCACCAAATTTATCAAATGTAAACAATACTTCGATCTCCTATTTAGGCATACTTTTGCACTACATGTAATTTTACAAATCAATTAATTGATTTATTAAAGAATCCCCTGAAAAATCTATCGGGCCCAAAGCAGACGAATGCATTCTATCCAGACTAGCTGTTCAATTACGATTAATAACTTCTTTTACTCGCCATTTTAGGCGATTAAGACGCTGGGTAATACGTCTGCAACTTAACGTCGCCAAGCTAGATTTCCGCAGGGCAACAATGGTCGGCTGTGAGTCTTCTCTTATTATAGGAGCCTTAGGCTAGGCCAACGAAAATGATGTAAGATCGAACCCAGCACTTACCATCAAGTAGCTTTGAGAGCAGAACCTCTTCGTCACCAATACTTATCAAGAAGTAATAATAAAGAAAGGCTTTTTTTTCATAATTTTAAGCTTTAATTATCTTCTATTTATAATTTTATTTATCATTTTGTTGAAATTAGTAAATCATTACTCCATATAACTTTTCTGCAGTTTTGTTTCATGAAATATTTAGTAAAAAGAAGTTGAATTATGTTAGTTTGTTTCTTAAAAGTTATATTAATAAATGGAAATTTTATTTCACCATAAAAATTTTACGTCACCATTGTATTTATACAAATTATTTTAAAATAGTACGTTCTTTCTATTACAACATTCTTATTTTCTTCTTATAAAAAGAAAGTATTGGATTCGTGAAAATTTTCGAACTCGGTTTTTCAAATGATTTACTCTTTTTTAGATGCCCTGAACACGATTTGGCTGTGTTTAGAAAATGTCTGTCTGTGTGTGTATCACAAAATTTTTAAAGCAAGTTTATATGAAATATTGTTCTATTCTATATTGGGATTTTTCTTCACATAACAGAATAGGGAAAAGTTCCGCATAAATATTGCATTATGAGGACTAAAGATGTCAGATCAGTTTTAAAATATCATTTATGATGCTTGACGAACATTATCTTATACTATTAAGTGAGCAATATTTGTATATATATATGTATATTTCACTGTTCTCGAAAACGGTAGCTCGGACAGTCACGTGATTTAACACAAAGGTGCCCTCTAAAGGGTCATTGTGCACATCGAAGTCAGATTTTCGAATTTTTGATTAGTTTTCTTATAATTAATAAAAATATGAAAATAAAACTTCCCATTTCTATAATGACGCAGAATGGAGAATCTTTGGAGAGATATTATTCGTTTATTTGATTTTCATTGATTTGAGTGTATTTTACAATGAACTACAGCTACGTTATGAGTAATTACAAGAGATTTGATTGGTTTATTTGATTTTCATTGATTTGAGTGTATTTTACGTTGAACTAGAGCTACGTTATGAGGAATTACGAAAGATTCGATTGGTTTATTTGATTTTCATTGATTTCAGTGTATTTTACGTTGAACTAGAGCTACGTTATGAGGAATTTCGAGAGATTTGATTGGTTTATTTGATTTTCATTGATTTGAGTGTATTTTACGTTGAACTAGAGCTACGTTATGAGGAATTACGAAAGATTCGATTGGTTTATTTGATTTCCATTGATTTGAGCGTATTTTACGTTGAACTAGAGCTACGTTATTAGGAATTACAAGAGATTTGATTGGTTTATTTGATTTTCATTGATTTTAGTGTATTTTTCGTTGAACTAGAGCTACGGTATGCGGAATTACGAGGGAGTTGATTGGTTTATTTGATTTTCATTGATTTGAGGTAGGGGTGTCCAGTGATTTTTTTTTTAACATGCTTGACAGTGATTGCTGCGAAAACGAGTTTCGTGCGTTTCCAGATTCATGCACAGCGTGGTAGGGGTGTCCAGTGATGTTTTTTTGGTTTTAACATGCGTGATAGTGATTGCCGTGGAACCGAGTTACGTGCATTTTCAGATTCATACACAGCGTGGTAGGGGTGTCTAGTGATTTTTTTTTTTTTTTTTTTTTTTTTTTGGTTTTAACATGTGTTATAGTGATTGCCGCGGAACCGAGTTTCGTGCGTTTTCAGATTCATGCACAGCTAGGTAGGGGTGTACAGTGATGTTTTTTGGCTTTAACATGCGCGATAGTGATTGCCGCGGAACCGAGTTTCGTGTGTTCTGAGATTCATGCACAGCGGTTTAGGGCTGTCCAGTGATTTTTTTTTTTTTTCGTTTTCATGTGCGTGAAGCGTACATATGTGCGTTATAGTGATTGCTGCGATAACGACTTACGTGCGTTCTCTGATTCGACCATTCATCGACTAGTGATATTCGAAGAATTAGCATTTCTTTTTGACTGTTTTCGAGAATATTCGTTTTAATAATAGTTTTGTTGCACAGATTTGAGAAGTTCAAAAAATGTTTGATATTGTCAAGGAGATCCCATACTAAAACTGTGAAGAAAATAGTCGCCAATCGAAATATATTTATTTAAACGTTTCAATTATCCATTTAAAAAGAAATCCATTAAATATAGTGCCCAGCGAAGCGGGCGAAGCCTGCTAGTAAACTATAAATACCAAATGCATTTCTAAGCTGAATCTATCCTACAAATTTATTTTGAATTAATTCAGTATTTCAAAAGTTAACATGTTGACAAATTTTCAAGTGGCCACAACCATGAAACAAAATAGCTGGAGCAAGTTGCTTTCTTACTTAATCCAGGATGTTTTTAAGATAAATTTACTGTTCAATTTTGGTTCGAATAAATTCAATATTTCGAAAGGTATTGTGATAACAAATTTTCAAGTGGCATCCTGATTTCAAGTGGCTACCATCTAGAAACAAAAGAGTGGAGTGAGATGACTAGCAAATTTATCTAAGATATTTGAATGATACAGTGGTGGACATAAGTTCAGCTATACTTTGGCGATTCACTAGTCGAAAAGAAATATAAATCAATACAAAACTCGCATAGAACATTTTAAATTAATTTTTAAGATCTTTTAATATCGATATTTTACAATAAATATACACTGAAAAAAATATATATACCTTTTTCATCTAGAATGAATAAATGGTCATTTTCTAAATCCTTAAACTAGAAATATAGATTTCCGAGCTATGCGCATAAGGCAAGCCAATGAACTGAATAGACGAAATCATCGAGAATTTCTAGTCTATACATTTCTAGATAGCGAAACAATACTCTGAATATTCTGAATCTTTTGTATTACGAGAAAGTCTAGCTTGATTTTCTAGAATTGGGTCATAAACCAAGATTATAGCTGCTGAAACCCGCCTCTTGTATTCGCATTTATTTGGAGATATTTACAAATGCGTTTGTCCTCGGTAGTATAGGCAAACGCTCAAAAATTCTAATACAGGTTGTTATAACTGAGCCATTTTCAATTTCAGTGTATAAATTTGTTTATTATTTATCCTCTATTTTTGTAAGTTCACGTGCTCAACAATATGTCAAAGAAAAAAAAAAGAGTTAAATGAATTTAATGCTTTTAATTTTTATGTAAAATATGAGCGCGTGCTATCTTCAAAATTTGTTAAAATGTAAAGATTATGTGATGCGTGTGGCATCCTCAGTTTTATTTTTTAATTCAAGAAATAGAACAGAATAAAGTTAGCAACGATGTTAGTTGCATTTTTTCATATAGTTTGAGTTCTTAATTTTAGTGAACTACTTTTTACCGTAGGAATAATTTTACTATGTTTAATGTTATAGGGAATTATTATACGAGCATAAAAGATGCTACTTTAATAATTTTAAAGTGTAAATAAGTAGTATAGGCGTCCGCTTTTATACAGTTTAATTTAGTAAGAGAAAAGCTAGGAATTTGCGGTGCTTATTCCGTTGCTTTACATAAAAATACTGGAGTCCATAGCGACAGGACCGTTCAAGTGAAGTAAAATTATTTTGATTATATTAAGATTAAAAACATGTTTAAAACCGTTAAAGGATTTAAAAAAGAAGATTTGAAGTGGGTAGCCGAAGAGATTGGAGAGACTTTGCCTTCGACGTTCACAATAGCAAGCTTAAAAGAGCTGATTTTAAATAGTAAAGAGTATGAAAAGGATCCCGAATTTGTGAAAGATATTTTAGAAAATGCTATAGCTGAAAGAAAAATGAAAGAAGAAAAACAAGAACAAGCTTTGAAAGAAGAAAAACAAGCTTTGAAAGAAGAAAAACAAGAACAAGCTTGGAAAGAAGCTGAGGCATTAAAGCTGGAAAAAGAAGCAGAACTGGAGAAAGAGAAATTAAGATTGAATCATGATTTAGAATTGGCGAGAATACAATCATCTGGGCAAATTCAAACTGATGCTATTTTAAGTAATTATGAAAATAGTACTATGAGACGAAAATTTACTTTACCTAAGCTGGAATTCAGGAAATTTGGCGGGGAAATTAAGGATTGGTTGCCTTTTTGGAGCCAATTTGAACAAATCGATAAAGATGATGAAATTGCCCCAGAGGACAAGTTCCAGTATTTAGTACAAGCAACAATCGCTGGTTCACGCGCAAGAGAAGTTGTTGAAAGTTTCCCGCCAACTGGCGCCAATTATTCAAAGGCAGTGGAAAGTTTAAAGGCTCGTTTTGGCAGGGAAGATATTCTAGTAGAAGTGTATGTACGAGAGTTATTGAAATTGATAATATCTGTGCAAACAAAAGGTAGATTTGCATTAACTTCATTATATGATAAGCTTGAGTCATATTTACGGGCGCTAGAAACATTAGGTGTTACCGCTGATAAATATGCCTCCATTTTATACCCTATGGTTGAGTCTTGTTTCCCAGCAGACTTTTTGAAGGCCTGGAATCGCTCGAATCTCTCTTCTTCTAATACAGATGCTAAAGGAAGGTTGAATAATCTGATGCATTTTTTGAAAACGGAAGTAGAAGGTGAAGAGAGAATATCTTTAGCTGTAGCGGGCTTCGGTTTGACAAAGCGTGAAGATAATAAATATTCTAAAAGGAAAAACAGTGCAAGTGCAGACTATACGCGAAATAAGATATCGACAGCTGCAGGTTTATTGACAACGTCTTCTGCTTTAGATTTCAAAAGAGTATGCATTTTTTGCCAAGGCAAACATTTGAGCTCTGAATGCTTTTCAGCTCGAAAATTGAGTTTAACTGAGATACAAAAGATTGTAAAGGATAAAAATTGCTGCTTCGCTTGTTTGTTACCTAATCATACAGTGAAAAAATGTCGAGCAGTTTTAAGATGCATTATCTGTTCTAAGAAGCATGTGCCTTTGATGTGCGATTTGCGTGATTCGCAAGGTAAAACTGCACAAGAAAAGGTTGAAGAAAATTCAGTCAGTAGTGAAGTAAACATGGCAAATTTTAATAAGGAAAGTGCTAAAGTATTCCTTCAAACCTTAAAAGTGAAACTCATCTCCGAAAACAAGCAAAAAACAGTTCGTTTATTGTTAGATTCAGCATCCCAAAAATCTTATATTTTGAAAAGTATAGCAGAAGAGATGAATTATACTCCCATTCGTCAAGAAAAAATGATGCATTCATTGTTTGGCGGAGTTACAACAAAGGAATGCCAACATAATTGTTATAGAATAAAGGTTAAGGATATGAAGGAGAAGTTCACCTGTAATTTTGAAGTGATGGATCAAATTACTATATGTGAAAACATTCAACCCGTCACTAATGGTCCGTGGATTAAAGAGTTGAAAGAATATGGAATCGAATTATCTGATGTAAGTCATTGCCGTGAAGTTATCGAAATATTGATTGGTGTTGATATTATGGGAAAGATGTTAACTGGCAAAAGAAAAGTATTGACATCTGGTCTTGTTGCCATAGAAACATACCTCGGTTGGACATTGATGGGCAAGGCGCCTCACACCGAAGTCTCAACAGATAATTTAGCAATGATGGTGACGTCTTTGTTCGTAAATGAAGCTGATATCTCAAACTTATGGAGATTGGACTTGATCGGAATAACAGATACTATAGAAAAGAAATCTAAAAGTGAGATTGACCGTCAAACAAAGGAACATTTCTTAGAGACAGTAAAAATTAACAAGGATGGTCGTTACGAAATTTGTCTTCCTTGGGCTGACGACACATCTGTATTACCAGATAACTTGAGTTTGGCTGTAAGACGTTTGGAAAGTACAACTTCTAAGTTATTATCTAAGAACATGTACGAAAAATATGAAAATATATTTATGGACTGGTTGAATGAGGGGATCATAGAAGAAGTTCCTGCTACCAAAGTGAACTCTTATGGTAATTACTTACTTCATCACCCAGTTATTAAAGAGACCAGTAGTACAACACCTATCCGTCCGGTTTTCGATGCTTCAGCAAAGTTGGCTAACCATCCATCTTTAAATCAATGTCTGCAGTGTGGCCCAAATTTGATTGAGCTTATTCCAGATATTCTCCTACGTTTCAGAGAAAGAAAATTTGGTGTAACCGCTGATATTAGAAAAGCGTTTCTTCAAATTAGCATTTGTGAAAAGGATAGAGATTTCCTACGATTTCTATGGTGGAAAGATCTAAAAGAGAAGAAACCTAAAGTATTTAGGCATGCACGAGTCGTTTTCGGTGTAAAGTGTAGCCCTTTTCTTTTATCATCAGTAATTGAATATCACATCAAAAATAGTGCAAATTTTGAGGAAAGTTTCAAGCAAAGACTTTTGCATAGTTTTTATGTAGACAATGTCGCCACTAGTGTGCACAGTGAAGAAGATCTAAAGAAATTTATCTCGGACTCAAAGAAAATAATGGCAAATGCTGGTTTTGATTTAAGGCAGTGGGAATACACTGGTGATCACGCTGAAACATCGAACCAGAAGGAAACCCAAGTATTGGGTCTGATTTGGGATAAGGTTTCCGATACATTAAAAGTCAACATGAAATGGCTAAACGATTTCAACACAGAAAGGATTACCAAGCGAAGTATGTTATCGGCAGTTCATAAAATTTTTGATCCTTTTGGTTTTACTGCTCCGGTAATGCTTTATCCTAAATTGATGTTACAGAAAGCTTGGAAATTAGGAATTAATTGGGATGACGAAATAACTGGTGATTTACAAAAAGAATTCCTATTATGGTTTCAAGAACTTAAATATTTAAATGATGTTAAGATACCAAGACATATCCAGATAACTCCAGAAAACTTACATGCATGCACAATTCATACTTTCGTTGATGGTAGTAAAGATGCTTACGCAGCAGTAGTATTCTTGAGGATAGAAAAAGAAGATCAAGGGGAAATAATTCTGCTTGCTGCCAAGTCCCGAGTTGCGCCTTTAAATAATACGACTGTACCAAGGATGGAGCTATTAGCAGTTACTATTGGCGCTCGTTTGGCGAAAACTGTTGTGGATGCTTTGGGTTGGCAGGAAATGAAGCGATATTACTGGAGCGATTCCTCAACAGTGCTTGCTTGGATCTCAAGAAATGAGAGCTGGTCTGTGTTCGTCAGAAATCGGGTTCAAGAGATTCAGAAATTAAGCAGTCCTTCATCATGGAAACATATACCAAGTGAGAAGAATCCAGCAGACTTGCCGTCTAGAGGCTGTAAGGCTAAGCAATTAGCTTTAATCAGATGGTGGGAGGGCCCACACTGGATGAAAGATTCAGCAGAATTTAGAAACCACATGAACACTTCCGATGAAGATTGGAATGAGGAAGAAATTCAGAAAGAAAGGTCAAAGTCTACTTGTATGTTGACGAAACCTGAATTTCCATCCAACAATAACTGGTATTACAGCTACTTTTCAAGTTATGAAAAAATCATACGTTTAGTTGCTTGGATTCTTCGCTTTAAGCATAATTGTTTAAATCCTGATAAGAAGAGTAAAGGCGAATTGACGGCTACTGGATTTCGGGAAGCTGAGATAAAAACTCTACGTATGGTTCAAAAAGAATCTTTCTCTTCGGAAAGTGATGAAAGATTGAAGACATTACAAACCTGTAAGGATGAGCAAGATGTCATTCGTTTGAAAACTAAAATAACTTACAGGAAAGATAGTGAAGATTTTCTCCATCCCATAATTCTCCCTTCAAAGCATGAAGTTGTTAAGCGACTTATTTTTTATATTCATGTAAAGAACTGTCATGCGGGGTTACAAATCCTCTTAAATTTGCTTAGAGAAAGGTATTGGATCCTCAATGGAAGAAAGAGTGTAAAGCTTGTGTTAGCCAGCTGTGTGATTTGTAAAAGGTTTAATTCAAGGGCTTTATGGACATCTAGTGCTCCTCTACCTGAAAACAGAGTAAAAGATTCTGCCGTATTTCAAATTACAGGCATAGATATGGCTGGTCCTTTGTATCTTAAGAACGATAAGAAGAGTTGGATTTTGATTTTCACATGTGCTATATATAGAGCTGTTCATCTAGAGCTAGTGAACTCTGCTTCCACAGATGCATTTTTGATGGGTTTGAGAAGATTTGTGGCTCGCAGAGGAAGATGCTCTGTTATCTACTGTGATAACGGAACAAATTTTGTTGGCGCAGCTAATTTATTGAGAAGCTTAGATTGGCAATGTATACAAAAATATGGGTCTGTCAACTCCATAGACTGGAAGTTTAACCCGCCAACGGCGGCGTGGTGGGGTGGCTTCTGGGAGAGGCTGATTAGGGTAATAAAAGATCTTCTTAAAAGAGTCTTAGGACGCGCCTGTCTTACGTACGAAGAAATGACAACTCTTTTAGCTGATGTTGAAAGTGTAGTGAATTCAAGGCCTCTAACATATCTTTCTGAAGATGCGACTGTAAAGCCTATCTCCCCTTCTATGTTTCTTCAAGATGTTCACGAAATTCAGCTTCCAGATGTTGATGCAGTTGAACAAAATTCTTTATCAAAGAGGCTCAGATACAGGCAGTCCCTACTCAGAGCTTTGAGAGATCGATTCAGATCCGAATATTTGGGTGCTCTCATACAGCGAGCAAATAGAAAACAGTCAGAAAAGGGTATCGCTGTCGGAGATATTGTATTAATTGGATCTGACAACAAGAAACGAATCCACTGGCCACTAGGCCGTATCACAGAACTTATTCCTGGCAAAGATAAGAAAGTTCGACTTGTAAAGGTTCAAACTTCGCAACATGAACTTTTACGACCTATTCAAAGATTATATCCTTTAGAAGTAACATCATCAAATAATAGTTCAAAGCTGAAAGAAGCATACCATTCAAAGGAAACCTCTGCTCAAAATGTTAAACCCGTTGTAACTTCAGAAGAGGAACCAGTCAGATATAGCAAAGCGGGAAGGAGAATTAAAGTCCCTGAAAGACTAATGTATTGAGAACTACACCTGCAACATTTGGTTTTGATTATAACCTATAATCAAAAGGTGGGAGGATGTTATAACTGAGCCATTTTCAATTTCAGTGTATAAATTTGTTTATTATTTATCCTCTATTTTTGTAAGTTCACGTGCTCAACAATATGTCAAAGAAAAAAAAAAAGAGTTAAATGAATTTAATGCTTTTAATTTTTATGTAAAATATGAGCGCGTGCTATCTTCAAAATTTGTTAAAATGTAAAGATTATGTGATGCGTGTGGCATCCTCAGTTTTGTTTTTTAATTCAAGAAATAGAACAGAATAAAGTTAGCAACGATGTTAGTTGCATTTTTTCATATAGTTTGAGTTCTTAATTTTAGTGAACTACTTTTTACCGTAGGAATAATTTTACTATGTTTAATGTTATAGGGAATTATTATACGAGCATAAAAGATGCTACTTTAATAATTTTAAAGTGTAAATAAGTAGTATAGGCGTCCGCTTTTATACAGTTTAATTTAGTAAGAGAAAAGCTAGGAATTTGCGGTGCTTATTCCGTTGCTTTACACAGGTCTCTAGAATTTTCTTTCGAAGGGAACTAGACAATTTTTTATAAGAAATTTATAAGGATTACATGGAACTATTTTTTCTAGAGCCACAATTTAGATTCTAGATGTCAGTTATAGAATTTTTTCTCAGTGTATTGGCGTGCCTTATACTCATAGCTCGGAAATCTATATTTCTAGTTTAGGAATTTATAAAAGAACCACCTATTTGTTCTAGATGAAAGCGGTATATTTTTTTTTTTCTCAGTGTATCTCATTTAGGAATATGCAGCAAAAAATAAAAAAGTAGTTGGACATAATTATAAGTTCAGAGAAAGCTTCATCGGAATAAATTAAATATAATAAGAAGTTATAATCTAGTGTGACCACTTTTGTGTTTAATGACTTCAAAAGTACTTTCTGGCATTGATATGACGAGATTTTACAAGGCAACTAATGGGATTTCGGTCCATATTTTTCTAATTTTGTCCTTTAGTTCTTTTACAAATTGAAATTGTTTTCCGTGTGCATAAATTTTGCGCACCATCATTCCTCACAAATTGTCTATAGGGTTAAGGTCTGGATTGCATGCTGGGCACTGTAATAATGGTATGTGTTTACCTTCAAGCCATGATTTTGTCACTATTGAGGGGTGTATGGCTGCATTGTCCTATTGTAGAATGAAGCTCTCCTCCATAAGTGACTGAGCTGATTCAGGATGGATGATTAATAGGGTGGGCCGAAAATGCACTTTTGCACAAACTTTCGAAATCGATGAGGCTTGGGGGCGGAAAAGTTGTGTATTGGGTTGCTCAGTAACCATGTAAAATTTTTTTGAAATCGAACAATATCTTCAGGTGGCGCCGGGGCCTTAAAAATCTGGAAATTTGACTAAAACAGACCTTTTTCTTCTAAAAACACGATTTTTTGCATTTTCGAAATAGATTACGCTCTAGTGCGGAAATGTTTAGTATTGAGTTGCTTAGTAGCCATGTAATTTTTTTTTTAAATCAAACAATATCTTCAGGTGTCGCCAGCGCCTTTAAAATTGGAAATTTTAACGAAAACAGACCTTTTTTCTAAAAACATGATTTTTTTTTTAATTTTCGAAATAGATTAGGCTTTATTGCGGAAATGTTTAGTATTGAGTTGCTCAGTAATCGTGTAAGTTTTTTTAAAAATCAAACAATATCTTCACGTGGCGCTGGCGCCTTAAAATCGGAGATTTTATTCAAAACAGACATATATTTTCATGAAAAGAGAATTCCTTATCAGTTTTCTATTTCACCCCCCTTCTTCTACTAAATGAAATGCTCTCGCACCTGCAGTCCACGTGACAGTCCACGTGACCCCCAGTGGTACAGGATTATCTCTTACATTCCTTATCAGTTTTCTATTCCATCCCCCCTTCTTCTACTAAATGAAATGCTCTCGCACCTGCAGTCCACGTGACAGTCAGTGTGATAATATGCAACACAGTTATCGTTTAGTTCAGTCTAGTACAGAAGCAATCAACTAATAAGCTTACTTTATGTCGTTTGTTCATCGAAGAGCAGTCTCTTTAGATATTTAAATGTCATTAACTAGTTAGTTATAGTTATACTTTTGTCACAATGGCCGGTTGTCATTCAACTAGAAAAGTTACAGATTGTTTTGTTTTTGGTTTGCCAGAAGAGCTGAAACCTAACGTCTTACCAACTTACAGTCAAGTTATGAAATTTTACTTCCTTATAAGAGAACAAGTGAAATCTTCAAATCACGGCAAAGATCCAGCTTTTACTGACATTGCCAATATTGTTGCTGAGAGGGTAGCTGATTTGTGGAAGAAGTCCTCGATTCCTACTATTTCTCATTGCAGAATTGTGCGCATCCTTAAATCATATCATGCTAAGTATAAAAATATCCTGAAAAGTAAAAACAAGTCTACGGAATCCTATAGGAAAAAAGTAAAGGAATTTTTGGAAGACGCCGAGAAAACTCTCTTTGACATTGCCACATGCAAATGTCATTCCTTTAAAGCATGCTCCTGTGAAAAGGATAGAAAAGTGCCACATTTAGAACAACCATTTTTGATTGATCAACGAACCGTCAGAAAAATGATTATCGGGGGCATTGATTTAAAAGTAACTGAGAAGCTGCTCCGAAAGCAAAATAGGCAATCCAAGACAGTGTTGAAAGCTGCTACAAGTGAACAGCAGTTCCAAACACCAAAGTCTATGTTCGAGTCGCCTGAGTTCGAGGATTGTGAGAACGAAGAATTTGAATATGAAACGCGTAATGATGAAGAATACACTCCTCCTAGATCCAGAGAGAACCATTCCAGAAAAACGAAAAGAGAGACCAAGGTAATCAGCCACATGAGGATAAAACTGCCAAACACAGCACTCGCCTGCGATAGTGCAGGGATTGGAGACAGGCCTGCAGCGAAAATTATTTCTGCAGTTCTTGAAGATGTCGGAATGATTTCTGATAATAATCGTTCCAAAGTTACAGATAAAAATAAAATAAGAAGAGAGAGAATGAGAAAACGAAAGGAACTACAATGTAAAGGAAAACCAGAAGAGCTTCAAGCCCTCTTTTTTGACGGACGAAAAGATAAAACTTTAGCAGATCAAATCAAGGGAAACAAAAAGCACAGGACAACGGTTATTGAAGAACATGTAGTTTTAATACAAGAACCTGGATCTGAATATATCGGCCATGTTTCTCCAGCTAGTGGTTCTGCAAAATCTATTAAGAGCAGCATCGCTGAATATCTTTTACAGAATGATATCAACACTGAAACTCTTTTGGCAGTTGGCTGCGATGGGACACCCGTTAACACAGGTTGCAAGACTGGAGTTATACGTCTCATAGAAGAAGATGTTGGTAGACCTCTTCAATGGCTCATATGCATGTTACACGCAAATGAGTTACCGTTGCGGCATCTTCTAAAAAAGCTAGACGGTCAAACAAGTGGTCCTGAAACCTTTTCTGGTCCAATAGGAAAAGATCTCGAAACCTATGAGCTGAAACCGGTAGTCAATTTCAAAAAGGTTGATGTCGTAGAGTTAGTAGCAATATCAGAAGAGCTTCGAAAAGATCTGAGTACAGATCAACAATATATGCTGCAAATTTATGAAGCTGTAACATCAGGTTACTGCTCTGTTGCCCTAGCAGAGAAAAAACCAGGAAAGCTAGCGCACTCCCGTTGGCTAACGGCAGCATGTCGAGTTTTGCGCCTGTACATTTCAGTTACAAATGTTTCAGCAGAACTGAAAACCTTAGTAGAGTTTATAATTAAAGTGTATGTGCCGATGTGGTTTGATATAAAATCCAAACCGCATTGCAAAGATGGTGCTAGACACTTATGGAAGATGATTAGCTTGTCACGTTATCTCCCAGATGACTTGAAGACTGTCGTGGATGGCGTAATAAGCCGAAATTCTTTTTTTGCGCATCCTGAAAATATTCTTCTTTCGATGCTTACGGATGAACGAAATTACATCCGACTGCTTGCAATACGAAGAATTTTAAAAGCCAGGGAAAATAAACAAGAAGGTATCCGGCGGTTCACTGTTCCTGTAATAAAATTCGAAGCAAAAGATTATACGGACCTAATTGATTGGCACCAATCAGTTGTTACGGAGCCACCTATGCTTCGTGCAGTCAGCAATGAAGATTTCCGAAATATTCTAAAGGAGAAAATATCTTTACTAGAAATAAAAGAGTTTCCATGCCACATCCAAGCAGTGGAGAGGGCAGTAAAAATAGTGACAGTTGCTTCAGCTTCTGTGGTGGGACAAATCGAAAGGGATGGCCTTATAAGGGCGAAATTAGAATCACAAAGAATAATTCCTTCATTTGAAAGCAAGTCGAAATACAAAAAAGGCGAAGAAGATCAGGCAACAGAAAAGTGAAATATTTAATAAAATCTCAGTGTCCATTATATGGTTGGGTGGTTGGGAGGGCACGGGTGGAACTCGATATGCAGCCACCTCCTCGTGGTGAGTTCTGGGTTATCTCAGTGAATTTCCTCTGAGATAAGCAAAGAGCTGCATTTTTAAAAAAAACTTACACGGCTACTTAGCAACTCAATACTAAACATTTCCGCACTAGAGCGTTATCTATTTCGAAAATGCAAAAAATCGTGTTTTTAGAAAAAAAAGGTCTGTTTTAGTCAAAATTTCAAATTTTTAAGGCGCCGGCGCCACCTGAAGATATTGTTCGATTTCAAAAAAATTTTACATGTTTACTGAGCAACCCAATACACAACTTTTCCGCACTAGAGCGTAATCTATTTCGAAAATGCAAAAAATCGTGTTTTTAGAAGAAAAAGGTCTGTTTTAGTCAAAATTTCAAATTTTTAAGGCGCCGGCGCCACCTGAAGATATTGTTCGATTTCAAAAAATTTTTACATGGTTACTGAGCAACCCAATACACAACTTTTCCGCCCCCAAGCCTCATCGATTTCGAAAGTTTGTGCAAAAGTGCATTTTCGGCCCACCCTAATGATTAATGCAGTTTCTAATAATTCTACACATATATCCGGATTAATTTTTGGAGAAATCCACACAAGAGGAAGGACACCTTTATAGGAAATCCCTCCCCACATCATATGATTGTTACTCCACCGAAGTTTCATGGAAATTTAATCGGTTTCTCTCTGCTTAGATCATGTCAATAATAATGTACCTCATCAGAATCATCTAGATTGAACTTATTTTCATCGGTGAACATCACTGATTTCCATTCTTCTTTATAATTCATGAATTTTTTTGTAAATTCTAATCTCTTTGTTTTATGATTAGCTTCTAACATTGGTTTGACTTTCTTTTTCATCCATACTACATTTTTTTCGTTATGCAGAATTCTTCTAAGACGTCTTGGAGTGACAGGGAGATGTAGTGAACATTGTATTTCATTTGAATTTAGCATTTCATTTTTTGTTATTTTCATAATCTATTAGGTGTACCGGAAAGTTATGTCGTTTTGAATTAATAAAATGAAACCGGACATTTTTGTTTAACAGTGTTTACATGGTACTTTACAAATAACCATCTTATAAGTTACCTAAGAATAGGGCTGGATTATTTATCAATATATCACAAAATATTAATATTTTTTTAGTATCGCAATAACAGTATTTAAAATCTTATTCTGCCGATATATCACTTTAACGATATTTCTCAGCGTGCACCATGCAGCCGACCGATCGCACATCCATAAATAACTTTAAAACATCCAATCTTACTACCTCCTTCAAACTCCGCTTCTTTCCCTTTCTTTCAAACTCCGCTTTTCCCTACCACGCATGCACAGCACGACCGATTAAATCCCGCCCGAAAAATAGCACCGAATATCTCTTACTCTAATATTCCTTTCCTTCTTTCCCCACATCCCCTTCTCATAGCCCCAAACGATCTCTCTCTCTCTCTCAATGTTACCGCAACCGACCCTGTTACCTCTACATCCGAATGTAATATAACCACTTCCTTTTGCTGTCATAACTTTTGTCTCTCAAATCGAAAATAAATACCAGTACCATTGCTTAAAAAGTCAGACGTTGAACGATAACATATAAAATATTTCATTCATCATTCATCAAGTTATCGCAGTATATTATTTCCCAGCTCTCACATTCGAAGATATACCCATACCAGTAATATTGCAGCTCATTTCCTGCTATTGGCTCATTCATATCGGTATTAAATGGCCAATGGCATGCGAGATTCAACATATGTTTATCAAACATGATCAAAGCCGAATTGCAGTATTTCAGACACTGATATTTACTAGAACTTTGATCGCAAGAGTAATCTCGTCTGCCGGATGTTGAACTCATTGATATCGATATATTTTCTTCATGTAGTGACCGCAATATATTGCGGTTTACGTGAAAGTAATATTTAGAATATTGAATGTAAAATGAATGTTCGCAGACACATCGATTGTTCGAAATAATATCAAGTGGTATTTAAAATAAATAAATAAATAAATAAATAAATAAAAATGAAATATGGAAATGTTTTGAATGTCTCGGAGATGAAAATAATAAAATAATTTCCGAACATATTTCGATCTGTAATTTTTAATCGTGTACAGTATAATGTAAATTTTTTTGTATATATAAGTTTACCTTCTATCATTATTATTATTAAATATTTTAATAAACTCAGTTCTTTATTAAGCTAGTAAAATAGATTTTTATCTCCAGAAGTTTTATAGGGACAGTTTTCCGACTGAACAATGATATAACACTGAGCATTTTATTATTATTTTATTTATTCATTTTTATTTTATTTTTTGTGCAGCATTTTATTATTATTATTATTATTATTATTATTATTATTATTCATTTATTTATTTATTTTAGCTGTTCTTATTAAATATAGGAGATTTAAACAAAAGAAAAGTGGTTAAAAAAAAAAAAAAAAAAAATAGAAATTCTACTTACGTTCTATGTAAACAGAATTTAATTTAGTACGACTGGACTTATTTTAATAACTGTGTTTCATTCATTAGCATCGATTACTATATTCATTTCTTAAAATGTCTTTGGTATAACTTTAGCAAAGAAGCCCCTTTGTGGTTTTTAAATTTTTGTTGTCAATTTATTGATGAATTAAAGTGGCTATCGAAAATTTTGGAAAGAAATATCCGGGTTACTTCGGTACCAAATTTAAATTTTGCAAAGGGCTATGCTGAAGCGGTTCCATTTCTTTAGCACTGTTTTTTTTTAATTCTATTTTAATTTAAAAAAAAATTGTTTGTATATTTATATATATTTTTCGACATAAAAGTAATATATTTACTTACATATTCATTTATTTATTGAAGTGAAAACGTCTTTAGGCGCATTGAGCACTTTTGGTGAACAAAAATCATTAAACTCGCGTCATCGTCAGCGAACGCTTTCCATTTGAAGTGAAAACTTTTGGGTGAACAAAAATCCTTGAACTCGCGTCATCATCAGCGAACGCTTTCAAGACTGACAGTTCAAGACTGACAGTTCGGACTGACTGATCGAAACTTGAACTGAAACTATAAGATATATAGTGAATGTGTCGCGCTGCACTTATCAAACTTTTATTTTAATATGTCCTGATGATGCCGAGATAAGCTAGGTGAAAAGCTTTAACCAATTATGTTTGTAATTTTTTTAAAAATGATTTTAATTAAAGTATATATTTTTTAATGAAAATGTTTACGTGTTTTAAAGTGTAATTTTTAACTAATCCTGTAATAAATAAAAATTAAGTAAATTTTAATTAATTTTCAGTAATTACTTAAAACAATGTATTTTTTATTTATTTATTTATTTTATTTTATTTTTTTGTTTTATAGCATATTTTACACTATCAGCCACCGGTGGTTGAAACGACCTAAACAAAAATTTCAGTGTCAGCCACCGATCGCTGACGTGGTACTCAACGTGTTAATGGTAGAGGAAGTACTGTTTTGGGTCGAATTTTTGAAATTGAGATTTTGTTATATTTATACATTTTGAAGTCCCTTGAATCCGTAAAACAGGTTTTTAGCACTTGGTCTGTGTGTGTGTGTGTATCAACTTATTTCAAGAACAAATATTATCATGAAATGCAAACTCGGTATTCTAAATCTGTATTATATAGGGATGATACACTAAATGTTTCGTCGAGATCAAGCAAATGGTTCGTGTACAGGAACATCCAAGAGAATTAAAATACATTACATCTATCGGTGAAATTTTTGGTTTGTACAGTTTACCACCTATAAGCTGCACTGAAAAAAAAAATAAAATGAACATATATTTTTAATATGCATAAAAGCATGTTTGGTACAGAAGTATGGTATGAAAGTCATTCACCATTCATTTACAGGGCTACCCAAAAGAACTATAATATAATGGGATCATGCACTAAAATTGTGGATAGTGCATTTCGTGTTGTGCTGTGTACATCAGATGGTATTTAAATACGCAATATGGTGTTTATACAGAGGCTGTTCGCACATTTTTTAGACGATTTTATTTCGCAGTAAGAAAAAATCGTTTGCATGGAGAATTTTATTTTCAAAACAGTTATATTTTTGGAAGTTTTACTTATCTTCTGATATTTAGAATTTTTGTTTAGATGCAAAAATGCGCTTTTAAAAAGGCAGTGGATGGAAGAATACGTTTCCGCTTTTTCCAAAGAGAGTTTTTAGTGAAATCGTTATGAAAAGCATTTATCAGAAGAAAAATGGAAAAATGTCGCAACAATAGATGAATCTTGGGTCTATTTAAGTGGTTGTAATAAAAAAGATCAATTTATTATCACAAAAGTGGAGAAAAAAATTTTTGCTACATGGTTCAGAGAATCAAAAGAAAGTTTTTCTAAAGGATATATGATTGTCACTGGATTTTTATACAAGCGCAAGATAAAAGCAAAAAAAAAAAAAAAAAAAATGTGACAAAACTGTCAAAATCAGCTCTAAGTACTCTCAAGAACATATTTTAATTCCAATTTTAAAAAATGAAAATCCAGATCTTTATCCACAATGCTATCAATCCGTTGAACTGTATCAAGACAAAACAAGCAGCCACACATCACAATCCGCAATTCCTTTTCTAGTAAAAAATGGAACAAAAAACGGAAATTAAAACCATACCCTTCACTGATATTCCTGCTAAATCTCCTGATGTATCAGTGTTGGATTTTTGTGTTTTTCGACTCTTAAAATCAACATTATCCAAACAGCGACCTACAACGCTTTGTGGACTTTGGAAAGCCATTCAAGAGGAGTAGAAAAATATACCTCTTCCGATATTGTAAAAAGCATTATTATCATAGAAATTACGATGTAGAATGATAGTTAAGAACAAGGGCTATCAAACTGAACAAATAAAACACGAAATATGAGTGAAATTGTTTCAGTACACTCCATCAAAATCGTCTAAAAAATGTGCGAACAGCCTCTGTATAATTTATGGAAAACATACAGGGATACCAATAATTGTGTGAAGACATTCTGCTTTATTGAATGTAATTGGTGGAAGTGCTTTACTCTACTTTATCATGTCCTGGACAACTGCTCAAGAATGAAAAATATTTTATTATACACGTATGGTAAATTAAGTACCTTTTAAGTTAAAATTTTAGCTCTTGTTTTTTATTTATATTTAATAGCTTAGAATTCTATTTAAATGTAGGTACTGTATGTTTAAACGGTGGGTTCAGGGTGCAGTAGTCACCTTCACGCTGAATTTTTTCTCAAATAAAACTGTTGTTTCAATTCTTTTTAACATAGATTTATTTACAATACTTGTTATCTTAGTCTTTAAAGTGTAATCTATCTTTATATTATTGAAATGCAGGATAAGAGAAATCCGTGTATGTCACATCAGATTACTTTCACATATTTACAATAGAAACTAAAAAAAAGTTAATATTAATAAAAGTATTAATAAACTGTTCGTTAAAAAAATCGAGTTATTATTATCTATATATTAATAGGCAAGCATAAAATTTGTAGTTCCTTTTTAACATATTAATTATGAGAGTAGAGGGTTGAAAATGGTATCATTCGAAAAGTATGGTTAGCCGAAAGGTGCGAATACAAATATTATTTTCTTACGATGTCAAAAAGGTATTTAAAAATACATTTATTTTTTATGCATTTCCCCCCTTTTTTCCCTTTTATACACGTATTCCTTTACATTAAAAAATACCTAAAAGTAGAAAGTTGTTAAATCTGGCAATTTCATAAAGCTCAAATAAAACCATAGACACAGTAATTTGTATAATGTAGCATCACTATACGCAAGCGAAGTGATGACGTCACTGTCTGTCCATGGAGCCATGAAAAAGATTTTCTGTGTTAATCGTCCATTGGATTTTTTGTAAAAAATTATTAAAAAGTAACGGAAATTATCTGCCGATTTTAATTCCGATATTTGAGTATAGTTATATATAAGTTACTGTCTACATGTGTTTGATTGAGTTATTTTTTCTGTAAAATTGATAAAATTTTAATTTAAAATCACAAAACTCCAGAAAAAAAAATCTGATGTGGGCACCACATGACTTCCTTATTCACTTTTAGAAATATACATAATGTTAAAAAACATTGACATTGGACCCGAAACAGTTGGCTAAAAATATTTAAAAAAATGAATTATCACTGTGTTTTAGCTATTCTGAAAGTTAGTTAAAAACCGATTGCAAGATTTGTACTGGTAACGCTGACGAAGGCAGCAGGGACCCAAAAAAATTGGCTAAAAGTATTAAAAAAAGGCATTTTCACCGTGTTCTGAACTATTCTGAAAGTTTCAAATGTCTACCTAGTCGGGAAGTTAGTTAAACAATTTTTTTGTTGAACCATATAAACGCTACCGAAGACAGCAGGGACCTGAAACAGTTGGCTAAAAGTATTAAAAAGATGCATATTCACCGTGTTCTGAACTATTCTGAAAGTTTCAAATGTCTAGCTAGTCGGGAAGTTAGTTAAATAAATTTTCTGTTGAATCATGTAAACGCTGCCAAAGGCAGCAGTGACCCGAAACAATTGACCAAAAATATTTTAAAAATGCATTGTCACCGTGTTCTGAGCTTTTCTGGAAGTTTTAAATGTCTAGCTAGTCGGGAAGTTAGTTTAAAATCGATTCCAAGATTTGTACTGGTAACGCTGACGAAGGCAGCAGGGACCCTACACAGTTGGCTAAAAGTATTAAAAAAATGCATTTTCACCGTGTTCTGATCTAGTCTGAAAGTTTCAAATGTCTAGCTAGTCGGGAAGTTAGTTAAATAAATTTTCTGTTGAATCGCTTAAACGCTGCTGAAGGCAGCAGGTATCGGAAACAGTCGGCTAAAAATATTTAAAAAATGCATTGTCAACGTGTTCTGAGCTTTCCTGAAAATTTCAAATGTCTAGCTAGCCGGAAAGTCAGTTAAATTGCAAGATTTGTCTAAACCGTTTTTGAGTTATTACCGTTTTTTGATACATTATGGCCAAAACCTATGTAATTTTATGATTATGAACCTAATTTTCCTAAATATCTCCAAAACGGAAAACCATAGAAAGTCCAAAAAGGGAGGTGCACAACTAGATGTTATAACAAACCTATGTACCAATTCGCAACTTTCTACGTCCAACCGTTTTTGAGTTATGCTACATACACACACACAGACAGACACACACACATACAGACGTCACGAAAAATCGTGTAAAATCCCTTATATCCCTAAAACGAGAGCTCGTGTTAAGACGAAACTTGCAGGTGTGCAACTAGACATCATGACAGTCACACGTATAAATTGGCAACATTCAGCGATCATTCGTTTTCGAGAAATGTGAAATACAAAATCCATTTCGGAAATCGGGATTACTATACTTCCTTATACTTTGTATAAGGAAGTAAAAAATGGCAAACTTCCAGTTTCGAATGTAAACATAAACATTTCATGTCAAAGGATGATATTTAAACAATAAATATTCAACTAATATACTAAATAAAAGGAAAATGGATTTTTTACAAACTGCTGCATGTATAAGTAGACGATACGGAAAAAATTCCGATTTCCGTTTTTTGCTGAATTTACATGTTTTGAGCTTTCTTTACGTTTCAATTAACTGAAATTGGCTACTTATTACTTTCTTCTATATGTAATATAGAGAAAGTATTGGATTCGTAAAAATTTTCGACCTCGGGTTTTTGATGAATTTACACGTTTTGAGAGCTGTAGAACACGATTTGACCATTTTTAGAAAATGTCTGTCTGTCTGTCTGTCTGTCTGTCTGTGTGTGTGTGTGTGACAAAATTTTGTGGCAACTGTATCTCAAGAACTACTGCACAGAATTTCATACAAATTGGTATGTAGTTGCACCTTGACATAAATTAGTGCCTATCGACTTTTGGTAAAAATTGTCTTACAGGTTGCGTTGCCATCCCGCTTTTTCTAAATTTTTAACATGGTGATATAGGACAAAATTTTGTATAAATGTGCATAAAGAGAATTATTTTTTAGTAATCGTTATGAAATTTACAAGATTTATTTATAATAGAGATAGTCAACTGGGAAAAAAAATTTGTATGCGTAGGTGCCGCGCCACCCCCCCCCCCCTGAGGGGGAAGTCCTCCCTCGAGGGGAGTAAATTTTCAAGATGGGTATCTTTCGAAAGGTCTCGTCAATACCTTTAAAACGAGTGGTTGAACTATAAATCTGTGATAATTTAAAACAAAGTTATCGATTTTTTTTACTTTTAACGAAAAAAAAAACTTAGAAAAAAATAGATTTTATTTTTTTTAAACGAAATTTAACAAGACTTGGTATTTACTTGGCCCCTGACATAAACTGAGGCTGATTAGATTTGGGGATCAATCGCTCAACAGGTGGCTCTGTGATCGTATTTTTTCTAAATTTTTAACATGGCAGTATAGGAAAAAATTTCGTATAAATGTACATAATGAGAGTTATTCTTAACCTGTGATTGTGAAATTAATATGAATCATTGATAATAGTAGTAGTTAATTATGAAAAAAAATTCGGGGTATCGCTTCCCGTCCCCTAGGGGAAGTCCCCCCTCGGGGGTTGTAAATTTTCAAGATCAGTATCTTTCGAAAGGTCTCGTCAATACCTTTAAAACGAATGGTTGAACTATAAATATGTAGTAATTTAAAACAAAGTTATCGATTTTTTTTACCTTTAACGAAAAAAAAAAAACTTTGAAAAAAAAATCGTATATATATTTTTTAAATATTGTTAATGCGTGAATTTGTATAGGAAAATATAGAAGAAAGTCTTGTGGTGGCCACAACATACTAGTTTTTTAAAAAAGTGTCTATATTGCTAGCTTTTGTGGATAGAAGAAGCAAGTAGAAGATACATAAAAACTTTTGATTTCCGGTTTTCGATGAATTTACACGTTTTGAGATTTTCTTGCATTTTAATTAAGTGAAATTGACTACTTATTTTTATTTTTTAAAAAGTGGATTTATTATTCTTTCCTCTGCATACATAAGTAGAAAATATAAGATTCAGAAAAGTTTTAGATTTTCGGTTTTCGATAAAGTTACACGTTTTGAAATTTCCCGAACTCAATTCGACCATTTTTGAAAAATATCTTTTTTTTTTTTTTTTTTTTTTTTTGTTCAAACACTGATCTTTATGAACCAATCGAATTAATTTAACAGAATTTGATACTTGGTTGGGCCTTGGTTTGACATGGTACCTATTAGCTTCTGGGCTGTATCACACAACAAGGGGCGTTTTCACGTTGCGATTTTCTCTCATTTCAGGAAAGGCTGACATATACAGAGAGAAATAGTTATATTAAGTAAAACTCTGCTGATTCAGTTAGAGTGAATATCGGCAAACAATTGCCGCAGCTGTGTTGCAATTGCATTCCGTTTAGGACAAAGCAATAACTTTGCTTTGCCTCACTTTGCAAAAAAAATGGTCGAGTTTCGACCACTGGGCGATACTAGTTATTATTATTTTGTGATATTTTGTATCCCATAAAATGTATAAATGAACTTTCTTTTTATTGTTTATGATTAAAAAATATCATTTGCGGAGAAAAATGTAGGACGGAAATGAATAAATTTTATTTCTTGTAAGTTGTAACCGAGAGGAATAAAATCTGCATTAAAAATTATTAATGGAAATAGGATTAGCGAGTTTAATTTTTTTTTAACAGTTTATGCATTTCTCAAAACAAACAAAACTAGGTTGACTCTACGCAGTTCCCCATCATATATTTGTACTTTCAAATCTATAATATACTGCATACTATATTAATGTTAAGAGAAAACAACTTGGCCTATCACTCAGCATGGTCCAGATCGCAATGCCCAACTTAATATACGCTACCCTACTTCCGATTTGGTGCATTTATTTTATCCTTATCTTCTGATTAGTTCTGTACTGATAAGTATAAAGGATTTAAGTCCATATTCTTGATTTTTCAGGAGACGAAAAATAAAATTAAACTAAAATCTAATGAGAAGAATCGATTAGGAAAAATGGATTATGTTGATTTATACCCTTTATACCGTTCAGTGATTGTCAACCTTCATTTAATAAAGGGAAAAAATTGAATTAAATATTTTATACGAAGATTAATGCTAAATTTCTGACTTGAATCTTTTATTACCAATGGATTTTCTTAAAGACTAAATGACGCGGATTTAAATCCTTTACACCAATCGATAGAGAATTTTTTTCTGTGTCTGACTATGTACTTAACTCCAAATCGACATTTTTGGACTTAAATCCTTTATACTTATCAGTACATAATTCAACCATGATTAGCTTTTAATTTTAATTTCCATGCAAATCTATTCCATTTCCAATGCAATAATCCTCATAATGCACATTTATGTGAAATTTTACCATTTCTCCCATGTTAAGAATGTCATAAAATTCGAATAAGCTACGAAGTTTGTAAAATAGAATGCTAATAGTTTGTAATTTTCGTCAAGTATCATAAATGACATTTTAAAACTCATCTGATATCTTTACTATGAAAATAATCCTCATATTGTATAACTATGCGGAACTTCGCCCGTTTTTTCTGATCTTAAGAAAATCGTAAATTTTGAATAACTTTCGAAGTTTTGAAACTAGAATATTAAAAACACACATGATTATCGCTATATATCATAAGTGAAAGTTAAAACTGGTCCAACTACTTTACGATCATGCGTTCTTTAGGTATTTTCTACAGATTCTAAAAAACAAACAAATTAACATAGTAACTAACAAACTAAATAAACTGCTTGCTAATACCATTACGCTTTTGTGATTTCCAGATTCTTTACACTACAAAACTTTTAAAAGCTTTATAAAGATGAATTTAAAGTTTTTATGCTCCCATGAAAATAAAACCTATGCTCCCATTACCAATCTTATAATGGAGAACTAAAAAAAAAAAAAAAAAAAAATAGTAATAATAATAATAAAATATTAAATAAAAAAAAAAATAACGGAGATTAAAAATTATCAAAGAGACATAATAATAATAATAATTGTGCATATCTTACCTGGTTTATTCCTTCGGCGAAATGCACATGCCACTAAAAAATCAATCATTTATGAACATCGAGAAAGGTAAAGATAATTCTTATCATTTTCAGATAAAATTTTATTTCCTCTTTCACTACTTTGTACTTTGAATCTACAAAAAAGACACTTAAAATGTACAAAAAAGCCAAGCTCAAAGAAAGAGAATTGATTAAAGTTGTGTCTAAAAAGGGTGTGATATCAAATTCCCAAGCTTACATTCAAATACATATTTTATATTCCCTTTTAACTAAATTTTCACATGTGAATCAAGTGCCTTATGATATGTTGATAGAAATCCTTCTTTCCTGTACTAAATACATCATAGCGTGTTTCTGAAAAATTTTATTATTTTTATTTATGTACTAGCAGACCCGGCCACGCGTTGCTGTGACTAAGTTATACGTTGAATTATACGGCTGTAAACTATTTAGTACAGTCAAATTATTATTTACGAACAAAGACGAAAACGTTGTAGCCGATGTAAAAACCCACAGGGTTGAGATTTGAAACTTAGGTCAAAATTTGGAAGCGATTGATAAAAATTTCCGTAGTGTTGATATTAAGCACAAATTAATTTTATTGTAGGGTCCTATAAATTTTAATGGGGAAGTGATATATATTATTTCTAATGCTACTTTGGATAAGATTGCTAAAATGACTAATATATAAATTAAATTCTATTAAAATTCTATTAAAATAAAAGTTTAAAAGAAACAGACGATTTTAAAATCAATTTTTATGAAGGAGTGAAATATAATATATGCTATAATGGATAATTTTACTATAAAATGACCTCATCATTTTAAATATTTCAAAGAGGGCAACAGCTGTAGTTATAAAAAAGAAAACAATAAGGCTAAATCAGAAAAATAAGTAAATTTGATAAATATTTTAAAACTTTAAAATTGGAAATCTTATGAAATATTGGACATTTAAAGTAAATGCATGTATCATTTTAAATAGAAAAAGATTTTGGAAAAGTTTAGTGTATTTTAACGAAGTGATGAGAAGTTTTTGAGTATGTTAAAATTTTAATAGTAAATTCAAGTTAATAAAGATGGGAAACATTGAGGATTAAGATAAGAATAATTATAAGATTAAAAAAAAAAAAAAACTTTTTATATACCATGCTTTTAAATTTTAATATACTAATCTTATACTAATTAAAAGGAAAATGATAAATATTCTATCATAGTTTGAAGTCAAATTTGTTTTCAAATGTCTAAATAAATTATCTGATGTAAGATACTAATATTTTGCAGCGGAATAGATTTCATTTCTGTCATCCTTGGCAAAAAAAAAAAAAAGAATATCGCCAAATGATCTGGCGAAAATATTTAATTCCTTTCAAAAATCATGGTTATTTTTACAACTTATATTAAAAGAGTAATGAATTATATGAAACAATATTTCGTACAATACATATTACATGTCATACATACGTACAATGAATAATACATATTACATTTCGTACAATGCATACATATGGCATGTATATTTTCGTGTTACGCTTTTGTTCGCCAAATAATAATAATAATAATAATAATAAAAAGCCAAGGGCGACAGAGTTTTAAAATTTAAAATAAAATTTTCGTCAATTTGACAGCAAAATAATTCAATCTAACACCCGCGATAACTAATACATATCTATACCCAAATATAAGGATTAAACTCGGGAAATAAATTTCCTCGATTTTTAATAATTTCTTACAAAAAATCCAGTGGGCAATTAACATAGGAAATCTTTTTCTTGGCTGCACAGACGGTCAGTGAGTCACACTTCGCTTGCGTATAGAACTCATAGATATAGTATAGCATATATAGAATAGAGTGATCATTGGGGAGAAAAAAGTTATTCCTTTTCATTTGGGAAAAGACGACGTTTTTACCAAAATATGGCCGTCTTTCCCCGAGTGAATACACACGGGAATACATACTAATATTTTAGCAAATAAAATTTATGAATAATTTATTTGCTAAAGGGGAATGGAAGACTCCAGATACAGTTTCAAATTCATATTTCTTTCTTTCTTTTTTCTTTTTTTTTTTTCTTTTTTTTTTTTTTTTTTCAATACCACTTAATGGCTGTTTCCAAAGCTTTTATTAATTTTTTTTTTTTTGGCATCAAAAATCTTTGTACGATAACATGGGGATGAGAGATCTATATATATTACTATATCTATGATAGAACTACATTAGCACTTTATCAATGTGTATAAAATCTTTAAATTGATTATGACGTCAATTTTCGTGAGATGCATAATTTAACTTTTTATAATTTTTTAACGTTCACGTTTGATTAAATGTATTTATTTTTATGTCGAAAGAAAATGAACTCGTATTTTTATTTATTTATTTATTTTATTTATTTATTTATTTATTTTTTTGGCAACAATTAAATTAATGGAACTCGCAGATATTTCGGAGCAACTTTAATAAAGGAATATAATTAACAAATAATTGCAATAAAACAATATTGTGACAATAAATTGAGATAAAAACTATCCTATCTCTCAAGTTGGACCAAACTGCACACAGTGTGCAAAATTTCATTAAAATCGGTTCCTTAGTTTAGGAGTTTACCCCGGACAAACATCGTGACACGTAATTTATATATATATACAGATGATGGGCTTGGCGGCCATCTTTCAAAGTTTTACGTTAGTTTGAATTCTATAAATCTCATCAATTATAGGGTGAGTTGGTTGATTGGTTGGTTAATTGAGTTTTATACCGCGCTAGTGCTGCGCAATGGGAAATAATTATAGGATGGGAGGATGGGAGTGCGCCAAACTTAACACTGTTAAAACTTAAATTGATTCAACTTGTGTGCTTAACGGGGCTTTTGCGATGTTTTTAATGCATTTCTTTTTTCTTTTTTAATCTGAATATTTCAACCCCTGTTGAATGGAATAACCATATTATTTTTACGAGATATTTATTCCAAGAAGCTAAATTCAAATTGGGTAAATATAACGGGGGGTGGAAGCTTCTATGCTTCCCCCCCTCTCCTTCATGTTTTTACGTTAATTAAAATTTTTATATTCTTTTATTCCCGGCATTTATAGGATGGAAGTGCACTTAATACTAAATACTTATAAGAAATCATGTTATCGAAATATTTCCGTCTCTGCTGAATGGAATAGCAAAATTAATTTTATATGAGATATATTTTAAGAAACTTCTTTCAAATTGTGTGAATGTTTATTCATACTTGAAAGATGGCCGCCAAGCCCATCATACATAAATAAAAATAATAATATTTTTCAGAAACACGCTATGATGTATTTAGTACAGGAAAGAAGGATTTCTATCAACATATCATAAGGCACTTGATTCACATGTGAAAATTTAGTTAAAAGGGAATATTAAATAAGTATTTGAATGTAAGCTTGGGAATTTTATATCACAATCTTTTTAGACACAACTTTAATCAATTCTCTTTCTTTGAGCTTGGCTTTTTTGTACATTTTAAGTGTCTTTTTTGTAGATATCATTTATTTTTTTTTTTAAATAGTTTTTATATTTACTGGAATTAACCTGATACTTTACATCAGATATGTCCTGGATTTTAACTCAGCTTTCGTGCGGTGTTGTTCTTTGCGTTAAACTGTATTACAAAGTTTTCTTTGCGTTAAACTTTCCATAATTCTGGTTGCTAGACATTATTCATGGGTTTTCTATGCAGACTAGTATGTCGTGTCCATCACAAAACTTTCTTCTACATTTTCCTATACATATTAACGCAGCACAAATTATTTATTATTTTTTTTTCATAATGAATGCTGAATATTATCAACTCAGAGAGGTCTTGTTGCACAAAATGTCCAACGGAAGTAAATTTTCACCATGCAGATGGCATCCTTTCAATTCTAAAAAAAAATTGTAGTATATGAGCTCCACTTATCGGCCGATAGGCATCGAGATTGAATCAGCATAATGTCTCATAATGGCCTTTTCACATATCAAGTTTGTTTCATTATATGCAACAGAACCTTTCCTTAAATTGCGAAAATCGCTGTATAGCAACGCCACATGTTGAGATATTGGTACGAAAGTTGATAAGCACTATAATTTGTAACAATGTAAATTTATTTGTAAATTTATGCAATTCCATGTATTATTTACTCAGATATAGCCTTCTCTGAAATTGCGGCTATCACTGTATAGCAGCACCATGTTGAGCAATTGACACCAAATATTGATAAACGCTATTATACATCAAGGTCTATATAAATTTATATGTAATTCTGAGCAGTAGCTCCTGATAGCTAGTTGGAACAAAACTTTCGCCACACACATAGAACACACACACGCAAATAGAAATTTTCTAAAAATAGTCAAATTGTTTTCAGGAGCTCTTACAACGTGTAAATCCATTAAAAACCAAAAGTCGAAATTCATTTCAATAAAATGACAAGCGAAGCGGGCAAAGCCTGCTAGTATACTATATAGAAGGAAGTAGAAATCTTTATGCATCATAATTATCATTGCCAGATTGAATTGAAGGATATTAAAATTGCATACTATATCGTGTACTGACTTTCTTATTCTAAGGTATGAAAAATATTAAAAAATCAGCAATTCAAGCTACAGATTTGAAACATTCAAAAATATATTCATTTCTGTTTTCAGGGATATAAAATTTAAAATTGTGCAAAATAATAAAAGCAAAGATTCTTTGGTTAAAAAAATAACTTATAAAAAGAAAAAGCAGCTCAATTTGAAATTAATATTTTTCGGGTAAACTGAGATGAAGCAATTTCATATTTTACGATTTATGTCTCTTTGGCGATATTTAACAGTTTTTCAGCAATTAAGATAGGGAATTTTGATTTTTAAAAGCTAAATTTTATAAAAGTTCCTAGATTAAGTAATTGTCTATCTGAAAAACCAGTTTTCAAAGAATTCTGCACATTTATGAATTCTCTAGCTTGTTTAAAAAAAAATTTCTTGAAGAAGAAATTTTTTTAAAAAGTTGTCAAAACATCTAATTTTACGATAATTGAAAATGCTCCCAATTTTTTACTTATTAACTTAGAAAGTTCGTTTTTATCTCAAATTAAAGATCTCGTTAATACGAATATTTTGCTTTTTGTTTCATTTTACTGCGATATTTGGTTCGTCCAATATTTAAAACTTTACGGAAAAAAAAAAATTGCCGATTTAACATGGGAAAGTTGGTTTCTGTATAATAAGCATTTAACGATCTTGGGTTATTTCTGTCGATTTTATTATTGGCGCGTTCTGCTTTGTGTTAGTGGTAGTTTGTTTGTTTTGCTTTTCTCTGAGCTTGGCTTGGCAAAACGACCGTTTCTGCTTGATATGCCTGATTGGTAATATACATCGATTATATTTAAAACAATGAAAACCGAAAATAGAATTAAGAAAAAAAAAAAAAAAAAAAAAAAAAGAATTATTATGACTTCATCTACGAATAGCTAAAAATAGTCTGGTATTGCATTCACACAACATTCTCCTACCCTACACTTCTACAAACATAATAATAAATTTTGAAGCGTAATATATGAGGTACTGTAGCAAAATATTTTTAGTGTTTTTCGAAAACAATTCAAAACAGCTTTATTTGATATATATTTCAGAGTAAGTCGGGCTATTGTTCACTAGATTAATAGAACTTTTAAAATTGTTGATAAATTAAATACACTACTAGTTGTAGTAATGTAAGTGTATATCAACGTTTAAAACGACAGTATATATGTATATACATATATATACATACAAGGGGACAACAACAGCAACAACAACAAAAAATAAGTCCTTCCGGCTTATTCGGAAGGGTAGGTTGATTTCTTTTTTCTTATCAAGTAGCCGTCATTTCGTTTCAAAATGGTGGCTAAAAATTATTAATGGTCTTGGTAGAAATATTGATATAGGCTATGCACATATGGAGATATAGGCAAAACGGTTCATAAATACCTTTTTATGTGAATTTAAAATTTTCAAGTGGCCGGTGCTTAGAAACAAAATGGTGGGTTAAGTTGACAAATATATCAAATGCATTTGTTAGATAAGTCTACTGTACACATATAGTTCAAATAAATTCAAAATCTCAAAAGTCATCTTATCGAAAAATTAAGTGGCTGCCACTTGAATCAAAATAGCAGTGAGAAAGATGCTCATCTAAGATATCGTTGCAAATTCGAAAATATATATATATTTTTTTTTTGTGTAGAAATTCTTTCAAAGAGGATTAGTAAGTTGATAAAATGTTAGTTTTCTGCATTTCTAGTTTGTTTTAGCATTAAAATTGACTAAATTTCCTTTAAAAACGCATTAGAAATATCCATTAAGGCCGGTAATGGATTTGGCGCCAAATTTGGCGACTTTTCCCCATGGCGACCTTTTTGGCGACTTTTGACGAGAAAATACTTATTATCGATATACCAAAGATAGACGCAATAACGTGATTGGTTCACGAGTTACGTGAAATTTCTAGATTTTCGTTGTTTGAATGATAAATTCATTTTTCAAATTTGATTTGAATTGATTAAGTATTTCAAAAGTTACCGTGATAACAAATTTTCAAGTGGCCGCCAATTGGAAACAATACAGTGGAAGAAGTTGCCCAGTAAACACATCCAAGATATTTGAAGCATAGGTTCACTGTTCAACTGTGGTTCAAATCAGCGCCGTGTTTCAAAAGTTATTATTATGGCAAATTTTCAAGTGGCATAGACTGCCACTTGAAAATTTGCCATAATAATAACTGGTGGCTGCGACTTGGAAACAAAATGGCAAAACAACTTGCCCTGAGAAATCATCCAATATATTTGTATGATAAGTCCATTGTCCAGTTCTAGTTTAAATTAAATCAGTATTTCAAAAATTATCGTCATAAGGAATTTTCATGTGGCACCACTTGGTAAAAAAAAACGGAGTGAGATGCCCAGCGAACTTATCTAAGATATTTGAATGATAAATCCACTATCCAAATTTGATGCGAATTGATTCAGTATTACTAAATTTACCATAATGACAAATTTTCAAGTAGGCGCCACTTGGAAATAAAATTGCGGATCAAGTCACCAAGTGAACTTATCTTAGATATTTGAACCATAAGTTCACTATACAACTTTTATTTGAATTAGTTTAGTATTTTAAAAGTTACCGTGATGGCATATTTTCAAGTGGTAGTGTGATTTCAAGAGGCTGCAACTTAGAAACAAGATGTTGGGACAAGTTGTCCAGTGAACACGTTCAAGACAATTATATGATAATATCACTGTCCAATTTTGGTTCGATTTGGACTATTATTTCAGAAGTTATCGTGATTTTAAATTTTCAAGTGGGAGCCGGATGTCAAGTGGCCCGCTTAAGATATCCGGTACTTTCTAAAAAATGGCGGTTAAAGTTCATTAATCAACTTGGTTGAGACCCTTATATGGTCTATGTACACATCAAAATTAAAACAAATTCGGAATACACTTTCTACAATTTGAATTTGAAATTTTCAAGTGGTGTCTACTTGATACCAAAATGGCGAAGCAACTTGGTTAAAAAACTCATCTAAGATATTTATAAGATAAGTTAAGATACTGTCCGAATTTGGTTCGATTTGGAGTATTATTTTTGAAGTTATTATGATTTAAACTTTCAAGTGGTAACCTGATTTCAAGTGGCCCCGCTTAACTTAAGATAGCCGCCACTTTATTAAAAATGGCGGATAAAGTTCATTGAGACACTTATGTAATCTATGTATACATCAAAATTCAAACAAATTCTGAATACGCTTTTTACAATTTGAATTTGAAATTTTCAAGTGGTCTCCACTTGAAATCAAAATGGCGAAGCAACTTGGTTAAAAAACTAATCTAAGATATTTATAAGATAAGTTAAGATACTGTCTAAATTAGGTTCGATTTGGAGTAGTATTTCAGAAGTTATTATGATTTTAAATTTTCAAGTGGTAGCCTGATTTCAAGTGGCATCACTTAACTTAAGATATCTGCCACTTTATTAAAAGTGGCAGATATCCCCACTAAAAATAATCTCAAGATATTCTGCAGGTATTTTTAAAGAAAATCTATAGAATATCTTAAGTTATTTGGCCCATTCTTAAGAAAGTTTACAAAATTTCTTAAAAATATCTTTAAAATTTCTTAAGATATTTTATAGAAAAAGAGAAATCTTCAAAATATTTTTAAATATTTGAAGAAAATCTTAAGAAAATACTGTTTTCTCAAGAATATCTTCGGATTATTTTTAGTGGGGATAGTTCGTTAATAAACTTCAATAAGATCCTTATGTGGTCTGTATTTACATCAAACAAATTCGGAATACGCTTTTTACAATTTAAATTTTCCAAGTGGTCTCTACTTGAAATCAAAATGGCGGAGCAACTTGTTTAATAAACTCATCTAAGATATTTATAAGATAAGTTAAGAGACTGTTCAAATTTGGCTCCATTTGGAGTATTATTTTGGAAGTTATCATGGTTTTAAATTTTCATGTGGTAGCCTGATTTCAAGTGGTCCCGCTTAAGTTAAGATATCCGCCACTTTATTAAAAATGGCAGATAAAGTTCATTAATAAAGTTCTTTGAGACCCTTATATAAACTATGTATACATCAAAAATAAAAAAAATTCGGAATACGCTTTTTACAATTTGAATTTGAAATTTTCAAGTGGTCTCCACTTGAAAATAAAATGGCGGAGCAACTTGATTAACAAACTCATCTAAGATATTTATAAAATAAGTTAAGTCACTGTCCAAGTTTGGTTCGATTTGGAGTATTATTTCGGAAGTTATAGTGATTTTAAATTCTCAAGTGGTAGCCTGATTTCAAGTGGCCCCGCTTAACTGTAAATATCTGCCACTTTATTAAAAATGGCGGATGAACTTTATTAAGAAAAAAAAAAAAAAACACCACTGCGGAAAAATTTACTTATACCTTTTGTGTTTGTAATAACTTAAAAACTAATGATTCAAACAAATAAAACTATTTTGTTTGTATAACACGGAAATCATAACGTGATACCTACGTACATTTTTGATTTAATAATTCGCTTTATTACACTCTATGAAGTATTTAATAACAATCTATATGAAATTTTCTTTTTAAATGTAAAATAATATGCATTTAATTTGTATTCTGTTATGATATATTACATGAAATAAACACTTTATGTTTTAATGTGGGAAATAAAACTATTTATTTGTTAGATCCAAACAATTACTTAATAAAAATGTGTATTTTGCATTGAATAATTCTACCTTTATATGGAATTACAGCTTTAATGCGCGGTGTCATACTATTTTACAGTCTTTTAACATGAAACTCAGAAATTTCACTGTGCCAAATATCATAAATAATTTTTTTCTAGTTTTTGGAAAGTTGTAAGGTACAAATTTCGAATCCCCAAATTTTTTTCTAAAAATTTTCGAGCGGAATGAGATTAAGACTATTTTCCGGTCTAGTAAAAAAGAAATTATGCGATATTCTTTGTGGGGTTTAACTTTAAGTAAAAAAGTTATGATAACTTACAAAATCATTGATGCTCATGGGAATGGATAGGTAATTTTAACAACTTGAATAAAATAAGCGTACCATAGGCGCCATGTAACAAAGTGCATTGTCATCGTGAAATGCTGATTGTTGAAAAGTCTGAAATACCTTCAAAATAGTCGGCCAGGCATCAATTTTTTAATGTCTGTCTTTTATTTCGTGTTAATTGATCCTTTGAACATGAAAATTTGCCCGACTCATTGAAAATTATGCGCTTTCGCATTATAATGTACGGCAGTGTTGGGCACAATTGATTAAAAAGTACTTGAATTACAATTGAATTACAATTAAATTACAATTATAATTTCTTTACTTTCAATCGATTAACAAGTAATTATTTACAAATAAATTTAATTACTAATTCCATTTATTTGTAATCAATTGCTTGTTAATTGATTGACAGTAAAATAAATATAATTGTGATTTAATTGTAATTGAAGTGTAATTCAATTACTTTTTTATCAATGATGCCCAACACTGATGTACGAAGAATATATCACTATTTTAAAAGTGCGATTTTCATTAAGTCGGTCACATTTTCGTCATCAGGCCTGCTTGTTTCCGTCAGGTTGAAATAAGTTAAACTTGACTCATCAGAGAAAACCACTTAGCCCAATAATTAACTGATCATTTTTTATTTTTTTTAACCATATTGTCTTGCTTTCCTACTTCTTTTCGTTAAGTATGGATTTTTTTTTGTTGTTGTTGTTTCTTTCAGATTTTCTGCCACTTAAACATGCTTTGTTTAATTGTTTTTGCACTGTATTTAAAGAAATTATGTTACTAAACACTTTTTCTGAATCCTTTCTATGTTCTAAGTGTAATACAAACTGATTTTTTAAGAACTGGCTTTTCAACTTGAGGTCATCTCGATCAGATGAGCAACGTGGCCGCCTAGAGACAAATTTCCAGTTTAAATAGCCAAAAAAATTTTATATCTTGCTAAAAACCAGCTCACCAATTTTTGTTAAAATTCAATCATTTTGACTTCTAAAATATTTTTTAATTTTCACTCTAAAATTAATACTTTTTGTGGTATCGTTAATTGCGTTATTCTTGCCGTTTTTTACATACTTTCTAAAATAACAATTTTTCGAACAATTGCATCTTGTTTTTAATACTTACTCAATCCTAAGTTGTACGTGGAACACAATGTAATAAAATCTGTTTGAAAATTTATTTTTAAAACAATAAAATTGGCTTTGGAAGAAAGAGAAATGGAAAATATCGAAATGATGTTTTTTTTTGTCCATTAGTGTATATGTTAATATAATTCGCGTATTGCAGTTTCGATAGCGTTAAGCGTACCGTTATCAGTGCAGTCATCAACATCATCACGGGGCTTTAAGGAGTACCTACAATGGTCGTGACCATCGCCAACCTCCACCTGAGAAGGAGAAGAAGCTGGATATGCTGTGCATAATCAGGGTTTTCGGCACTTGAACAGAATGAGTTCTTAGAGAACTCAGGCGTGATGATTAAATGACTTACATGACTGTGGGCAGAGGCGAGAGACTTCAAGGAGTTGAAGGTGAAAACATGAGAGCTGTAAATACATACTGTAAATACACCCCCCCCCTTTTTTCCCGAAATATGAAAGAAAAAAGCCTAACGAGACTGTAAAGGAAAAAAACTAATAAAAACTTTAAAAATTAGAAAATAAAATATTTACAACGCTATTTACAATAACATTTACAATAAAGTGTAAAATTAATTAAAAAGTTTAAAAAGTCCCTACGAGTAAGGTATCTGGTAGGAAGGCTGATCAAACGCGGCTATAAATAAAAACCCACAGTATGTTGCAGATGTCAAGGGGGTAGCCAGCTGTAGATGAATAAATTTATTCAATCTACGGGAAAAATAGAAATTTTGAGTGTAAATTCTGCGTTAGGTGACGGCAGAAGGGTCTCGTTTTCTACGCTTGGCGGTAGGGACGAACCCATCTTCCCTGAATAGAATGGCGAGGGGGCGGTTTTTTAGCCATCCCGATCCTATGAACATACTTTCTGATAGCGTTTAACGCAGGATTCTGGTCTTTGGGGATAAAATTTTGAATCTTCAACTCAAGTCTCTTAATGTCAGAATGAAAAGGCCTAATTTTCAGGTCTTTGTGAATGACATCATTGCGAACGCAGCGAAAAGTCTGAGCATACCTACGCAACTGCTTATTTTGGAAAAATTGAAGTCTTTCAAGCTGAATCTTTGAGGCAAATCCGAACACCGCTGACGCGTAGGTCAAGATGGGTCGGATCATGGACTTGTACAGTAACAATTTATTTTTAACAGACAGGCGGCTATTCCAAGCCAAAAAAGGAAAAAGGGGGGCGGTGGCATTTTGCACTTTTTTCCTAATTTCTGAAATGTGCTTTTGCTACAACAATTTGGAATCAAGGTGAATGCCGAGGTATTTATGCGATGTTTTCCAGGGAATAGATTCGTTATTAAGAAGGAAGTTAATGTTGGGGAAATAGGATTTATTGGTGAAGAAAATGGCGGCATTTTTTGAACTATTTACTTTAATTTTTCACTTTTTAAACCAAATTTCATACGAATAGAATTAATCTTGGAGTTTTTTAAACACTGTGTATGTCTGTACATAACAGCAGAGTCATCAGCAAATAATGCTAAGTTGATGTTGGGCTTGTGCGGAATGTCGTTGAAAAGCCGAGGCCTGGCGAGAGAACCTTGAGGAACAGAACTAAGAACAGGTTTCATGCTAAAGAGGGAATTTCCCACCTTCACCACGAAAGACCTGTTAGAGATATAGTCAGCAAAGCTTTTAATTAGCTAGTCAGGCACACCCAACTTAGTCATTTTAAAGAGAAGGCCAGCGTGCCAGACCTCATCAAAGACCTTTTTCACGTCGAGAGATATAATTCCCGTCACACCGCTTGTTTCGTATCAATCGTGAATGAACTCCGTCCCCCTCCACAACTGTTGTTGTGTTGAATGACGAGTCTTAAACACAAATTGCTCAGGTATGAACTCTTCATGAGAATCAAGGAATTCATTCAATCGGGGGGAGGAGAACAAACTCGCAAACCTTCGAGAGACAAGAGAGTAGAGATAGAACGATAACTTGAAGGACAGTGAATATCTTGGGCCCCTCCCTTCGGAAGGGGGACAACGATAGCTCAATTCCAGCAATCTGGAAAAATATTGAGATTTAACATGCAATTAATAATTAGATTAAGATAATAGATAAGATGTAGAGGGAGACTTATTAGCATATTGTTTGTGATTTTGTCTTCATCGTGTGCTTTGCGTTTTTTCAAGCCCGAAATATACTCCTGTAGCAGCCCGAAATATACTCCAAGAAGGTTGGAGAGTGTTTGGTGTGTCAGTGAATAATAAATTTCGGACGCTGGAGTTGACCATAAAGTCGACTATTGGGTTAACGATGTCCGAATGAGGTGAAAATTGACTTCTAAGACTTTCTGCAATTGCTTCAGCCTTTTCAGTGTCACTATAAGCCATGCCGTTAGAGATAATAATGGCGGGAATGTGTATTCGTGTCCTACGAATACGGGAGGTAGCCCTCTAAATTGTGTTGTTTTCAGTCGAGAGAGACTCGACAAAATTGTTGAATCGTGTTTTACTAAACTTCTTAATTGCAGCTCTAACACTACGAATAAAACAGTTTATTCCTAAAACAGGGGGTTCTATGAACCTGTCATTCACTGCGAGCATGATTTCGATCTCTAATAATTTTCCTGATGTTATCCGGCAGCCTGTAGAAGTCACTAGATATTTTTCGAGGTTCCGAGCTCTGCATGTATGCCTCTCAAAGTGAGTCTCCGAGCATGGCTACAGCTCGCTCAGCTTCCTCTTTTGAATCTGGGATAATGGGAGGAACATCACGTTCCGAAAGGATATCCGCGAACTGACTCCACCGGGTACAGCCGTTCTCAGATCCAGATCGTAGGACCCCATGTTGTACCTCAAGACAACAGGTAGGGGATCAGAGTCTAGATCATTCAGCGTTTGAATGCTGTAAGCAAATGGAAAATTGCGGGTTATGGCAAAATCCAAAACATTTTGAGATCTCACGAAGGTGTGTTCAGGGGGTACCTGGATTTGCGCGAAATTTTGACCCACCCACCTTCTTAATTTAATACCAGTAATATTATTCCTAGGACAGTTCCATGAATTATGCTTAGCATTAAAATCGCCCGCAAGAATAAAATTTGGAAAAACATTACTGAGACGGGAAAGATGTTGCTCTAGCAGGTTATTCCTTTGCCTAGAACTTTGTACATAAAGAGCAACAAGTAAATTTGGAATAAGGATGAAGTCCAGAACAATAGGCGTGGCTTCAATACAATTTAGATTGGAGATTTTAACAAAAGGCGTATTAAAACCGTTTTTAACACAAATAACAGTGCCGCCGGAAACTTGCAGACTATGAGCTTTGCCAACATTGTAAATCTCATACTTAGAAATACGGACAGTGAGTCCTAAGGCAAAGTGGGTCTCAGTGACCAAAATCAGATCTAAATTGTTACGAGTAACAAAGTCCCTAAAGTCATTAGCTTTATCTACACTGTAAAAAAAAATTGTAAAATCACGGTATTTGACCGTATAATTTTAGGGGAAATGACCGTTTTGCTACCTAAACGGTCATAATCCGTAAATTAATGTTTTGGAAGCATAATTTAGGAAATAACCCTATAATTTTACGGGAAATGACCGTTTTGCTAGCTAAACGGTCGTAGCCCGTAAATTGATGTTTCGAAAGTATAATTTTTTTAATTTTTACGAGAAAAAGCCGTTAATCTACGCAAATTGTTCTTATCTTTCACGAAACCATTTTCTTATGAGAAAATCTCTTCAAATGCTATCATTTCAGTGACATCAAGAAAGAATTCCATTTTCACACTGTTGTTATTTATACTAATTGAATGTATTTAATTATGAACGCATGACGCATAGAAACATCCATTGGTTTTAATAAGCTATTGTTTTCGTAATTTAATTAAAAAAATTTCCATCTGACTGAAACTGAGTAATTAATATTGATGAAATTGATTTTCTTTGTCTATTAACACGAAAACATTAAAACGAAAGCTAAAATAGTTTCTTGATTTGAAGCCAGATTTCTAAAACACAAACTACAACCTAATATATGTTTTATCCACTAAACACATTTTTTTTTTAATTTTAGTTTTTTTTTTTTTTTTTTTTTGTTAAGCATACAGCATTCTAATTGCTCTTAACCCTTCAGTTAAGCCTAATAAAGCGGAAAATTTTAATGTTTCCACAATGCATTTTTTTACAATATGCTAAAATAAAGTTTATTTCAATATGAAATGAATAGGTAATTAACCATTTGAAGGTAAGTCTTATGATTATTATGTATGATCTTCACTGTTAAAAAACAAAGCTGTTTCATCTGAATATGACCATCAGATATGTACATTACATCATATTTAGCAGGTTCTGCTCTCGAAATACTTCAGTTCTTTCTTCATTCAATGGATTTGGATTTTGGGAATAAGGCCGTTTGACTGCTATAGGTCCTAAGTCTGAGGGATAGTGTCCTCCGTGGGGGTCTTTCTAAAGGGTCCTAGCCCGTATTTACTCAAGTTTCGAAGAAAACCACGCAAAACTCCGAACGGCTAGGCCGACGAACGCGACCTGGGATCGAACCCGGTACCTTATGTCTACCAACTTTGAGCGTAGAACCGCTCGGCCGCTGGTGGGCTCCCTTCAGTGGAATACAGCTTAAAAAATAAAAGAAAAAAAAAACCCTTGAGCTATTCTAAAAAGTGCAAAAACGCCTAACACTTCATAAACACAGTTTGAAATCGGCCTTATAATGAAAACCTGCTTGGATGAATAAGAATTAGGCTCTAGTTATTTCTTCTTTGCACTCACTATTGAAACCATAAAGATCGAAAACCATGAAAAAAATCCTATTAATTGGAGATACAAATTCTCTGTATTTATGTAAAAGATTTATTATTATTATTCAAAGTTTATTCTGCGTCTCGGTTAATTTTCAGAGATCTCACATAGTTTTCAAAAGTTTCATTTTGTTTTTGAAAAAGGGTGAGAAATTCTCACCCATTATTTACCTCTAATGAGAACCTTGAAATAAGACTAATTCTTTAGTGCTGGTGTTTACGAATAAAAAAGGCCCACCAGCGGCCGAGTGATTCTGCGCTCAAAGCAGGTATACATGAAGGGCCGGGCTCGATCACAGGTCGCGCTCGTCGGCCTAGCCGTTCGGACTTTTCCGTGGTTTCCTCCGAAACTTGTGTAAATACGGGCTAGGACCCCTCAGAAAGACCCCTCGGAGGGCACCCCCCCTCAGGCCTAGGACCTACAGCAGTCAATCGGCCTTATTCCCAAATCCAATCCAGTCCGTTTACAAATAAAAATGATTTCGAAAAATAGTTAGATTTTCTTTCACAAAATTCAGTATCGTAGTCATTTTACAGAAGTCTTTTGGTGGGTATGACACGATCACGGACTTAGATAACGTATACGTCCATGGACAAGATTTATAAACTAGTCAGTTCTGTTGTTGACTTTATCTGTTTTTGTAAAGAAAAGTCTCTGTGATCCCAACGGCGCGGTTGGCAAAGCGTTGGCCTCTGACACAGGTGATTGTGCGTTCGAATCCCGGGCTACCCAAGACGGTTTGCTTCGCATGAAAATTAAAAAATTAGCTTTTGCGTGTAAAAAGATAAATAAGTTTTTTTAGTGTTGTGGATTTCTGCCTGCACGCATGTGTAATAATTGCAAGAAACTTTTTTAAAGCATTCGAGAAAATCAAACTTTAACTTTTAATTTTACGGTCAATGCTACTTTTTTTGCAGTTTGGTTGCATGTTTCATCACACCGTAAAATTACTGGCGATACATCATTCATCGTCTAAATGTATTTTTAAGGGCTTTGACTGGAATATCTGCTGCCGGGCTTTGCCCGTAATTTTACTGCAGCATTTTTTACAGTGTAGAAGTCTATTGACATTCCATATACCTATGGTGAAAGAGTTCAAGCTCCGAGAAGACGGGAACGTGGGTAGAGCCGAAAGAAAAATTTACTTTCACCATAAAAAGAATAAATAAGGGGAAATAAATTTGACATATTGCGGATTTCACTTCATAGAATATGTATCTGGTCAACATCCGTGGATGCATTACGGAGTGCATTACAAGCATTCGTAAATGCTTGAAAGACCAAGTCTGGGTCAAATTAATTTTGAAATGCTAAAAGTATATGAATGAAGTCGGTGGCTGAATTTACATCTTTGCTAGGGACCGACGAATTTTGAAGGTTTATTTTGACAGGGGGAAGGTTAACGGGTAGCTTCTGGGCAACGCCGAAAAAGAACGGGCTGGGTTAACCTTCTTGGATGAGGATGTCCTCTTTATAACTTTATCGGTCGAATTTTTTTTGCAATACTTTTCTTCTTTTTAATGGGGGCTGGCTTTGGGAACTTAGGACAGCTCCGATAATTCGCAGGGTGTTCTCCCCCACAGCGCACACAGCTGCAAGACGTATCGAATTCCATCTTACAGTATTTTGACCTGTGTTCCCCGGTACATTTAACGCACCTTGGGGGCAGGGCACAGGCTGCATAGGAGTGAAAATATCCCTGACAGTTGAAACACTCTGTGGGGACTTTCCTACCGTGATATTCTTCAACGCTGACCTCCATTCCCAAAAGATCGTTAATTTTGAAGATATCGTCCGATATTTTGGACTTTGGTAAGATAATTTGGGATGGGGGCAATAGATGTTTTTTTGGTGACAAGCCCTCTGTACAGTTGTACTACGGAGACCTGTTCGAAGTCAAATTCACTTTCGAGGGCAAATTTAATTTTTTTCAATCGGAGTGCGAAGCGAAAGGCCTCTTAATATGACCATCAAGGGCTTCTCGAAATCCAAGATGAAAGTTTTAAAGAGAACTTTCTCACCGTTAAGGAATCTTTCAATTATCCTAAGCCTATCATCGTTAGTAAAATTAATTTTGATAAATTAGCCAGAAGTTTTGCATTTAACCCTTTAGAGACGAAGCTAAGCTCGAATTTCTAACCTTTAAAGACGGGAGAATTTTGCATTCTGAAAATGAACTTAGACTCGTCCAGTTTCCCCCTCTCTATTAGTAACAAGGAAACATTCAAAAGGTGTCGTCTTCAAAAAATATTGAAAAAATAAATGTGATTCTACTCATAAAACACCAGAAAGTGAAAATATTATCGGCTGAAATGAATTACAGTGACCACAAAAAATTATCAAAATTAAGCAATTTTGGCGATTTAGCGCTGTTAGACGATAAGTTCACTAGCACAAAGATTGCCGTGTATGAACAGAACCGTGTTTTGCTTCTCCGCCAAGTACTCAAAATTAATCGCCTAACAGTGTGAAATCGCCAAATATACTTAATTTTGATAATTTTTTGTGGTCGCTGTAATTCATTTAAGCCGATATATTTTTTTTTTTTACTTTCCGGTAAGAGTAGAACGACATATATTTTTTTTTCAATATTTTTTGAAGACGACACCTTTTGAATGTTTCCTTGTAAGAAATTTCTAAAAGAGGGAGGTTTGGTAGAAAGTGTTAAAATACTCTCCTACATTTTTACTAGACAATAGAGCTTGATTAGAAGAGACGATGGATTTTATATGTAACTGTAAAATGTAGAAAATTTCAACTTTGAAAATATATCAGTTAGTAGTAAACTAGATGAAATATTTTATTTTGAAAGAAAATACTTATTAAAATAAGTATATTAATAAGTATATTAATTGAAACTTTTAGAGATAATAATTTTCAAACAATGACCCTTTTTATAGAAATAACAAACAAATCTTTAATAAGATATTTAAATTAACATTTGCTTTTTTGAAACATTTTTTTTTTCCAAACTCTGTCTGTAAAACAATGAGATGCTATGCAAAAGGAACATTGCTTTTTAACACATGTAATAATAACCTGTCAATAAGCATTTTTATCAAATAAAACTGTTATTTATTTATTTTATTTTATTTAATCTTATTTTTTTTTTGCATCGAGATAGAAAATACTGATGAATAAATCGAAAAGAACAAAAATAATAAATAAAATATGTAACAATTGTCTAAACTTTAGCTTTACAGGAAAAGTGTCTTAAAATTATCCTAATTAATGATTCCCCTTTTAAAAAATATTTGAAATACACAGAACAACAACAACAACAACAACAAAATAATAATAATAAAGGTTAAAAAGTTAAACAGGTAGTTTTTGTATATATGTTCATGCACACTTCTCTATAACAATTATAATTCCTTTTTAGTTCCCCATCATACTACCCCATCATACTACCCCATCATTTATTTGAACATGATTGAATACAAATATTCTAATAGGAAAATTTCGTAAGTTATTCGTAATTTACGATTTTACCAACAGAGCGAAATTGTAAATTTTTCATATAAATATGAATTTTGAGGATTATTGCATTGGAAATAGTAGCATGAAAACTAAACAACGGAATTGACCCTGATAAAATAAATTAATAGATTAGAATAAGATAAATATATCGAAGTGAACGGTGGATAGCCTATTAGGCGGGGTTTTCATTCTGTCACTGTACCAAACTTTTGTCAAATTCATTTCTTTTAACATGATTATATGTCTCAAACTAGAGATTTAAGAGAACATAAATATGATGGGGAACTGAGCAGAGTCCACCTATGCCAACTAGTTTAGTTCCCCATCATACTATATGTATGGGGAACTTAGGTAATCGTGAAAATTTTCGACCTCGGTTTTTTGACTTTTCTACGCGTTTTCAGGTGTGAGGAATCCGAATATGACAATATTTGTATGGTGTCTGTCTTTAGGGTGTCTGTTAGTCCGTTAGTTTATTAGTCTGTGTACACGATATCTCAAGAAGAAATTGTCGCAAAGAGGTCAAATCAGTTTTAAAATATTACTTTCGACACTGGCAAGAACCCTATTCATTTGCAACATTCGAATTAAAAAACTTCGTAAGTTATTAGAAATTTACGATTTTCTTAACATAGGAGAATAGGACAAAAATTCACTTAAACGTGCATTAAATGGAAACTTTTTACTGTAAAAATGTCAGACCAGTTTTAAAATATCAGTTTTGATGCCGGAATGAACATCAGTAACTATAAATATGCTACTTTGAAACTTTCGCAAGTTATTGGAAATTTACGAATTTCTTAACATGGTAGTATAGGAAAAATTTCACATAAACGTCAATTTTTAGCGATATTTTCATCGAAAAGATGTCAGACTACTTTTGAAATATTATTTAGGACACTGGCATAATTATTAATGACTATGAATTTTCCAATATAAAAATTTCGTAAGCTATTGGAAATTTACGAATTTCGTAACATGGCACAATAGAGCAAAATTTTACATAAACGTCAATCTTGAGGTATTTTCATCGTAAAGTTGTCAAACCACTTTCTAAATATTATTTAGGATACTTGCATGAATATCATAGACTATGATTTTTCCAATTTAAAAAATTCGTAAGTTATTTGGAATTTACGATTTACTTAGCATGTCAGAATAAGGCAAATTTGAGCATAAACGTCCATTTTGAGGATCATAAATGCATTACACAACTTCAAAATTACATTTATGATATTTGTGTGAACATGATTGAATACAAATTTTTCATATAAATATGAATTTTGAGGATTATTGCATTGGAAATAGTAGCATGAAAACTAAACAACGGAATTGACCCTGATAAAATAAATTAATAGATTAGAATAAGATAAATATATCGAAGTGAACGGTGGATAGCCTATTAGGCGTGGATTTCATTCTGTCACTGTATCAAGCTTTGGTGAAATTTATTTATTTTAACATGATTATAATATGTCTCGCTCTAGAAATTTATGAGAAAATAAATATGATGGGGAACTGAGCAGAGTCCACGTATGCCAACTAGTCTTTCTTTTCCAATGGTTTATTTTTTAAGTTGCTTCGGTATAAGTTTTGTTAGTATTAAAAAATGTAATATTTGCATTTCTCGTCTTTTCTGTCTCTACTTTTTCAAAAACAACTTCTATGTCATGTTATTTAGATAAATTGTTAAAAGATTTCGATTATTAAGATATATTATTAAGGTAAAGTTATTTATGTAAATTATTAAAGTTAGTTTGATTATAAAATTCTTTTAAGATATGAGAACTATTTCTTTCGGACAAATTAAACAAAACGAAAAGAGTTTTCTTTTTCTTTTTTTTTTTTTTTTTTTTGGCATTATTTCTTTCCTTTTTCTTTCATTTTGTTATATTATACAATTGTATATTCTTTTTCTGTCATACATAAAATTGTAAAAACCTTCTTAAAAAAAAAAAAAAAAAAAATGCAAGTTATCAACCGATTTTACAAAAATTAAAAATTGATTATAGGTTGTGATAATAAATTCACAGTATAAAAAAAGCAAAAATAAAATAAAATAGAACTCTAGATTTGGTCAAAAATTAGAGATTTTAAAGTTAAATAAAATCTGATTAAAAATAAATAAGTTCGAGAATTTTTAAACGTTGATACATGGAATTTACAAGCAATCAAAGTAATATGCAGTTTTGAATATAAAATGATTTTTCCGTGTAAAAGTTTTTTATTACAAAGTTATAAATGCAAAATAATAATATATGCCGGAGTCATTAATTTAAATATATCATCAAAAAATTACGACGTTTTATCTACCTTAATGCTCTTTGTCTTAAAAGAAAAATTAAAACAAGTCCTTCCGACTCAGTCGGAGGGTTGGTTGTGGTGCCTAAGGCTGATTGACTGCCCTAGGGTCCAAGAAAATAGAATGAATTTCCTCCGCGAGGGGAGGGATTTCTATGGTGCCCTAGTTCTTATTTTAACGAGTTTCAGAGAAAACAACGGAAAACTCTGAGCAGTTAGGTCGATGAACGCCTTGGGATTAAAACCGACACTTCTTCTCTACCATCTTTAAGGGCAGAACCACTCCCAACTCAGTCGGAAGAGTAAGTTGATTTCTTTGCTCTTATCAAGCGATCCTCATCACAAAAAGAAAAAAAAAAAAAAAAAAAAAACAATTTCATCAACAAATCTAATTAAGACCATGATACAGATTATAAATAAACCAAATTTTATGCAAATATATATGTATATATATATTTATGATTTTATTTGTTAAAATTTGTGAACTAGCAGTCTGCCAAACTCCAAATCATGTTAGATAAGGTTTCGTGCCCTTAGCGACCGTGCCCTTAGCGGAACGTGCCCTTAGCGGAATGGGGTGAAAGGAAAGAAAGAGGAATCGAAGAAGCCGTGCCCTTAGCGGAAATAAGGTGTGCATGTGTGGCAGATTGAAATATGTTATTCAAATGCACAAAAGAGTGCTTTCTATAGAATGTAGTATGATTAGCTTTAAATTTACAGAGTCACGCAAAAGTATTCAGTTACACTGAGGGTTATTATTGGAAATTTGCTGAATTGCATTTACATTAAGCGTTTATTCTACCATTTTTTAAAATGTGAATATGATTTGAAATAGTATTTGTATTTGTCTATTCTATTGTCCGTTTGTCCGCCTCCAGCGTCCGTAAGAATTTTAAGAATTTTTTATTTTTATTTTCTTCTATTATATTCAATAGAAGAAAGTATTGGATTCGTAAAAATGTTCGACCTCGTGTTTTTGATGGATTTACACGTTTTGAGAGGTCTATAACACGATTTGACTATTTTTAGAAAATGTCTGTCTGCCCGCCTGTCTCTCCCTCTGTGTGTGTGTGACAAAAATTTTGCGGCAACAGTATCTCCGGAACTACTGCTCAGAATTGTATATAAATTTACATGTTGATGCATCTTGAGCTAAATTAGTGGTTGTCAACTTTTGGTGCGAACCGCTCAACAGGTGGCACTGCTATACAGCGATTTCCACAATTTAAGGGAAAGCTATATCTCAGGTTCTATTGCGTATAATAAATAAAAATTTGATATAAGAGAAGGTCATTATGAGATATTATGCTGATTCAATTTGAATGCTTATGGACCAACAGTTTGCGCTTCTGTACAACGATTTCTGCAATTTAAGGGAAAGATATATCTCAGGAACTGCACAATACTGCACAGAATATTCTAAGAATGCTGCACAGAATTGCATATAAATTTATATGTTGATGCGCCTTAACCTAAATGAGTGTCTGCCATATTTGGTGTCAACCGCTCCTCAGATGGCGCTGCTATACAGCGATTTCCGCAATTTAAGGGAAGGCTATATCTCAGGTTCTATTGCATATCATCAAACAAAACGTGATATATGTGAAGGCCATTATGAGACATTATGCTGATTCAATTTGGATGCTTATCGGCCAATAGGTGGCGCTGCTATACTGCAAATTTCCTCGATAACGGGAAAGCTATATATCAACTTCTATGGCCTATAACTGTACGAAACTTGATATGTGAGATAACTATTATATAATGCATTTTTTAAGGTGTTATTTATAGACAATAAAATCTCTTTCTTTGGATATTTAGTGTTAGTTTTCTGTAATATGAAAGTTAATTATTTGCACTTAGTGAATTTGTATAGGAAAATATAGAAGAGAGTCTTGTGGTGGGCACAACATACTAGTTTTTATTTTATTTTATTTTTTTAATGATATGTGTTATTCAAATTCATTATTGAATATTCCCTACTTAAAATGGCTCTAATAGAACCTGTGCCACTGATTTGTGTACAAACATCCAAAAAATGCCAATGCCACTTTAGGGGAGACATTTCTATAAATCACATTTAAATAACTTCATCAAAAAATCATAAAGAAATTCGCATTTATCGTTCACATGCTAAGAAAATGTTTTATATAAACTATAATATGCTTAATCTCCAGATCTACGCAAAAACGTTTCCATACATTAAGGGCAGGGGCGTAGCGTGAAAATTTGATTGGGGGGGGGAGACCCGACGTTTGGCGCCCTTTCGGATTCCTCATCTGAAAATGCCACCCACATACTTTCAAGAGTGTTGCCATCTTTGGGATCGAGGGCGCAGGCCCTCTCATGGGTTAATACGTGCCCCCCCCCCCTCTCCTTCGGGGCATATTCCTAAAATCTGCCAAGAAAAAAAAAAGCTGTCTCCCCCTCCATTTAGCAGCTTTTTTTCCCCCTCCATTTAGTAGCTTTTTTTTCTTTACATCTTTGGAGCATTCTAAATTTTTTCAGAGAATCTATATATTAATACGCAGACATGAAATTCCTCTTACATTTTTAGCCTATTCTATAAAAGGAAGGGCTCAAAAGTAGTATCGTTCGAAAGATATGGTTAATGTGCTTTGCAGAAATAAATACATATATATATATTATCGTATGAGACTAAGCAAAAGTATCTTTCTTAGGAAAACCAGAGTATTGGTTTGAGATAAAGTAGAACAATTAAAAAAGATTTCCCCCCCTTTTTCCAACAATTAAAAAAAATGTTACATTATAATTCAGGTAAAACATAAAACTTTCAAAATAAATTTTAAGAAATGAAAGTAGTAACTGTTGCTAAGGAAAACAACTTTATATTTTTAGAGTGGACAATACCTAATCTCGCCGACAGCCGCGGCCCATGTTGCTCTATGGGAAAGTTTGATTTCATGATTACTCATTACATAATGTATACTTAAATTCTGTTTTCACATTCAGAAAATTTACAATCGTTTATTTATTATTTATTATTTTTTAATGTAATTCTAAGTTCAACAATCTGAATTTTCTATATGTACATTTTCTCTTTCTTTCTTTTTTTCTTTTTTTTTTTTTTTTTTTTAACCGCAAAATGAAATATTAAATCTTTATCAATTTTTGGAAAATGAGTAAGAAAAGAATAAGCCCTACACATTTGTTCTGATCTGTCTAGTTTTTCGAAAGAAATTAATTACTTAAAATCTCTTGCTCTTTCTCGAGGCTATAATCCCTCTATTATTAATAAAGCTTTATATAAATTCAAGAATCTAAACGTTCCGATACCAAATTGAATGATCACAGTCTCATTCCAGTTGTTTTACCTTTTTATTTATCACTTTCTTTTAAAATTTCTAAATTTCTCTCTCCGTTTGGTTGTAAAGTCATTTCAAAACCCGTCAATAAAATTAAATTATCTTCGCTTAAAGATCCCATTCCTACTGAAAACCGTTCTGGCATTTATTTAGTCCTATGTTCGTCGTGCAATTTAGTCTATATTGATCAAACAAGAAGGCGTTTGAAATATAGAATAAATAAGCACCGTCGAAATGTTCGTAATGAAGAGATCTCTAAATCTTCTATTGCTTCCCACTGCTGGGCTCATGGTCATCGTTTTGATTTTTCTAAAACTAACATAATTTCATCTCCTGTCTTCTCTTCCCATTTGAATATCCATGAAGATTTTTACATATCTAAAAATTCGAAAATCTTGTTAATGATATTTGTTCCACTCCGTTCTTGTCTGATGCTATGAAATTACTCACATAAGTTCGATTTTCGTTTAATTTTGATATTTTTTAACCATGGAAAATTCCGAACGACTAGGCCGACAAGCGCGACCTGGGATCGTATGCGGCACCTCACGTCTACCAGCCTGACAGAAAGACTCCGGATTCAATAATCGAGCCAATTGAAGACCATCATGGAAGTCAGTCTCTGGTGCATGTAAACTCTGTCGTGGCTGCAATATCCTCCATGCTCCGTGCAAATAATACCTCTGGGAGGTACTGAAGCGGGGGAGCCATCTCCTCCGCAGAAGATAAAAATTGTGATAGCTTGTCTTCGGACCGCCACTGGGGTCGCCAATTGCCCAATTTGTGCTTATTAAGGCGCCGTTAAATCAGCTTCCTCGAGTTATTTCATGTCAAGTAACACTAGTTGAATTCTATAGACTTATAAATATTTCAAAACCCGTAAGCGATTAAACTGAAATAAAAAATTTGCTTAAGGGATCATTTAGAATCAAAAATTGTTAGTGAGAAATCGTTATAACCAAATGAAACCTCATCTAATCTCGTTCTTATACAATAGCCATAACGTACAATAAACTGCTTTTTTTTTTTTTTTTTTTTTTTTTCGAGCTAAGGTCTTGAAAAATTGTAATTTTAAGTTTTTGGAGGTGAGAAAGCGATTGCGCATACTTACGAGTCAGTTGTAAGTATCTGAAATGGGAGAAGGGCGCTGCAGTCGCCCCAGAGTGCGAATTTGCTAAGGTCAAAATTTTCAAGGTCGTTGCATGGTAAGGGAACATGCTGTTGTAGATGCCTGAAAAGGAAAGGGCGCCGCTCAGCTGGAGTTTGCTGCTAACTTATTCTTAAAGGGTTTTGAATACGATCAAAGTTTTCAACAGTCTTTTGCCTGGTAAGCGAACAGACTGCTGTAAGTGTTTGAAATAGAAAATCCTGCCATAGGCGCCCCCAAACAGGAATTTGTTATAATCAGATTTTTTTAAGGGTCATGAATATGAAGAGAATTTTCAAGGATTGTTTGCACAGTAGGAAAATAGGCTGTTATACACGTTTAAAAAGGCTGTTTTAGGCGTCCAATTAGTTAAAAGGGCGCCATCTAACGGGAGTTTGCTACAGTCAGACATTTTAATGCGAACTTTTTTTGCTGGTCGGTGAACCAGTTGGTCGCCGAAGGCAGCTTCTGCTGCATAAAAATCTTAAGTGTTTTTGGTAACTAACGATAATCAACAAAATTGTGATCCACTTTCAAATGAACTTCAAGGCGCAAAACAGCACCCTCAGAAACCTCATTATGCCTTTGTTGGTGCCTGAACAGGGAAGGGTGCCGCTCAGCTGGAGTTTGCTACTAACTTATTCTGAAAGGGTCCTGAATGCGATTAGAATTTTAAACAGTCTTTTGTACGGTAAGCGAACAGGTTATTGTAAGTGAACAAAACGGGAAACCATGCCATAGGCGCCCCCCAAACAGGAATTTGTTATGATAAGATTTTTTTAAGCGCCATGAATACGATGAGAATTTTCAAGGATCGTTTGCACGGAAGGAAAACAGGCTGTTTTAGGCGTCCAATTAGTTTAGAGGGCGCCTCAGGCGCCCCCTAATGGGGGTTTGCTACAATTAGATATTTTAACGCAAACGTTTTTATTTGGTCATTGAACCAGTTGGTCAGCTTGTGATACATAAAACTCTTAAGTGTTTTTGGTAACTAACGATAATTAACAAAATTATGATCCACTTTCAAATGAACTTTAAGTCGCAAGACAGCACCCCCAGAAACTTCAATATGCCGCCCTATTTTTTAAAACATTGGGTCCCCCCCTCCCCCCCCCCTCAAGCTACGCCCCTGATTAAGGGGTACAAATAGGAAATTAAGAGCAGCATTTCTGTTTGTGTTAAGCATTTTTAACAATTTCCAACAATGTTTCAGAGTGATTATGAATTCAATTTGTCTATATGTCTGTCTTTCGGTCTGTCCATTGTGTGATAATATAGACAAAGAACATAGAATGTTATACGACTCAACGAGTTCGTACAGTTGGAAAGTGTTGATAATCACTCATGATTTTTCGTTTCTATTTTAGCTTTAAAAGGTGTAATGCTTAATTATATTTTCAAAAACTTAAATAAAATCATAAAATGACAATAATGTACGTTTTTGTATCGCGTACTTTGATTCATTAAGCTTTATATGGTTAAAGATCACAGTTCTCTCAAATAACGGATATTATATGCAGTACGCATACCTATTTTTGCAACAGGTTACTTCTGAAGCAAAATATAGTCAGTGCTAAATGTGGATAAAGTGTGGAGGAAATTTGAAGAGTTTATTTTTTTATTTATTAATTTATTTTGAAATTTATTATATATTTCCGATAAGGCACGCATGCTGAAAGCACGCCACCGTGGGGGTGTAACATTTCCGCTAAGGGCACGGGTTTATAGATTTTCGCTAAGGGCACGGCCCCGTTAAATAAAATTGGCAATTTGGCAATCTTCCAACTTTTAAGTCGTGTTAGATTATTTTTATTTATTTATTTATTTACTTTAGTGGATTAGAGAATAAGTGCGCTTTTTTAAAAAATCGTGTATTTTAAACGGTTTTTAACTAAAGTTTAAAGCAAACTATAGATAGTGTTTATTAGTTTATAGTCCAAAAATCTCTAAATACGGTTAATTCAAGATTGTGAACTAGAAAACTCTCCTCGAGATTATATGAGAGTTTTCAAATTTGTTTATTTACTTATTATATATATATATACTAGCAGGCTTTGCCCGCTTCGCTGGACATTAAAATGAAATGAGTAGCCAAAATCCCATATCTTTATTAATAACCTAAGTTCTCGCTGTGATTGGTAGAGGTTTTCTCGCTAGCAACGTGAGGAGTCTGGGTCCCCACTGCCTTCGGTAGCAACTTACCCACTTCTTACTTCCCCTTCCTCAACGGGTGAGTTCGAAGTTTTGCAAAATACCACTAATGTACATAATGCGTACACTTAATCAATATCCCCACACCAAAATTCGCCATTCTAAGATAATTCAAAGCGAATTCAAACGGAAAAACATGTTTTTACACATGTTTATTGCCCTCCTACTCCTAGAAGGGGGGAGGGGGGAATTTTGAATTTCGTGAAATGCAGTTACAATATGCGCCGGATGCGTACAAACAATTTACGCACCAAATTTCGTGATCACAGAAGTCTTTAATGGAAAATATTATAAATAAATAAATACAAAAAACACAGCTTTAGTTTGAGACCCCGTTGGTGACTTTAAATATTTTAAGCCATTTTTGCGATGAACTGAATTGGCTATCTCAATTGTGCAATTGGAGATCTTGGCGAGAAACGTCCGAGCTACTTCGGTGCCGAATTTCAAATTTTGCCAAAGGGATCCGATACTAAAGCTGTTCCATACACAAAATAAATAAATAAATAAAATAAAATAAAATAATAAAATAAAATAAAAACTCTTTTCTGATATTTACAAAATAAAAATAAAAAATCTTAATAAAAACCAAATTATAATCATTTACAATTAAGGTAAGAACATAAAAGAACCTCATAAGGTACATAATAACAACAAAATTTTTTATTTTACTGCAGGAAAGAAAAGTGCTGCTTAATTAAATAAAAATAAAATTAATGCCAATTATCTCTATGAAAATATTTATCCACATACAAATTACTGATTAAAAAAAAAAAAATCACTAACTTTTGTAGATATTTTTCTCTCTAATTTTTATTATTATTGACGTGAAATAAAAAATATTTCATTTTATTTCTGGAAAATTAAAATGTATATAAATGCGTATATATAAATATAAAACTTTCTACCGAATCTGGGTTGAAATCGGAAAAAAGGTTAAATTAAATTAGAAATATCAGACCTATATTTATGAATTTGATACCAAATGAAAGGGGCGATTTTTCTGAATCCAGGGGTGCAAACAGTTTTTCGATGCGACAATTAGATTTTTAAAAAATAACTAAAGTATGAAATTTAAGTGGCAACGGAAAAACGAAAAAGGGGAAAAATAAATTAGAAATATCAGACCTATCGTTACAAATTCAGTACCAAATGAAAGGGGTGATTTTTCTGAATCCTGGGGTGTAAACAGTTTTTCGATACGACAATTAGATTTTTTTAAATTAACTAAAGTATGGAATTTAGATAGCAACACTTCATTTCAATCTTTTCATAATTTGTAGTGCGAACCACGCGAATAAAAAAGTCTTTAACTTAAAAAATTATTTTTATATTTTATTTTTCCATTCAAAGCGTTTTAGTGAAAAAATATTTATGGCGCATGCGCAGGCGTTTTTTACCCACAATTTAAACAAAACTCATAATTTTGAAAATTTCTATAGATATAATTTTAAGTTGGGTGAAGACCTGAGTTTCTGCCAAGCGCCGTTGAATTCCGTCCAGCCGTTCTCGAGTGATGCCCGGACAAACGTGTTTTAGCCTTTCACCCCCCCCAGAGGGGAACGGGGGGGAATTTCTGAAAAGTTGATAGCTATAATTTTAAGTTGGGTGAAGACCTAAATTCCTGCCAAGCGCCGTTGAATTCTGTCCAGCCGTTCTCAAGTGATGTCCGGACAAAAAAAGCGACATACAGACACGATGACACACACACACACACACACACACACACACACACACACAGGCAAAATTTTCTGAAGTCATTTTCGGCTTTCATGGGGTGTGAAACGTGAAGATATCGCAAGAATTTTTGATTCCGACAAATTTACAGACAAAAGTCTGATTTTATTAATATATATATATATATATATATATATATATATATTTTTTTTTTTTCAGATTACTTTGCAGTAATATTTTAAATTTTGCGAGATGTCAATCTTTTAACTAACAACTGACGCCAGATATGTCATTATTATTGTTATTAGTATTATTACTATATCAGTATGAAAATGTTTTTCTAAAAATCGCAAATTTTAACAAAAAAAAAAAAAAAAAAAAAAAAAGGGTAAATTTTGAGGAAATTTAAAGAATTTATAAAAGTATAATTAATTGAATTCAAAGCCAGCATTGCATTAAGATTTTGTAATTTTTCGAGCTCGCATTCATTCACATAAAAATAACAGATTTTATAGAAAATAGTATTTAATTAAGTTCAAAGGCTTTTACAAAGCTATTTATACACTTGTTACTTGTCTCTCTCTACAAAAAAAAAAAGTTACTGTCGATGGCTTCAAGTTTTTTTGTCTGCGACCGCATCTTTTCGTGGAGGGCACTGTCCTTCGCGTCATGGGAGTGGGAGGTATCAATGTATGCGGAATACTCCAAGGAAGACATTTCGGCTACTTACAAATTTCTATCGTTTTAATTAACGAGGTTATTAACTAAAAACGTTGAGTGTATAAACGTACTCTATTTGCCACCTTGAAAACCGTTTCTCAAATGACATTGTTTTTCTGTCATGATGTCATTTTCCAAGGGAAAATTAAAATGTGATCCATGGTGTAATATATATATATATATATAACAAATATCAATGTTGCTGTTAGTAAGTATTTTCATTGAAAAAATGAATTTATTATTGTAATTTTTGTCTGCAAATAACTTTCTTTTTCTTTTTCTGTTTTTAGAAAATTGGTTTTCTTATTGGCAATCTTTTATATTGTTTATAATTTTTTTTTTTTTTTTATAAGTTCTTTTGTGTGTGTGTGTGTGTGTATGTGTGTTACTGTCGCAAATATGCGGTGTATGTGTGAATAAGGAAGTCATGTTGTTTCTGTAAAACTGACTGCATTTCTTTTTGTCTTTAAAATATATTTATCTTTTTTTAAACATATTTTTTAAAATTTCGAATAATTTTAGCATAAAATCTTTTTGGAAAAAAAATAGAACCTACTCCAAAAAATAACTATTGTTCAAGCAACTAAAAATAAAATGAAATTGTAAATTGCGCCTTAAAGTATGAAATAAATTCTTTCGTCAAACAATATAAATACTACAACTTCTCAACAAGAACATATCTTTAGAAGTCTGCGAAAAATTAAATAAAATTTGATTATTATTATTATTATTATTTTTTTTTTACAGGTTTTTTTTTTAGACCGATAGCTACAAGCGCTGTTGTCTGGAATGATCCATCTTCATAGTTTCCTTTACTATTTTATCAATGTATTAGAACAATTTGTTCATTAGTAACATCTGCTTAGAACAGAGAACATCATTCGTAATTCGGTATTTATGTTTCTATGAAGTCGCTAGTGTGTTCTTTGCAAACTTGGTACAGCTTTAATATCTTTCAGTTTTGGGGGCTTTTGGTTTTGAGGATCATATCAAAATGCAAAAATATACACGAGAAATGTATATTTTCCTAATATATATGGCATAGATTTGATATCTGTCGTCCTTGGCGATATATGTATTTAGCAATCAAAAACGTAGCACGAAAATTTACAAACCAGGTGCATATTTTCATAATCTATATTGTATAAAATACTGTTTCATATTGTGTACGTCTCTCTGAATGTACGTTATTAAAATAAAAGAGATTTTTGAAAGGGATTAAATACATTCGTGAACAAATTTGACGAATTTTTTCTTTTTACGCCAAGGACTGCAGATATCAAATCTGTTTCATATATATTGTGCGAGATATTGTTTCATATTCTTGATTTGTCTCTTAATGTACCTTATTAAAACACCATGATTTTTGAAAGGAATTTAATATGCTTTCAAAAAAATTTGGTGATCTATTTTTTTTTTTTTTTTTTTTTTTTTTTTTTTCCCCCACAGAATGACGATCAACCGCCAACACATTTATAAATGTGTTATATATACTCATATACTAACTCATATATAAACCAAAAGGTTCATGTACTAAAACTTTAACGTAAAATTGTCTAGGTATTACAAATATTTTTCAATAAAAAAAAAAAAAAAGAAAGAAAGAAAAAAACTGATTTTTAGTATATTTTATTAAATAATAATAATAATAATAATAATAATAATAATAATATGGTGTAAAATATCATGTATTTCAATTTAACGTTGAATATGAAGATTTTTATAAAATTTTTCTGCTTTTGTCTTGTGTTGCGCAATATTAATATTTCTATTTAGTGAAAATAAAAGCAGCGAACTGGCGGGTGGAGCCCTGTAGTCTTTATATACAAAAGTAATTTAGGCTGTGCCATTATCGGGGCATAAACAATAAATTTAAATCTACGAATTTTAATAGGATTCTAGTAATACGTTTTAAAAATTTGTATTAATCCCGGTTCAAAAATTTTGTGAAATTTTCTGTATATTGATATTTCTTCCAAACATGGAAGAGAAAATTTTTATCAGAATCTGGCGATTTTATCTCCTTTAGTCAAATCTTTGAATATTCTTGCAGAGCGTTTATACTTAACTAACAATATGTACAAGACTTCACATCCTAAATATATGTTGCATGCATTGACACTTCCTTTATTAATTTGAATTATATATATATATATATATATATATATATATATATAGAGAGAGAGAGAGAGAGAGAGAGATAAGGAGTATAATTCATCATTATAATAATCGATCTCCAGGAAGGAAGATTTGAATCAGCAAAGTATCAGTAAATTGAAGTATCAGTAAATTCACTTATGAACTTGGCTTTCCCTACTACTTAAAATAAATGTAATAAAAATTTCAAAATAAATAAATAAAAATAAATAAATAAAAAAAAACTTTATTGTTATCCCCCCCCCCCTTTTCTATGGTTTTAATAAATAATTCAGATTTATAATTTGTTTAATGGGAAATGTAAACTGAAAATTCGTTCATAACTAATATTCGGTTAGTTGTGCATTATCAAAGTGTAGTAAATGCAAAAAAATATTTTTACATATGATACCAATGATACAAACTAAGAATTTCGTTTCTTTATCGTGTAATCATAAAGAGATATTAAAATCTTCGTTGCTTTTAAGAAAGGAATAAAGATGGCAGCACTAAACATCTTTAAATAAGAGGTATTTTAAAAGAATAGTTGTAAAATGCGAAGTGGCTATTCGGCACCCGCGTTCCGATAGCTTATATTTGACCATGTGTATTCTGTGCTTTTTGCATTGTAATGGCAGAAAATTTTAAGATAGAATTCCTTTAATTTTAATATATATATATATATATATATAAACGTTTATCCCTTTTGTAATCGGATATTAATTTTTCAAAGAATTACTTAAATATCATTTACTTACCAACAATTTTAATGCCAGTTATAAGCATATATTTATGAAATTAAACAATATGTTTAAAAAAAATTGAAAATCGGTTATCAAATTATTATTATTATTATCAATATTATTATTATTATTATTATTAATATTTTAAATTTATTTAAAAGAAAACACTTTCTCTTTATACTTTATATATTTTTTAAACTTATAAAATTGTTTTTATAAGTTTTTAAAAATTTGTTAATTATTTTCAAAAACATATTAAAAACACTTTAAACACACGTAAATTTAAATTTTAATTAAAAGATGTTAAAAAAGAAAATTATCCAAAGCTTTTCGCTTTAATAGTAAAGCATCATCAGGGATTTTTCGTTTCAAATGAGCGTGTGTTTAAAGTGTTTAAATTTACGTGTGTTTAAACTGTTTTTAATATATTTAACAAATGGAACGTGTCTAATTTAACTCATTTTTTTAGAGATTATTTATAATTTTCAAAAACTTATATTCAGTTTATTATTAAAAATCTTGTTTAGTTATAGATGTTAGCACATGGTGCCGTGGTGTCGAATAGCTCGTAAGCTTTTCGATCCCCGGGTGCTGAACTGTAAAATGTATATTTATGAAGTTATTACCGATTTGCATTTTTTTATCATAGCAAAAAAATAAAAATAAATAAATAAATAAATAAATAAAATAAATAATAATAAAAATAAATAAATAAAATAAAATAAATATAAATATAAATAATAATAATAATAATAATAATAATAAATAAAAATAAATACACCAAATTATGTATATGCTAATTATTTATGAAGTTAAACGAAATGAAGTACTTTACGAAGTGTATCCAATATTGAGATTCTGCAACACCTTAGAACATTCACATACACATAAAAAATAAAATTAAAAAAAAAAGGACTCATAGAATACAATCTAGAATTTATGATTTGATTTCAAGATTTGAACTTTACTCTTGCTTGATTTTTGTGAAAAGGCTTTAATCATCATCATCATCAAATGAAGTTCAGGACATTCAGGAGTGTCTACGGTGGTCAAGACCACCGCTTATCTTCACCAGAATTTGAAAAAGCATGATTAGGCGTTGCAGAATCAAGCAAATTCGGTTTTCTTGAAGGAAGGGAGTTCATGCAAAAAGCGGCGTGATGCTATGATGAGAGAAAAAAAAGATCGGAAGTGCCATGTAGGAACCCAGGTCTCTTTTGTCGTTCTAGCTGTTTGGAGTTTCCCGCGGTTCTCTCCGAAATTCCCGTGAGTACGGGTCAGGATCCCATAGAATAACTCAATCCACGAAAGGCACTCCACTTAGTCCTTAATTCCCACTACACTCCACCACCACTGTTAAATCAAAAAATAATTTTCTTAAATAATAATAATAATGATAGCAACAACAATAATAATAAATATATTCAAGAAATTCTCTGATTAATAAGGTTTGTTATTTAAAATAAAGCTCATGTATTTTTTTTTATTTTACTTTCTTCTATATTCAATAGAAAAGTATTCGTAAAAATTTTCTACTTCCGATTTTCGACGGATTTACGCTTTTCGAGAAGACTAGAACAAGATATGACCATTTTGAGAAAATGTCTGTGTGTGTGTGAAAAAAAATTTGTGGCAACTGTATCTCTGGAACTACTGCTCAGAATCATACATAAATTTATATGTAGATGCACCTTGACCTAAATTAGTGCCTTTCAACTTTCGGTGTCAATTGCTCAAAAGGTTGCTTTACTATACAGCGATTTCCGCAATTTCTCGGGAGGCTATATCTCAGTTTCTATTGAGTATAATCAGACAAAACTTAATATGTGAGAAGACCATTATAATATATTATGCTGATTCAGTTTGAATGCTTATCGGCCAACAGGTGGCTCTGCTATACAGTGATTTCTACAATTTAATGAAAGGCTATATCTCAGGAAATACTGTACAGAATCACATATAAATTTGTAGATGCAGCTTAACATAAATTAGAGCCTACCAACTGTTGGTGACAACCGCTCAACACAGCGATTTCCACAGTTTAAGAAAAGGCTATATCTCAGGTTCTATTGCTTAACATCAAACAGAACTTGATATATGAGAAGCCCATTATGATACATTATGCTGATTCAATTTGGAAGTTTATCGCTAACAGGTGGAGTACCTATACAGTGATTTCTGAAATTTAAGGGAAGGCCTTATCTCAGGAACTACTGCACATAATTGCGTATAAATTTATATGTTGATGCACCTTGAGCTAAATTAGTGCCTGTCAACTTTTAGTATCAACTGCTCAACAAGTGACGCTGCTACAGAGCGATTCCCGCAGTTTAAAGGAAGGCTATATCTCAGGTTTTATTGCGTATCATTAAACAAAACTTGATATCTGAAGAGGCCAATATAAGACATTATACTGATTCAATTTGGATGCTTATCGACCATTAGGTGGCTCTGCTATACTGTAAATTTCCTCAATAGCAGGATGGCTATATCTCAATTTCTATGGTATATAACTGTACGAAACTTTATAAGTGAGATAACCATTATAAAAACGCCTTTTTTAAGATACTATTTATAGACAATAAAACTGTCTGTCTTTGAATATTTAGTATTAGTTTTCTCTTAGATGAAAATCATTTGCATTCATCATGTTAAATAATTTTTATAAATAACAGTTTTAATAAATTATTTGCACCTAGTGAATTTGTATAGGAAAATATAGAAGAAAGTGATGTGGTGGCCAACACATACTAGTTTAATAAACTTTAATAGAATATGCGTAGTAATAGCAGTCTTTTTTAACTCACAAAAGATATTGATTTCAGTTAGCTATATAAAAGCGTTATCAACCACCTAGAATGATACCGTACTTCGGGGTGGTTTTAGTTGCACTTCGAGGAACTTGAAAAATAAATGAATAATATTTACTTTTCTACATGTATAAGAGAAATCCATATTAAAGTTAAATAATAATAATAATAATAATAATAGTAATAATAATAACATGCATTACTCAAAAATTATAAAATGTTTTCCCATACTTGAAGGGAAAGAAATAGTCATTGTGATCGAAGCTATACTTAAATCTATATGAGAGACAAATTTTATTTATTAACGCATTTTTATTTTAATTTATACACTTGCATGCAAGCAAAATCACACGCCCCTGTACATTTCTTTTTTACTTTTAAATGCTTTTTTTCTTTTTCTTTCTTTTTAAATGATGTTTGCTGTGATATTTTCTCTTGCTCCACAAAGCAGATTTTTAAATATATTCACAAAGTCAATTTATACAGGAAAGCATTAATTATGATAATAGTACTTTGTGGAGAAGAAAAAAATATATTGTAGGTAACCATACTTTCTTTAAACAGTATTCTACTAAGATTTCTTGTGTATGTATTGAATTTTATTATAATTCCGAGTTGTATCTTGCAAGAAATAAACAAAATCTTAGAAGATATTGCTTCAGAATAAAAGAGAAGGTATACCAAGAAAAAATTCTGTAACTGACATCTAGAATCTAAATTGTGGCTCTAGAAAAAATAGTTCTACGTCATCCTTATAAATTCTAGTCCCCTTGGAAAGCGAGTTCTAGAAGCCCCTATTAGAATTCTAGAGCGTTTGTCTGTATTATCGAGGGCAAAGTCATTTTAAAATCTCTGGAAATAAATGAGACTACAAGAGGCCGGTTTCAACAACTATAATCTTGGTTTATTACCCAATTCTGGAAAATCAAGCGAGAATTTATCGCAGTATGAGAGATTCAGAATAGTCAGGATATTTAGAATATTGTTTCCCCATCTAGAAATGTGTACACTAGAAATTCATCATTTCGTCTATTCAGTTTATTGGCGGGCCTTATGCGCATAGCTCGGAAATCTATATTTCTAGTTAAAGGATTTAGAAAATGGTCACTTATCACTTATTCATTCTAGAGGACGGCGGCATATATATATATATATATATATTTTTTTTTTTTTTTTTTTTTTTTTTTTTCTCAGTGTATGTGAAATGTTAATTGATAATTTATTTTAGAGTCATAAGCACCTAAGCTTAATAAATATTCTTTAGTTAAATCTTTGCTATTGCTTTGAAGAATAATATTATGTTATCTTCGAAAGAAAAATTTAAAATTAATGAAATTTTATGTATTTAAATTTCCTATATTTTCCATATTCATATTTCATATGGTGGATTATTTTCTTGTTTTGTTATAAAATATGTGAATTTGTTTTATGAAATCATTTTTGAATTCACTATATGTCTAACGCAGTGATTCATTTATTTTATTTTTAATGTATTGTAATTCAAATTATACTAATTTAATAATTGTCTCAGCAGCACATTTCATTGATTGCATTTTTCTTAACATTTTGTTGGTGGACTAACGCTCTATAGCGCTTTAAGCAGTGTTGTCAAACTTAGGGGCGCTTTCATTCAAATACCATCAACAATTTTGAGGAGTTATATTTGATATACATAATTGACGAATAACTTTCGACGTGATTAACCGACCGTTACAATTAAAATTTAGTGGTGGCTATTGAATAAAAAATCCCTAAATTTGCAACACTGACCAGAGGAGAGAAATTAAATTGGACCGGAAAAGGGTTAAAGCTTCTCAAATTTTAAAGTTTTCTAAATAATAATAATAATAATAATAATAATAATAATAATAATACTGTCGTGTTTTGTCAAGACAATCACAGCTCATTCCTTCTTCCTTTTTATTAACCCCCCCCCCCTCAAAAAAAAAAAAAAAAAAAAAAAAAAAACCGAAAGAAAGAAAGAAAAAAAGGAAAAAAGGAAAAAAAGTTTTTGATTTAACACTTAAACTGTATGAGTTACAGAATGGAAAGTACCGATTCGATTCGGTCATTAAATTATCAACAAGAAGAAAAGAATGATATTCTGTATGAAATAAAGCGCTGAATTAAAATATCTTTAAATGTATTTCTTTCTTAGTTATTTCCACACTGTAAAAATTAAACTTCGAAATAGCACTATTCCAAAACCGATCTTGTACGCATTCTAAGATATAAAAGTAACTAATTGTCCACTAGAAGTCCAATAGTTATACAATACGAGTCATGTCCAATTCATGTCCTTGAATGACTTGAATAAACCCAATTCCAAAACAGATTAATTTTGTTCCCGATACAGATGATTTACATACCTAACATTCTATATTATTTGTTTTGAAAGACCTACGGTCAATTTTGATTTTGGATATTGGGGACAGTATTAAGAAAATTTCTGACCGCGCCATCTTGAATTTATAGTTCTTTTAAATCAGCTACTTACTTAAATTGTGAATTTAAAATCTGCATTTGGTTGAGATTGCGTGTTATATTTTTCAAGTGTTATTTATTTATTTATTTTATCTTTATTTATGTACATATTGATTTTTTTCCCCTTAGGAGAGGAGGGGGGGGGGGGATAAGCCACACTTCTCAGTTTGACTCAATGTAAAATTTCAACATTTTTCAGTTTTGCTATTAATGCAAAACAAAGTAATCAAACATGCTATGATCAATTTTTGTGAAATTTATATGTTACATATTTTGCATAAAACGTTTCGCTGTTTCCCTGTAAAGATATGTAAGAGCTTGATTCACCAAAATCTATACAATTCGTGCGGCGATCACTTATAGCATGTGCATAATTTTTCAGCTCAATCTAGTAAGGATTAGAAGCAATACATTATCGCAGTTTAAAAATCTGGTGTGAAACAACCACACGACTTCCATTACCCACTCTTAAGCGTATTATATGCATTTTTTTTTTGGTAGAAATTGTGATCAGAAAATATAAAATTGACCGAATGAAGTAGAAACCAAAAATTTTCCGAGAAATTTAATACATGCGTAAATGCATATAAAACACAGTTTACACAGCGAGTTAAAAAAAAAAAAAAAAAAGATCCCCCCCCTCCTCTTTAATAAAACACCAAATTTCAAGACCTAAAACTGATCTATATGATCAGGATGACTATTAATTTTTCTGTAATAACCACATAAAGCATGAGAAAGGATATCTAAAATGGGTTTATGCAAAAATTTTGAAGAAAATCATTAGAGCCGTTTTTGAGATACCGACTTTTACCAAAACTTGGCATAATCAAATGCTGACCCAAAAATAACAATTACCACTACAAAAACCACTTTTTGGGATCCAGGAGACCTTAAAACATGTAAATCAGGTGAAATCTCGATATCAAAATTTTTGACCGAATACAATACTTCCATTACCTACGGTAGTCGGGTAATGAAAGTAAAAATTTGGGTCTATAAGCCATAATGATAAAGAATATTTCTTTGTGTCCCTGTAAAAAGACTAGCCAGATTCGCCAAAATCTATATAGTCTGTACGATGGTGACCTATATTATGTGTATAAATATTCAGCTCAATCGAATAAGGTGTTTAGACGTCATCGCACTTTAAAATATTTGGGCCTATAAACCATAATGATAAAGAATTATTTTTTGTGTTCCTGTAAAAGAACCATAAAAGCTAGATTCACCAAAATTTAAATCCTTTGTGCGACAATGACTTATAATATGTGTGTAAATTTACAGCGCAGGCGAAATAGCCGTTTAGACGCTATCGCACATTAAAGTATTTGAGCCCATAGGCCATAATGATAAAGAATTTTTCTTTGTGACCCTATAAAAGAACTATATGGTCTAGGTTCACCAAAATCAATAGAGTTCGGGCTATTGTGACTTATAACAACCGTATCAAATTTCAACTTATCTGTAGCAAAACGTTTAGGCGTTATCGTGTTCACTCACACATACATTCATACATACATCATCGCAAAAAAAGTAAATATGAACTCAGGGGACTGCAAAACGTACAGAAACATCAAAGTCGCATAGTCAGAATTTCGACATGATTACAATACTGTCCTTACATGCTTAGAAAGTAAAAAAACACTGAAGTGATTTCATTCGACTTTCCCAACATTAAGTAATTAACGGTTGTATAAATAAATTAAAGTAAGAGAAATCGTTAAATAAATAAAAGAGAAAATTATAATAGGGTGTATGAGTACCTTTCTTCATACAGTACGTTGTTAAATTTAACGCTGTTTCCCTTAAAATAATTTGAGCCCATAGATCATAATGGTAAAATTTCGTTGCGTCCCTGTAAATATATGTAAGTACTAGACGAACAAAAAGCTATAAAGTTGTGATGGTTACCTATAACATGCATATAAATTTTCAGACCAACTGGATGAGTCATTTAGAATTTTCACATTTTAATATGATTTGAGCCCATAAGCCACAATGATAAAGTATTTTTCTTTGGGTCCCTGTAAAAAACTATAAGTGTTAGATACACCAAAATCTACATGGTTTCTGCGACTTCGATCTGTATATGTGTAAGGATTTTCAGCTTATTCAAATAAGGAGTTTAGACGCAGTCACACTTTAAGTAATTTGAACCCATAGGGCATAACAATAAAGAATTTTTCTTTGTGTCCCTGTACTGTAAATATCTGTAAGTGCTAGAAAATAACAAAATTTATTTATTTTGAAAGAATTCAGTGGCCAAAATAACAACAGAAAATGGCATTTTTGAAATTTATTCATCATCGTTTTGGTAAAAAACTGTGAGTGCTAGATTTACAATAATCTTTGTGGTTCATGTGATAGTGACCTACAGTACGTATATAAATTTTCAGCTCAATCATATTAGGCATTTAGACGCTAGTGATTTCAGCCAATAGGCCATAATGATAAAGATTTTTTTGTTGTGTCCCTATAAGAAAATTATAAGTACTAGATTCATCAAGGGCTATACAGTTCAAGCAACGGTGACCTTTAGCACGTATGTAGGGGAGACTGGGGCACAGTGGACCACCCCTATTTAAATCTCTTGATATTTAACTCTTTTAGTTTATACTGACTCATAGATAGCAGCATAGTACTACTTTTATACATCAAAAAAAAAAAAAAAAAAAAAAAAGATAAATACTAATGTTGGCATTTTATACATTTTTTATGTTTTGAGCTGCTCAAAGTAATTTTTCAAGTTTGAAGTTCATTTTAATTTTATCAAGACTGAACTATTGAGTAAAAGTATTGGATAGTTGTTAAGAAAAGGTAAGATATTGTTGTTTTTAAATAAAAAAAAATATTAGCATATTTATAGTCTATATATAATTTTAATATTATTATTTGTTTTGTCTGGACATGGGGCACAGTGGACCGCCTTATAGTGTACTTAAAAGTCCAAATTATATTTAATACCTTATTTATTTTAGTTAAATTTCCATATACAAATATAATGTGACTCAAAATAATTAATAAAAATTTTAATCTTGATGGTATAATAAAATACATTTCTGAAAAGGTAAAATAGTTGAATAGTAGTATAATAATTATGAATATCTAAATTTAATAACTATTTAAATTGTTTGATATTAAAAAAATAAATAAAATGATTATGTTACAATAAATAGTAGGTTATATAAATTTATTGTTGTTGTTTTTAGAAATGACATGTAAAGGATAAAAGTAGAATAATTTTAGTTAATCTTATCTCACAAATATAATGTAAAGTATTAATATCTCAAAATAATTAATAAATATGTTTGAATAGTAATATAATGTCTAATTATATATTTCATAATTTTTATAACTATATAACAGTAATAAACAAATAAATGTATCTTATTGTTTTTAGTGATGGCACGTAAAAGACAAATGAAATCTGATATAGGATTCTTCCTCTAATTTGATTTCTTATTTATTTTGATTTCCTTTAAATTTTGGAATTTTTATTTCATGAAAATATTCGAATTATGTTATTTAGACTCGAATTGCATAAGAAACTAATTTTAGAAAACAAAATGAGTAATTTATATTAATTGAGCAAGAACAACAGAGGTTGGTCCACTGTACCCCGGGTTGTGTGCCCCATCACCGGGGCACAGTGGTCCACTTTGTGAGTGCACACAATTTATTTTTTTATTCGTAATGTATTAGAAGTATTGCCATAAAAAAATTAGGACGTGTCAAGAAAGGTTTAAAGAATGTTTGCTAATTTTTTCAAGTACCTTGCTTTTTTATTTTTGGTGAAAACAAAATTAAAAGTGTAAAAGTGGTCCACTGTGCCCCGGTCTCTCCTGAGTTTTTAGCTCAATCTGTTAAGGCATTTAGAAGTATCGCGCTTCAGATAATTTCAGCCGATAGGGAAACTCCCATTCCCTGTTGATAAATTCGCATAATCGAAATTTGCACACTTGGAGAGAGCACTTCCACCCACGGGGAGGTGGGGGGGGGGGGGAGCGATGCTCCTACTTATTAAAAAAAAAATATTTTTCCCCAGTTGACTATCACTATTATAAATAATTCTCTTCAATTTCATAATGCTTATCAAAATACAATGTCTCCGGTTGTGGGTACAGTTTTCATTTTGGCTTATAACTTTTCATAGAGCAGATATAATGCAAACATATGAGTACCAATGGAAAGCTAGAGTCCTTAGCTAACGTTTTATGAAGTAACTGTGTTGATTCCGTCAACCAGAAAAAAATTATCACCAAATTTTTAAAGTGGTCATTTTTGGCCAAATAAATAAATAAAATAAAAATGTGTACCCGGTTGTGAACACATGAAAATTCCACTAAAAATGGGAAATAATAAGAAATTACCAGAAATACAGAAAATAACACAATTTATTTATTTTGTAAGAATTCAGTGGCCAAAATACCAAAAGAAAATGGCATTTTTGAAATTTTATTCATCATCTACTTCGTCCCCCAAATCAGAAGTGCAATGCTTGCAAGTGAAATAACTTGCATGCATATTGGCACACTTGAAATGCACCAGGCGATTGCACTCGTTGCATTTGATTGTATTGGCTCTTGTTAGGCGTGATGCCAGGTGTTCCAAACAGAGAATACAGAAATAGACATCCTCATCAGATGGTGGAGACTCCTTTTTTTAGAGTGCTTATCCAGGTAGTCCGATAGCCTGGTGCATATTTAAATTGACTCACAATTCCCAATAGTGCTTATCCAACAGTTTGGTCAGTGGAGTTGCCTTATATTTTTCAGTCTTCTTCTGGTAGGTAACAGATAAAGGGCCATTTTGTAAGTAAAACACACGCTTTAATTGAAAAAAAAAAACAAAAAAACAAAAAACAAAAAAAAAAAAAACAAGGGGGCCCACAATCAGGAATGTAGCAGCCCTTTTTATAATGACGGAAAAAGAAACAAATATCTGTTCATATTTTGGCTACATTCGATATTGCATCACAACATATAATGAATATACTGTATGTATATGCATTACGCTCACATTTTTTAATTAATTCACTTCGATATATCGCACACTTAATACATTCACAAAGTACTTTTGTGTTGCTTTTTTTCAAAATTTTTTACGATGCAAATAACGATGCACTTACTAAGCAAATGCGTCAATTCACTTCAGTGTTAGCACAGAAACTGCGTACTTTAAAATACAAGTTTGGCAGTACTCAGAGCTACCACACATGCTTTCTGCTAAAAATATGGTGAGGTGCCTATAACAGGAAACATTCCCCTACAATGAAATTTTGTCCTATATCACCGTGTTTAAATTCAGAAAAATCGAGATGGCAACGCCACCTGTTGAACCAACACTTGATAGACAATAATTTACTTCAGATCTGAATTATATATCAAATTTCATAAAATTCACTGCAGTAGTTCCTGCAGAAATACATTTGCTATCAAATTTTATGACACATACATAGACAGGCATACATTTTCTAAAAATTATCAAATCGTGTTCTAATTCTCTCAAAACGTGTAAATGCATCAAAAACCCGTGGTCGAAAATTTTTACGAATCCAATATTTTTCTTCTACTGAATACAGAAGAAAGAAAAATCTACTTATTGAATTATTTAATGAAACACTGATACGAAGTCAACGACTAGTGATTTCATTTGTTTGCTGTTATTTCGATTAAGGATACTTATTACGCATTATATGGTGATGGTGTACCGTATATTAAATTAATATATACTATATATATATATATATATATATTTTTTTTTTTTTTTTTTTTTTTTTCAGAATGTTTAATACTTAAAACTCTTTTAAAATCACCAAGTATTGTATCTTTTTCGAAAAGAATTGGAGACAATGCTAAATTTGTTCTATAGATATTTAATAGAAAACATTTTTTTTTTTTTTTTTAACCATATGTAAAATAAATAAACTATTGATGTTACAATTTTCAGTAATTTGTCTTTTTACTTTCCGAACACGTATAGTGAGGAAAGTATTGTAATCATATCAAAAATCCGAATTTGAGATTTTGATGTTTCTGTTCGTTTCGAGGTCCCTTGAGTCCGTTTTCACTATTTTTACGATGATGTATGTATGTGTGTGTATGTCTGTGAGTGAACACGCTAGCGTCTAAACGCTTTGTTCGAATACGCTGAAAGCTTGTCCGCATATTGTAAGTCGCCATAGTACGAACCCTATTGATTTTGGTGAATCTAGCACTTATAGTTTTTTTACAGGGACAGCAGGAAAAATTCTTTATTATTATCGCCTATGGGGCCAAATTCTTAATAGTGCGATAGCGTCTAAACGCTTTATTAATCTGAGCAAAAGTTTTTACACATGTTATAGGTCACAGTTGCACGAACTGTATAGATTTTGGTGAATTTAGCACTTACAGTTTTTTTACAGGGACACAAAGAAAAATTCGTTATCATTATGGCCTGTGGGACCAAATTTTTAATAGTGCGATAGCATCTAAACGCCTTATTCAATTGAGCTGAAAATTTATATGAATATTATAAATCACTGTTGCAGTAACTATAAGCATTTTGGTGAATCTAGCATTTATAGGTTTTTACAGGGACACAACGAAACATTCTTTATCATTATAATCTATGAGCTCAAAGTTCAGTAGCGTTAAAAAAAGAAAAAAAAAACATCGTGTAATATATGGAGAAAAATAATCAAACACTCTATTATGGTTTTCTCTCTTTTGTTTGTTTAACAACTCCCCTTTTTACCATGTTTTTATTAACTTCGATTCTTGTGTGTTTGTTTGTGTGTTTGTGTGTTTGTTTGTGTGTTTGTCAGGGACAAATCTTGCAATCGATTTTTAACTAACTTCCCGACTAGCTAGATATTTGAAATTTTCAGGACAGCTTACAACACGGTGACAATACATTTTTCTAATAATTTTAGTCAACTGCTTCAAGTTCCGCTGCCTTCGGCAGCGTTTATATGATTCAGCAGAGAATTTATTTAACTAACTTCCCGTCTAGCTAGACATTTGAAACTTTCAGAATAGTTCAGAATAAGGTTAAAATGCATATTTTAAATACCTTTAGCCAACTGTTTCGGGTTCCCGCTGCATTCGGCAGCGTTATCAGTACAAAGATTGCAATCGATGTTTTCCTAACTTTCCGACTAGCTAGACATTTGAAACTTTCAGGATAGCTCAAAACACGGTGACAATACATTTTTTTAATACTTTTAGTCAACTGTTTCAGGTCCCCACTGCCTTCGGCAGCGTTTATATGATTCAACAGAAAATTTATTTAACTAACTTCCCAACTAGCTAGACATTGGAAACTTTCAGAATAGTTCAGAACACAGTGAAAATGCATTTTTTAAATATTTCTAACCAACTACTCCGGGTTCCTGCTGCCTTCGGCAGCGTTACCAGTGCAAAACTTGTAATCGATTTTTCACTAACTTCTCGACTAGCTAGACATTTGAAAACTTTAGGATAGCTCTGAATACAGTGACAATACATTTTTTTATACTTTTAGTGAACTGTTTCAGGTCCCTACTGCCTTCGGCAGCGTTTATATGATTCGAACGAAAATTTATTTAACAAACTTCCCGACTAGCTAGACATTTGAAACTTTCAGAATAGTTCAGAATACGGTTAAAATGCATTTTTTTAATACCTTTAGCCAAATGTTTCGGGTTCCTGCTGCCTTCGGCAGCGTTATCAGTACAAAGATTGCAATTGATTTTCCCTAACTTCTCGACTAGCTAGACATTTGAAACTTTCAAGATAGCTCAGAATACAGTGACAATACATTTTTTTTATAGCTTTAGTCAACTGTTTCAGGTCCCTACTGCCTTCAGCAGCGTTTATATGATTCAACAGAAAATTTATTTAACTAACTTCCTGACTAGCTAGACATTTGAAACTTTCAGAATAGTTCAGAATACGGTGAAAATTCATTTTTAAAATATTTGTAACCCAATGTTTCGGGTTCCTGCGGCCTTCGGCAGCGTTACCAGTACAAAGATTGCAATCGATTTTTCACTAACTTCCCAACTAGCTAGACATTTGAAACTTTTATAATAGCTCAAAACACGAGAGCAATGATTTTTTTTTTTTAATTTATCCGATTGCTCCGGGTTCCCGCTGCCTTCTGTAGCGTTTATATGATTGAACAGAAAATTTAAAAACATGGTATATAAAAAGATCTTTTTATCTTGTAATTATTTTACTTTATCTACAAAACTGTTAATTACTCAAAGTTCGGAAAGTCGAGTGGAGTCACTCCAGATTTTTATTAATTAAATTGAATAAGATATATTTCCCTTCATTGCAAATTTACCGCCAAATAATAATAATAATAATAGTGTTTTGCTTTAGATATCTTAATGTTAACAAGGTACTGGAATCATATAAATTTGATCCCCTTCATCTCTGAAATTTTTACTCTTATACTCCATCAGCACCTTAATAATTAACCGCATTATTTGAATGAATAATCAATAATCTGAATTCTGCTGTTGAAATTTTTGCTATAAAGCCCCCCCCCCCCCGACACAGACACAGACTTTCATTAAAAGTTTTTATCTAATTTTAAGCCGGGATAGGAAAATTTTCCTTCTTTTTGACGTTATTTTTGAAACTCGACTTAACAGAAAATGAATTATATATAACTCTAATTCAATGAATTTCAAAATTTAGTGATACATTTTAATAGCCTAGATTAATATCTGTATATTTATATCTTCTGAAATTCTAGTTACTACAATCGATTCTTTCCAGTTAACACTATATATATACATATATATATTTCATAAGCTTAAAATAATCGTTGGATTTTTCTCGTTGTATAAGGGAAAGAGGGCACAGTGGTACACAGGGTACAGTGGGAGGTTAGTTGTTTCCCCTATGATTCAATACTCAAAAATTGGAAAATTATGCAATAATTAATTAACCTGTGTGGCGACACTGTGGAAACTAATCACTATCACGGCTATCATATTTCATCTTAAAGGGAAATTGCAGTCATTTTTGTTTCTACTATCACTGTTGGAGAAATCAAGCATTTTTGTATTTGAACAATAAATTATTATCCAACATTGAATATCGTTTCATTAATTTAAAGTTTAGACTTTTTTAACTGCATATATCTATTGTATTTTACTCTATTAATAAATTTTGTGGAATTTTTTGACTTTCAATTAAAAAATACTTCTTAGGGGTACAAAGTGACATGTTGATGGAGGTACAGTGGGACGTAATATATCTTAGAATATGAAGGTTTAAAATTAAATTATTCATGTAAAGTGATTTTAATGATATTTATATTTAAATAAAATATTTTCAATGTCATTTAACCCGATCAGGTTATCGTATTTTTCGGCATCTTGACAGTTTATAATGGGTCGCTGAAGACCGAAACAACGTTAGAACACGTAATTTTTAATGAAAAAAATGTGATAAAATTCTTGAACACTCTTGAATACTTCTACTTTAAGGGCACACAATGAATATTTTCAAAGAAATTTAAACAAATATTTTATTTTTCATCATAAATACGCCCATTCCTATAAAATGCAGGCATTTACTAAAAATTTATAGCTTTTGAACAAATTGAGATATTTGAAAAATTCAAATTGCATAATAAAGTTTAAGAATGGTATTTGTACGAAAAAAATCTGGTGTGAAACAACCACACGACTTCCATTACCCGCTATTACATGTATTATATGCATTTTTGAGAGATAATGTGATCAGAAAACATAAAAGTGACCTAAAGAGAAAATCGTTAGAGCCGTTTTTGAGATACCAACTTTTACAAAAAATCAAATATTAGCCGAAAAAAAATAATTACATACAAAAGCATATTTAAAAGGGAGTTAAAATGCGAGTTTGAAAAAAATCCGTACAACCGTTTTTAAAGGAACGCCTTTGCGAGGCCTGAACTTGAGCTATTTATACAGGACGCCTATCAATTTTCCTGAACTAACCAACTATATCATTCGAAAGGACATCTAATAGAGTGTTTATATAGCAAGTTTGAAGAAAATCGTTAGAGCCGTTTTGGAGATACGGACTTACGGTCCCACTTCCGGTTTCCGATGTCCTACTTCCGGTTAAACTCAATTATTGACAGGAAAACAATAATTACATACAAAAGCATATTTAAAAGTGAGTTAAAATGGCGAGTTTGAAAAAAATCCGTACAACCGTTTTTAAAGGAACGCCTTTGCGAGGCCTGAAATTGAGCTATTTATACAGACCGCCTATCAATTTTCCTGAACTAACCAACTATATCATTCGAAAGGACATCTAATAGAGTGTTTATATAGCAAGTTTGAAGAAAATCGTTAGAGCCGTTTTTGAGATACGGACTTACGGTCCCACTTCCGGTTTCCGATGTCCCACTTCCGGTTTTTCAACTTTCACCAAAATTTGGACATTTCATCTGTACACCAGACGTATTTCAATTCTAAAGTTTCGTAGATCTATCTTTATTAGTTTCTAAGCTATAATAGCCAGAAGATTCTCCACATACATACACACACACACACATACATACACACTGACCAATTGCCAAAAACCACTTTTTTGGACTCAGGGGACCTTAAAACGTGTAAATCAGGTGAAAACCCGATATCGAATTGAAGGATTTCAATGCATGTTTCCTCTTATCAGCTGTTAACTAGCTAACCACCTGTCATGACGTCAGATGTGACGTAACTGTATTACGTAATCAACGGCGCATCTTCGCTCTCTGAGAAAGAGAGTTTTATAAGAGTCTGTACGAGAAAGCTTTGCTAAGCGAGCGGCAAGAAATGCCCGCATTATGTTATTCTACTTTTCTGTATATTATTAAATGTTGTGATTGTTCAAAAGACTCTGCTTTTCACTCTGCGGACCCATTTATACCAACAATGGTTATGGGCCCAGAGACACGCATCTTACTGCGGACTTTTTAAAAATTTAAATTAACATTCGTTAAAACGAAAGTGCGACTTACTGTTAAGCCTAAGGGCTGAAATCGAAAGTATTTTTGATTCTATTTTTATAAAGAAGCTACTATAGCTGATTAAATATGTCGCAAATATTAAATATAGAAAAGTTATCGAAAAACAATTTCGATACATGGAAGCTTCAGATAGAAGCTGTTTTAATCAAGAATGATCACTGGAGTTATGCTAACGGAACGAAAATTAAGCCCGATGAAGGCGCCGAAGGCGAAGAAAAATGGCTCGAAATTGACCTTAAAGCTAGAGCCGATTTAATCCTAGCAATTACCCCAAGTGAGTTGTGTCATATTAAACATTGTACCACCTCAAATGAAGTATGGAATAAATTAAAAGAAGTTTACGAATCGAGAGGACCGGCAAAGAAAGCCACCCTGTTGAAGCAGCTACTCTTTAAGAAAATGTCTGATAGTGAAAATATGTCCGATCACCTCAATATTTTCTTTGATATAGTGGACAAGCTAAAAGAAATGGACATTCAAGTAGCCGAAGATCTATTATCAATTTTGCTCTTATACAGTATTCCTGACAGCTATGAAAATTTCAGGTGCGCCATAGAAGCAAGAGATGAATTGCCGCAGCCTGAAGCTCTGAAAATTAAAATGATGGAAGAATACGAGTCAAGAAAAAATAAAAAGCATCAAGAATCATCAAATGCGTATTTTACAACTCACAAGAAAAATCTTCCTGAAAAGAACAAAAGAGAAATCTTAAAGCCTGTGCAGAACAAGAACACGTATGGCGAAAGAAATTTTGCAATCTTCAAATGCAATTACTGTTCAAAAGTAGGGCATAAAGCCTCAGAATGCAGAAAGAAGATCTCAGACAGAAAATTCACTTCATCGAATAAATACAATGATAGATCTTTTATGGTTAAAGATAGTACAGAGTTCACGATGGCAGCCAGTAACTCTTTCCAAGAACATTCCGAGTGGTGTCTCGATAGCGGTACGACATCACATATGGCTCATGACAAGAATTTGTTTACAGATTTCGAACCTAGAATTGGATCATTTATAAAATTAGCTGTAGATGAAACAGCGGAGATCACAGGTGTTGGAACAGTCAAATTAAAAGTTCCCGGTAATCACAGTGTAACCAATTTAAAGTTAACAAATGTTTTGTGCGTTCCAAAATTGAAATGCAATTTAATGTCTATATCAAAAGCTACATCAAACAACTGCCGAGTTGTATTTACCGAAAAATGTGCGAAAATCACAGAGCAGGACGGCTCTCTGATTATAAGTGCTACGAGAAAAGGTGATTTATATTTTTTTCAGGCGCATGTGGATATCGCTGCATCAACTCAGGTAAGCAACTTTCATAAATGGCATTTAAAATTAGGACATTTAAATGAAAAAGATTTAAAATTATTAAAATCTGAAAATATGTTAAGAGATTTAAATTTTAATGAAAAAGATTCCTTAAAAGATTGTAAAGTATGTATTAGGTCTAAACAAACTGTGAAACCATTTTGTATAGAAAACAAATTTCACAGTGATGAATTATTAGAAGTAGTTTATTCTGATTTATGTGGCCCTATAAATGTTAAATCCCATGGCGGATCACGTTACTTTATTACTTTTTTGGATGATAAATCTCGTTACATCGAAGTAAATTTTCTAAAAACAAAAGATCAAGCTAAGAACGCGTTCCGGAGATATAAAGCAGCAGTCGAAAATCGATTAGGGAAAAAAATTAAAATACTGCATACTGATAATGGATTGGAATATTGTGGCGAAGAATTCAATAAATATATTGAAGAATGCGGTATTAAACGCGAATTCTCAGCACCAATGACCCCTCAGCAAAATTCTAGAATTGAAAGACAAAATCGTACATTATGCGAAATGGCGAGGTGTTTATTAATGCAATCAAACCTTCCAAATACATTCTGGGCTGAAGCAGTAAATTGCGCTGCATATATTAGAAACAGGTGTCCCACTAAAGGAATTAAAGAAAACAAAACACCTTTCGAATTGTTTTTCGGTTATAAACCAACTGTTAACTATTTTAAAATTTTCGGACAGAAATGTTTTGTTCTAAATAAAAAATCAAAAGGAAAGTTTGAAGCTAGGTCACACGAACATATATTCGTTGGCTATTCAAATGAATCACGCGCTTACAGATTATGGAATAAAGATACCAGAAAAATTGTCATAAGTCGTGATGTTCGATTTATAGACGAGTTTCAAACAAATGATTCAGCTACTACTGATCAATTAGAATTAATTTTTCCGTCTGAAAATAAATGCAATGATTGTAATATTAAAAATGAAACTCCTATCCCTACTCAAACCGCAGACAGGGGGGAAAACAGCGGATCGATTTCCTATCCCCCTGAATGCAACGGAGAAAGTTTCTCTTTTTGGAAAGGGGGGGAAGCGAGCCACTCTGAAGGGGGGAACGTAGAAGATGTGAGTGGAGGGGAGGAGAGTGCTGGCGATATATGTAAACAAGAGGAAAGGATTAATAAAAACAATCCTATTTTTAAACGTGGTCCCGGAAGACCTAAAAAAAGTAAAAGTTGGAACTTTCAAAACTCTCATAAGGAGTGTATTACAGATACAAAATATAAAGATGAAACTTCTCAATTAGCTGATAACTCATTTAATGAAATTAATCCCAGCGTGATCGACGCGTTAAATGGAGATTATGCTAAAAATTGGGAAAACGCGATGAAATTAGAATATGATTCTTTAGTTAAGCAAAACGCTTGGGAAATTGTAGATAGACCAAAAGATAAAAAGGTAATTGGGTGTAAATGGGTTTTAAAAACAAAATTCAAACCAGATGGTCAAATTGAAAAATTTAAGGCCAGATTGGTTGCCAAAGGGTGTTCACAGAAACAAGGTATAGATTTTGAGGAAAATTTTTCACCAGTAGCCAGATTAAGTTCTATAAGAACTGCAATCGCGTATGCTATCCAGAATGGTTTCACAGCATACCAGTTAGATTTCATTATGGCATATGTTAACGGAATGTTACATGAAGAAATTTATATGGAACTTCCTGAATTTTTTGAAAATGATATACACGAAAATAAAGCGTGTTTATTAAAAAAATCTTTGTATGGCCTTAGGCAGTCAGGAAGACAGTGGTTTAAGAAATTAGATGAGAAATTGAGAAAAATGAAATTTAACCCTTTGAATTCCGACAAATGTGTCTATTACTCAAAATATCCTTTTGATGCTATTATAATCGTCTATGTCGACGATTTAATTTGTCTCACTAAAAGTGAAGAGCACTATTTTGATATAAGAAATAAATTAGCAGAATCTTTCAAAACGAAAGATATGGGCCTTCTGCATTATTGCTTAGGCATCGAATTTAATCAAGATAGGGACAGCATCACTATAACACAAAAGAAATACATTGAAGATTTACTAAATAAATTTAATATGGAAGATTCTAGAGTGGTAAATACACCTTTAGATAACAGTGTAAAATTAACTAAACAAATGTGTCCAAATACAGAAGAAGAGAAATCATATATGTCAAAGATTCCTTATAGACAATTAATTGGTTCTCTTATGTATCTGTCGGTTGCTACCAGACCAGATATCACCCATGCTGTAAATTATTTAAGTCAGTTTAATAACAATCCAGGAAAACCTCACTGGATAGCTGCTAAAAGAATACTAAGATATCTCAATGGCACTAGAAATTTAGGAATTGTGTATTACAGAGACGATAAACCATTGACAGCATTTGTTGATGCCGATTGGGCATCGGATATAAATGATAGAAAATCATATACAGGATACGTCTTTAAGTATGCCGGTGGACCTATTTCTTGGGAATCTAGAAAGCAGCGAACCGTTGCTCTATCCACAACAGAATCTGAATATATGTCTCTGTCCGAATCCGCAAAAGAGACAATTCATGTTAGAAATTTCTTAAAAGAATTGGATCCTGAAATTGTATCAAGTCCAACTGCAATCATGTGCGACAATCAGTCCGCACTGAGACTAGTAAAAAATCCTGTTTATCACAATCGCTCTAAGCACATTGACATTCGTCATCATTTTGTGCGAGAAGTTTACAATAATAAACTAATAGACATTAAATATATTTCATCAGATGAACAACCTGCAGATATTTTAACAAAAAGTTTAAATGCATATAAACATGAAAAATGTTGTGATATGATAGGACTTAATACTCAGGACTGACGAACTTAAAAAAAATATATATATATATTTAAACTGTGTTTTCATTAAGAAATTAACTGCTTATATTTTACGTATTTTATTTTATTATATTCAGTGTTGTGCACGAACGCGTTCATTTGAACGCGTTCGTGAGCGTAGCTCAAAAATTTTGAGTTTTGAGTTGAACTTCGCTCGTTTTTAAAATTATGAACTTGAGTTGAGCGAAGTTCGTTTTATTCACGAACTTGAGCGTGAAAAAGCAATTCAAACTCAAACTCATATTGAATATTTTTGTCTGAAATATAAAAAGAAAAGTAGAAGAAGAAAAGGGCAGAAAAGAGAATAATTTTGCTAAATGGATCCCGGAAAACAGGGCACTTGGAAAAAAAGGCACTGGTAAAAAGGGCACCCAGAAAAAAGGGCACCCGGAAAAAAAGGGCACAGGAAAAAAGGTCATTTTTAAAATTCGGAAATCGCAAAAACAATGAGCACCAAAGAATGAATTTAAATAATTATTTTCATAATACGTTTTTAGAAATTTCAATCAATTAAATTGGTACCACTTTCACTTAGTATATATCTGAAGGATGGGGGGGGGAGGTGCCTAGGAGCAGATTGAAAGAGAATAATTGTCTTTATATCACCTTCTTACTGATTTTAATGAAACTTTCTCTAATAGTCACTTGCTGTTCATGACAAAAATACAGTGTCACACATACTTCAGGGGCTGAATTTGTCCCTTTAATACCCCCCACCCCCGCCCTCCCGATGTAGAAACAGAAACACGTACGTTTTCGTTAGTGTTTAGCATGTATTTTATAATTTTTACCACTGCGTGATACTAGTTTTGTTAATTAACTTATTTAATTTTTCACATTTTTCCTAAAGTGTTGGAAAAAAAAAAAAAAAAACTTTAATTTAAAACTGATATCTGAAAAAACAATTGAATAATATGAATATATCTATAGTTTTATGGTTAAAAATATAAATAGACATTAGAAAATATACTAATAATTTACTTAGTCTATCTGTAGCATGTATAAATTTAGTTTAAAACTTCAAATGCAACATGATAATAAATCGGTCAATCTTTTATGTTTTAAAGAAACTGTCTCTCAAGTCAAGACTTTTATTACGACTATTCACATGTAAGAAATAGCGGAAGTCTCACAGGACAACAGAGTATACTGTTCTGAAAATCCACCTTCAGGGAATGTTTTCCCAGTTGACAGTGAACAATGAAATGTCCAAATGTTATTTGTATGAGAGTCCGGTAATTTGTCGCCCATACAACCTGCCTTCGGGCCTCCTGATAACAGTAGACGCCTAGTAGTACGTCTCATGGTCTCCGGTGCTCGCCTCGCAGCGTACTGCAGCTGGGATACGAGTCCTCTAAATGCAGGAAGTCGCCTTCCATCAAAGTATTGATTTATATCAGTCAAATATACAACAATGGATTCTCTCTCTCTCTGATTTTCTTTCTTCCTCCCCCCCCCCAATACAGTGTTGTTGTGTACATTCTTTTGCTGGGTACACGATCAGATTTTGCTCCCATAATAATTATCTTTATGTCCCGTCCTTTCTTATCTATTATCGACCAGTCTTTCTCTAAAAGGAAAGGAAAATTGTCAATTAATTGTTATTCAAAATTTGTATGTTGCGGTCACCACAAGACTTTCTTCAATATAATTTTACTCAAATTCATGCAGTACGAATTACTTATTAAATTATTATTTATTAAAAATGTTTTCCATGATGAATGCAAACGATTTTTATCTCAGAGAATTATGCCGAAAGAAAGAAGTCAATTTTGTGCCAACATCAAAAGAATTATTATTATTTTTTTAAATAAGTTTTTTTTTTTTTTCGTTAAAGATTAAAAAATTAAAAATAAAATAAAATAAAATAAAATAAAAAATAACCTAAATTATCCCAAATCTATGGTTTAGCCATTCGTTTTAAAAGTACTTGCAAGTTCTTTTCAAAGATACTAATATTCAAAATTTACACGCTTCCTTCCCACGTACTGCATGTACTTCTTTTTTCCTAGTTTACTACTACTATTGCTAATAAATCATATTGATTTAACAATCGCACGATAAAAATAACTCTCATTATGTGCATTTATGAGAAATTTTGTCTAATACTGCCACGTTAAAAATTTAGAAATAATAATAATAATAATAATAATAAAGGCTAGTACATTTATTTAATGCATAAAGCTTAAACTCAATAGGTGCCTTATATTTTTCTTATATTTATTCAAAAATATGGAATACGACGGCGAAAAGAATAAGGTTAAAAATATTAAAATGCTTAATTTTCTCTTATTTATTAATTTAAAAACATAAAATTATTTTATTTGTTTTTCTATTTTATTTATTTTTTTTATGGAGAAATCAAGGCATTAATAGAAGTAAATCCCTCTATAGTGGCCAAGCGGTTCTACGGTCAAAGTTGGTAGATGGGAAGTGCCGGGTTCGATCAAAAAACGCGCTCATCGATCTAGCCGTTCGGAGTTTTCCGTAGTTCTCTCTAAAACTCATGTAAATACGAACTAGATCCACTTAGAAAGTCCCCCACGGAGGGCATTTCTCTTGTAGGCCTAGGCCCCTAGTGTAGTCAATCAGTCTTAAGCCATACAACCAAATGAGATTAACATATGTTAGAATTTTATGTTGTAAAATTATAAGTGCTTATTTCTTTATTTTATTTCTTTTTATTTATTTGTTTATAATTTATTTATTAGGTGTCATATTTCTTTTTATCACATACGTTATTTTTTATCTTTTATCGTATTTTATTCAAAGGTACAAAATACGAAAAAAAAAAAAATAAATAAATAAAGGAAAATATATATATATATATATTTGTATTACATTTGAAGAAAAATAAACTTTTGACATGAACAATAAGGATGTATAAAACTTTTAAAATGAAAAATATTTTTACAAATATTCCGATTATTAATGATTATGCATTTAACTATAAAATATTGGTATGTTTTTAAGTATTAAACTAATTCAATTTTCCTAAACTGAATTATTTTAAGAAAAATATGTTGGTGTTAATATGCCAGTTGCCTACAAAAGAAAGGCCGAGGTATGGGTTGAATAACCTAAGTAAGGGGTGGTCTTTTTAAGGGGTTCTAGCCCATATTTACGCTTGTGTCGGAGAAAACTACAGATAATTTCGAAAAGTTAGCCCAATGAGCGCTACCTGGTATCGAACCTGATATCTCCCGTCTACCAGCTTTGAGGGCAAAGTTAATGTTACAGTCTCAAAAACATTTGACCCCCTGAAAAACCTTTTATAAACCAACTAAAATAATTTTTAAGCATTTAATGCGCTGAGAATGCATATATTTGTAAGTTATTACAATAAATAAAATTAACCATAAAGCTAAACGTTCATCTCTCAAATGAATATATGAAATCAAATTAACTGTTAAATCGTCAAATTTTTACTAATTAATCTTAATACCAATGAACTTTCTTACCAGTAACCTACAAGGACAAATTTGATAAAATAAATTATATTTTAAAATAAATAAACATAATTTTATCATTATTATTATCAGTTTGTATAAATATATTTTTTTAGACTACAGTTCCATAGTATATTATTAAAAACTAAAGAGTATTAAAATTCAGAATTTTTGATATGCAGTATGATAGATAAGATGGTGTAAATTATTTCTATGAATATAATAGAAATGTAATTTAAATTTAAATAATTATAATAATAATAAAACGAATGTAACGTAATGCATAATGTATCTTAGTTTGATTGCAAAGAAAAAAATTTTTGCTTTACTTTAGAGAATATCTTTAAAAACTTACACCGATAAATCATCAAATACGCGATCAGCGCCAAGCATTGTAAAAGGGTTACTGTAGCAAGAGGGAATCTGGACAAGCGTTTGTTCATTGAGCATGCGTACTAAGTACCTGTCGTATCTCTGAGATTATCCTGGGTTTCTAATAATAACAAGATCACAGCGCCACCTGTTGAGCGATTGATCTCCAAAGCTAATCAGAACCAGTTTAGGTCAAGGTGCAACTAAATTGAAAGTTTGGTTAAATTTCGTTCATTGGTTCGTGAGATACAGCGTCCACAAAATGTGTGATACGCACACAGACAGACATTTCCTAAAAACAGTCAAATCGTATCCAGGATATCTCAAAATGTAGAACTCCATCAAAAACTGGAGTCTGAAAATTTTCACAAATTTAGTACTTTCTTTTTATATGTAGAGAAGTATCGAATACCTTCTACTTTAAAGTTATCAAAATAGTTATGTTATCATTATTTTTGAGGGTGACATATTCATCTTTTCAGCTGATTTTAGCTTTTATGTAGATACACTAAATAGCAAGCAAAATTTTATAGTGATTTATCTGAAAGCCTAAAGCCGACATTGGACATGACGCAATCAAGTAAAAATTAATTAAATCAAACCATGATGCTATTTTAAAAATAGTATACTTCAAAATAACGGAAACTCTAAATGATGGAATTTGTCTTCTATTAACATTTTTTTTCCTACGCAAAAACAAATGTATTGGGAATTTGAGAATGAAAAACCACACAAAAACAGAGAGTCCTCTATTCAGAAATGGCCGCTAAATAATTTTTTACTGCAATTAAGTTAATAAATTATAATTAAAAGTTGTAAGTATAATTAAGAATTAAATTAAGAATAATCTTCATGGTAATTTAAAAAATAAATAAATAAATTATCTATGAAAGCGTTCACAGAGTAGAAAATCTTCGTAGAAAAAAAAAAAAAAAAAAAAAAAAACGTAAAAATGAACTTTAAATGAGTTTCGCTCTTTTTTAAAAATGAACTTGAACTGAGCGCGTTCATTTTTTCAGAAATGAATTTGAACGCGAACTAGCTCGTTTTTTAGACAATGAACTTGAGTTTGAACTAGCTCGTTTTTTTCGTGAACTTGCACAACACTGATTATATTAACCATAATTATTTGCTTATAATTCTATTTCTTTATTAACACTTTTCTTATTTTAAGTAACTCTTGCATAAAAATAATTTTCTGTAATTTTTAATATGCTATTATAATGCATAAATATGTTTTATTTTCGAAACATTTATTGAAAAAGGGGGAAATGAAGGATTTCAATGCATGTTTCCTCTTATCAGCTGTTAACTAGCTAACCACCTGTCATGACGTCAGATGTGACGTAACTGTATTACGTAATCAACGGCGCATCTTCGCTCTCTGAGAAAGAGAGTTTTATAAGAGTCTGTACGAGAAAGCTTTGCTAAGCGAGCGGCAAGAAATGCCCGCATTATGTTATTCTACTTTTCTATATATTATTAAATGTTGTGATTGTTCAAAAGACTCTGCTTTTCACTCTGCGGACCCATTTATACCAACACGAATTTTCAGACCGAATACAATACTTCCATTACCTACGGTAGTAGGGTAATGGAAGTAAAAAGCCATGGGCGCGATAGATAGGCATTTCTGCTATAGGTGGATTCTGACGGATGAGACATGAGAAAAATGGCTCGGATCTCCAATGACCTACGATAACCTGATCGGGCTAAAACATGCATCTAACAGTATATTAACCTGCTTACTATTATATTAATGTTAAATGTTTTCTAATGACTTGTTATCAAAACACATTTTTTTTTTTTTTTTTTTTTTTTTTTTTTTTTTAAATATATACTTTTGTGAAAGTGTATGAAAAGACTCTTGCCAGGATACAACTTTATTTTCGATGATGAGACAACATATTCAGCTGTCCTTGCTGGTATTGAAATAAAATTACTAACAAGGGAAGTATGAATCAGTAAAATTCCTATTGAACCCAAACCAAGCTTAAATTAAAGAGCATGGTCTAAATCATAGGGCAGCGTGTAAATTTGCTGCAACAATCCCCCATGGAGCGAGAAAACGACCCTAAAATTTTTAGTTGTTTCCATGAAAACCAACGAGAGAAAACCGTTAACAAGACGGCGGGGCGTAGTAGTAAGAACGATGAGCTTGAGTGACGAAGGTCCTGAGATCAAATACCGGTGACTGCTCACGTTTTTTTTTTTTTTTAAATACTAGGGGGCTCTGCCCCCTGCTCGCTCCGCTCACCAACCCCCGAGGAAGGCTTCGCCTCCCCCCGACTTGCTTCGCTCATTAACCCATGCTGGATTCTACCCGACTATTTGCAACTTTGCCTTTCATTGAATTGGAATATTAATAATACATAACACAAGAGAAAAGTTGAACAATATTATAGAAATCCACCATATTTGGTATGACATTGAAATACACAATATATAATAATATATCGTTTATAATATGTGAAAAAGCAGTCTTAACGTTCGACAGTTTAATAAGAATTTGCAATTACTTTGAGAGAAAACATATGTTAGACAGCTAGACACACAAAATAAACAACGATAGCACTAACTGTTCAGAACAGAGAGAAATTCTTAACATCTAAACGATTTAGCGTTACAGCTTTAGTATACGATCCATTTGTTAAATTTTTGTCTCTGTTTGCCGATGAATTTTTCGGGTATTATTGCTTGATTAAAGAAATTATGAACTTATTTTTTCTAATGCCTATATTTTTTACTATTAAATTTTTTTAGTTAATTTAGGGCAATGTGTAACACTCTGCATTTATTTCCAATGTACAGCAAGGTTTAGAATGGTGATTACAACAGTAAAGATGCAACTTTTTAAAGTGCGTTTTTCCTAGAATATGATTTAGTCAGATCCATCGAAAATAAATACCTTATGTGATTTTTGCAATTATTTTAAACATTTCATTAGTAGTAGTACGACAGGACAATTTTTTTCAGATAGCGATTTTGCATTGTCGCCATGAATTTGCCAAGATGCCCGTCAATATCTGATTTTACCACTTCTTAAACTATAGTAAATACTAAGTTAAATCGGGGGGGGGGGGGATCACATTTTTCGAAACCAACTGATAAGTGAGAAATTCATCCTTGATCGTATTGTAATAACGAATTGCCGGTTTCGAGTATTCGAGATAGAACATCACTATTCATAAATTGGATGGCTTTTGAATATTTGTTGACAATATTTTTTGAATAAACATTCATGATGGCTCCTGAATACTTGTTGGCGATATCTTCTGAATAATTATTATTGTTGGCGATATCTACTGACATATATTGATCATGACATCTTGATAGTTGTTGGCGATATCTCCCGAACTTGTGTTAATGATGGCTTCTGAATATTTGTTTGCTACATCTTCTGGGTATGTACTGATTACACCTTGATTTTTTTACATATATATTATATAATATTCAATTTAGAAAATAAAAAATGTGTGTGGAGAATGAAATATAAGCATATTGGATAATTTAATTTATAGAGACATCAATGGTACAGGAAAAACTACCTTGGCCATTTTCTTTCTAATAATACGGATAATATTTTACCTGGAGATATTTTGTACATTTAGACCAAATAAAAAATGTTCTTCTTTTTTTCTCTCTTTAATTAAGTTAAAAAAAAAATTAAAATAAAATTGAAAAAAAAAAAAAAAAAAAAAAAATGCTGAAGCATTAGTACAGTTTAACCTCTTGGCGAAATTTTAAATTTGGCACCGAAGTAGCTTAGACTTTTCTCGCAAAAATCTTGACATGCATAACTGAGATAGATAATTTAAGTCATCTTCAAAATAAATGAAAATTTTAAAATCTGCCAGTGAGGTCCTGTATTAGGTGTAACTAAAATAATTTAGCAATGCAGTTACTTCATTCCATTACATGGAAAAATAGACAAACAAAAAGTCCCGTTGTATTAATTTAAATTCTGTTTACTGCAAAGTTTTACATCAATGCTTAAAAAACAAAATAGGTTGCGAATTTTATTATTATTATTATTATTGCACTGTTTTATAATTTTTCTCGGTACATACGTATTAACGCCACCGCAGCAGAAGTTGCGCTAATGCGCCAATAAAGAGCAATCTTGTTGTTCGCACACAAGAGACATAAGGGGACAGCGAGATATCTTTTGGAATCTTATTTATCAGAGTTCATATGGCGACAGCATCAGGTGAAAGAAAATAGAGACTGCTTTGAATCTATGTTAAACTCTATATCGGCCCATTTTCCACCGACATCCGATTGATTACTTTGTTTTTAAATAAAGTGTTTTAAATTTTGAAAGTGTTTTATTTTATGATTTGGGAACAACTTCAGTATAACCCCACAACGATATTTGGCGATTTTTTGTTGGCGATTATGGCTAAATCATAAATCTAAAAATCATAAATGATAAAATCATAATCTAAATCATAAATCATACAATCATGAATCCAAAATAAAGAACATATAGGCTGCCATATTATAACGGAAACAGTCCAGAACGACATCGTTATAGTTCAAAATGGCGCCAAAGAAAAATCGCCAAATTCAGCTGTGGGGTTATACTGAAGTTATACCAATTTCCGGGCTTAACCTCTAATTCTATACCAATCGTTGTTTAACATAATTATTATATTCATTACTAAATCTTTTTCGCCTAACGTTAAAATAAAAACTAATAATATAAACTAAACTGATAGTATAAACTTAACTAATAATATAAAATAATAATATAAACTAATTTTCATTTCATTTTTATTAAATTTTTACTTAATATTTTTTAAATATCGGTTATTTTCATGTTTTGCTATTCTAAATAGTTTCTTTCTTCTCTCGAGCATCTCAAAGATGCATATTTTTCAATTTTTCTTATTTACACCATTGATCTCATTTTAATTTTCCTGAGGAAAGTGACGTCAGAGACACAGAAAAAAAACGTCATAAGAGAAACTTTTCCCTCCGGTGGCAAATAGAGTACCTTTATAAACCCGACGTTTTTAGTTATAACTTCGTTAATTAAAATGATAGAAATTTCTAAGCAGCTGAAATGCCTTCCTTGAAGAAGTCTGAATACACTGATACCTCTCATGATGAAGAGCACGTTGCCCTCCGCGAGAAGATGCTGTCGCAGACAAAAAAAATTGTCGCCCGGGACAGTTACTTTTTTTTAATATATAGAGAAATATAAATTAAATACAAACAAAACATTAAAATAAATGTATAAATTTAGAGAAAAGAATTATTAAACTTAATTAAGAATTAATAAATAGATAAATATCCGCGATTGTAATGAAATGCTCGCCCTCTGGTGGGCTAAGGTGAAATTATCACACCACTGCATATCCTCATATTATGCAATCGACTTTCCATGATGAAATGGCGGAGAAAGAATAATAATTACACGTGGCTGTTATATTTACTAACAACTGCAGTGTTCAGAGAGCGCCATCTATCGATCATTACAAACGCGGATACTCTGTATAAAGATGCTATTAAGAAATATATAGGATAAAATTACCTCTTTGTGAAGAAAAAAATCACATTGAAATTTACGGATTTATTTTCAAGTTAATAATGACTATGATTAGAAGTAAGAAAATGATCAAGTCATAAGCACTTTTCACGATGAGAACAACGTATAAAAGAATATTTATCACGATTAATTTCATTATAATCTTGTTCAACGTTGAAGCGAACATTTTGGAAATTATTCGGTTATTCGAGATAACCAGCTTTACAAAATGCATATATAACTGGATTTTTAAATTTTGGAAATGTATGTACAGTCGGCTGCAAAATTATTCGAGCACTAGCAATAATCCTTGCCAAAAAAAAGTGCACTTAATACAGCTTTGTTAAATAAATCCTTGTCGAGTCATGTTCTTAATCAGTCTAAGAACATGATTCGACAAGGATTTACTTAGCAAAACAGTCTTAAGTGTACTTTTTAAATATAGGAATTATTGGCTAGTGCTCGAATAATTTTGCAGCCGACTGTAAACCAAGCTGTAAACCACGGAGTAATATTAATAGGAGTTGAAGGTCCAATGGGAGAAAGCTACGAAACTGTGATCTAAATTTTTGGTAAATATTGAGGGCGCCACTTGTCATTCCTCCCTGCCTCGGCGTGGATATACTGTTGTTTTCAATAGAATTTTGCTGGAGTACATTTAAAATTTTTTATTTTAAGCAATTTAATTTCTTTGTAAGTTCTTAAAACTGCATAATTCAGATGTTTCAAATAAATGCTTCGTTCCTAGTTGTAAAACAGGCTATGATAGTGATAAGAAAAACAAAAAAAAGCCCTAGGAGAAAAATAAAGTCCGAGTTCGTGTTTTCTGCACCTAAAGTAAGTTTATTTTTTTTCTTTACAAAATTTCATCCATTCTCCTTCCTCCCAATTGTCTGTTTTAGTTAGCTTCGGTTCATAAGGATCGTCATTTTTTAAAAGCTTTCTTTCAAAGTAAAATTACTATAAAATGGCTCTTAAAAAAAACATGTTGGTTAGAATACTCTATTTAATGAAATTTGCTTTCAATCGAAATTTTTTCAGCTTGATATTATTTTTAAAAAAATAATTAAAATGAGACATTTCCCCATTGAATAACATTGCGGAAGCTGGAGAGAAGGAAGGATTGCACGCTGGCGCCCTCTGTAAACATTATAAAACAACATCACAAAATTTTAGCGTTACCTTCTTCTCCTATTAAATATTACTCCGTGCTGTAAACATATGCAAAGACCAACAGAAATATAACAATAAGTAAAAGTTCTTTTCTTTACGTATGAATAATAGCGCAGTTAAAAGCAGACGAAAAAAAAATGCACTATAAATATTATTTTCCGTTGCACTATTCATTTGAAAAACATTTTTTCACTTGAAATAAAATGTTTTAATAATTTAACAGAATATTTATTTTTATGTATAAATAACAAACTTAAAAGCAGACGATAAGTATTTCCTACTAGCGGCTTTGGTGTGAAATATTAATAAAAAAAGAAATTAAGAGAAAAAAAAAAATCCCTTTTCGGCAAGCTTAAAGGCAAAGGTCCTTTACGTTGTATGGAATTACAATTTCAACTTGCAATTATAGCATTAACAATAACGTTAACATTAGTTAACATTGGACAATTTGGGCACCATTAAATTTCAATGTTAATTGTTAGGAATTTAGTAAATAGAATGATTTGGCGAGAGTTTGGCGACAAAATTTGCGACTTAGCAATGAAATTTGTGATTTGGCGGCAAAATTTGATAGCTGACGACGAAATTTTAGACTTGGCGACGAAATTCGTTAATTCATGAAATAATTTGGCGAGCTTGGCGATGGCGAATTGCAGCTTTGGCGTCATTATATTTTCTTCTCACGCGAAAACCTCATATCTCTTCACAGGCCAGTATCTTGTTTCCACCAATATAAAAAGTCAACGAAAGCTGTAACGTATTATTCTCAATTTCAATCGTAAAATTTAAATTTTTCCTAAACCGGCGTTCTAAACTATTCACCACAAACTATATTTTTATTAAGACTGATGTATTATTTTAATTTTATAATTTTAAATGATTAATTAAAGCGGTTACCATGCTTTTTATTTTTTCAGTGATCTTTTTTATTATCGTTTGCACGTGACGTAAGCATCAGATTATAAACTTAAGGAATTAAAGCTATAGAAAAAGATACATACGTACAACACATACTTAGTCAATGGCTTTGTTCCCACACATTGCATTATTTACGTCGCTATTCTGTTTTTAAGAAATTTAATTATCAACTACTACTATTCATTCTACTTAAAATTTTAGGCTAGATTTATTGGTCAGTAAATGATTCAATTTTTTTAAATCCAAGTTCATAATCATTCAACAAACAGAAGCTATAAAGATATACAATTTCGTGACAAAACTTGCGATTTAGCAATGAAATTTGTGATTTGGCGGCAAAATTTGATAGCTGACGACGAAATTTTTGACTTGGCGACGAAATTCGTTATTTCACGACATAATTTGGCGAGCTTGGCGATGAAAAATGGCAGCTTTGACGTCATTATATTTTCTTCCTACACAAAAACCTCATATCTCTTCACAGACCAATGATTTGTTTCCACAAGATAAAATATCAAAGGAAGGGTGTAACTACTCTCAATTTTAATCATAAGTTTTAAATTCTTGCGTAAATCGGCGTTCTAAACTATTCACTACAAACGACATTTAGACCAAGACTGACGTTTCATTTTAATTTTATATTTTTAAATGATTAATTAAAGCTGTTACCATGGTTTATATATTTTCAGTGATCTTTTTTATTATCGTTTGCACGTGACGTAAGCATCAGATTATAAATTTAAGGAATTAAAGCTATAGAAAAAGTCGGTTTCATCATGAAAAATCACTTTTTAACTTGTAACTTTTAGGCAAATGAAGCTATCGAAAGAGTTTAAGTACAAAAGTTGTTCTTTAGGATAAGACGGTAATTTGCCTAATTTAAAGTATTTTCCTATTTTCAATATTAAAGAAATTATGGGCAAATAAAAATTTCCACCCCCACCATTTCCACCCCCTTTGAGCTGGATGCCCCATCTACGAACTCGACCGAGATTTTTACTGTCCTGACAACATATCCCAATTTGGTTAAATTTAAATAAAAATTACTCCAGTTATCGTGTTCACAACTTAACATGGGAAAAAGCGTTATACATATATGTATATATATATATACTAGCTGTTACCCGCGACTTCGTTCACGTAGAAATTTTAATGTGTATGTGTGGGAACTGACGGTTTGATCATAATATGTAATGTAATGAAACCTTATCATTGTGGTGCTGTGCAAAATAGAGTCTGATAAAGTATACTCAAAAAATTTTTTAACTCATTGAAAGATCTACGGGAAAAATATACAATTTATTTTTATTTTAATACCGATCTGTATACAACATTAAATGACTTATTATTTTCCGTCAACACATGCAAGTTCTGGGCACTTGAAACACGTGAACAACCAACATATAATTGACCGTGTGATAAGCATGGAGTTCCTAAATGAATGCCTGCCACTTTTAAGGTTTGCCCCTGGGATTTGTTGATCGTCATTGTAAAAGCCAATTTCAATGGAAATTGCAATCTCTTGAAATGAAATGGCAAGTTGTTGGGAATAATAGGTATGCGGGGAATCAAAACGCTGTCTCGTTTAGCAGTTCCTGTAATAATGGTACATTTTATAATATTAACCCCTTCCGCTCCAGGCTAGCTGTAGTGTAAATGTCTGAAATACCAGATCATAATTTTGAAATAGTATCGTATACTTTCTTTGGACGTACGCACGTACGTCCCTGGAGTGGAAGGGGTTAATACCCAGCTCTGTGATACAACTCGTCTTCGTCTCTTGACTTCTAGCTACTTTCATAGCCCGAGCTTTATTATTTCTGTTGGAAAGATTAGATTTGCGTTTCCCGGGCATTTCGAAAAACTATCAAATAATAATAATAATAATAAAACCCTTAAAAGGGAACTAAAAACAAAGTACTACTATGAAATAATAACAAATCAAAAGAATTAAAACTACTAACAAATAAAAAGTAAATTATAATTCAAAAAAGTAAGAAAACGCACGTTAAATGACAAAGTGAAATAAAAAGTTAAAAATGAGAATAGTAATTAACCAAAAATATTGAACGTGTGATGCTTTCTACTTATCTATATAATATTTCTTTAACGATATACATGGGGATAAAAAATAATATTTATAAATGGACAATATTTACACACGTGGAATAAGCTCAATAATTTAATAAGAAAAACTGACGACATTTGTCTGGTAAGAGTATTTTATATACTTCATTCTTAGTTAATAGTAGTTGGTATATAGAAAAATAAATTAATTAATTAATGTGTAAACTTGATCATGGTACAGCCAAATGCCCTTGGCGACTTTTGAATTTTTGTTGCCGTTTTAGACCAAAATAGAATTTATGCGATTATTGTTCCTATACGCAAGCGAAGTGTGACGTCACTGACCGTCCATGGATGCAAGAAAATGATTTCCTATGTTAATCGCCCCTTGGATTTTTTGTAAAAAATGATTAAAAATCGAAGAAAATTATTTCCCGATTTTAATCCCCATATTTGGGTACATAGATGTATTAGTTATCATGTGCATGTGTTAGATTGAGTTATTTTGCTGTCAAATTGACAAAATTTTAATTTTAAATTTCAAAACTCTGTCGTTCTTTTCTTGGCGCTTATTGTATTTGGTGATCAAAAACGTAATACGAAAATATACATGCCAGATGTATATTTTCGTAATATGCATTGTACGAAATATTGTTTCATATTATTCATTAATGTCTTAAAATAAGTTGTTAAAATAACCATGATTTTTGAAAGGAATTAAATTATGTTCGCCAAATAATTTGGCGATATTTTATTTTTCTACCAAGGATGACCGATATCAAATCTATTCCGCTACAACATATTTAGACATTTGAAAACAAATTTGACATCAAATTATGATAGAATATTTATCATTTTCCTTTTAATTAGTATATTAGTTGGATATTTATTGTGCAAATATCATCCTTTGAAATGAAATGTTTGTGTTTTCAATCGAATATGGAAGTTTGCCATTTTTTTTCTAGAGTTTTGAAATTAAAAATTCAAGTTTTGTCAATTTTACAACAAAAATAACTTAATCTAACGCATAGCCATGATAACTAATACATATCTATACCTAAATATGGGGATTAAAATCGAGAAATAATTTTCCTCGATTTTTAATAATTTTTTACAAAAAATCCAATGGGCGTTTAACATAGGAAATATTTTTCTTGCATCCACGAACGGCCAGTGACGTCATCACTTCGCTTGCGTATTTCTTTCTATCTTTTCCTTGGCGAAAAATGTCCGATCTACTTCAGCATCAAAATAAAAAAAAATGTCCAGAATTATCAATAACAAAATACCTTTAATATAATGATGAATTAGCTTTTATGCCAAGCGTGTTCATCCGCCGTACTCAAAAAAAAAAAAAAAAAAAAAATTTGAAGTTGAGGTATATAAAAAAATGCTATGAAATAAAATTCAGAAGAAATATCTTAGATTTGTAATATTACTATTTTATTTTAAAATTATAAAGTGTCATTTTCTCATCGACCAATTTAACATTTAGTAATTTTTTATTTTTCGCGTGAAAGCATATTTCATTTTATGTTGAAAAATAAATAAATAAAAATACCTCGTTAACTTTTCTGGCAACAATTAAACATTTAAATGGCTTTTATTAAGTCAATTACCGGTTTATTATTTTCAAAATTACCGCTTTTTTTAAAAAAATCTAATCAAATTTTCAGTATAAATAGTAGCCTATGTTCTATTCCAGACTATTCTACATCTCTGTACCAAATTTCATCCAGAACCGTTTAGCCGTTGTGGCGTGATTGAGTAACAAACATCCATCCATCCAAACTTTCGCATTTATATATTATTAGTATAGATATATTGAAAACCCTTTCAAACATTGAAGAGATGAAAACAAGAAACATTGAAAAAAATTCAAAAAGAGATTGTGACTATCAAACATATATATATATATATATATAAACTTTTGAACGGAGGGTGGTTTCGGGTTCTAGGGGTCATGATCGGTGAAGATATGAAGAAATTTTCCAGAAGTCGTGTCATGAGAACCATTGCAATAGGTAGATCTCCTATAAGGAATCTACCTAATTAATGTCTGACGACCTGATTTCCATACTTCCCCAATCAGTACAAATTAAGTATAGAACCCCCATGGCGACTTTTAAATTTTTGACGTCATGCAGATGATTTACTTATTGACATGCCTTTATTTATTATTTGACATGCCTTTTTATTTATTTATTTATTTTGATATAATTCAGTACATTGTTGCACTTGTGACGTCATATTTTCCGTTGAATTACACATTTATTTTTATTTATTTATTTTTTAATCAGATTATTACATTGTCTAAAAACATGATTAAAATTTTATTATATTTTCAGTGATCTTTTTTATAATCGTTTGCACGTGACATAAGCATCAGATTATAAATTTTTGCAATGAAAGCTATAGAAAATGTTCCACGCAATTGACGAAAAATTACTTTTTAGCGTGTAACTTCTAAGCAATTGAAGTTATCGAAAAAGTTTAAATACAAAAGTTGTTTTTTAGGGTAAGGCGGTAATTTGCCTGATTTGAATTTTTTTCCTATTTTAAATATTAAAGAAATTATGGGCAAATGAGAATTTTCACCCACCCCCCATTTCCACCCCCTTTGAGCTGGATAACCCATCTACGAACTCGACCGAGTTTTTTACTGTCCTGACAACATATCCCGAGCTGGTTAAATTTAAATAAAAATTACTCCAGTTATCGTGTTCACAACTTAACATGGGAAAAAGCGTTATACATATATATATATATATATATATATATATATATATATATATATATATATATATATATATATATATATATATATATATATACCTATATATATATATATATATATATATATATCTTTATATATATATTTCTTTTGTGCGTGTGTATGTCACTGAACTCCTCCTAAACGGCTGGACTGAGTTTAATGAAATTTTTTGTGTGTCTTCAGGTGGATTCGAGAATGGTTTAGATTTACAAATGAAAGTTGTAACTTAATTAGTTCTTTCTTAATTAATTTTTAACCGACTCTTATAACAACTTCTCCACCTAGATGGCGTGAGTTGTCGTAAACACGATGTCAGAATTTATTTAATGTTGAAATGAATAATATTATAGTTTTAAAAAATTAAAGAACACGCTTTTATAGAAATGTGAACTAAAAAGCACGAAATATCTATCTTAGTATTAAAATTCAGGGTAGGAGAAAATCGTGTGAGTGACACACCGTAATATTTACATACATTTAAATCTTTAATTAAAATAACTTAGAATTAACAAAAACCATTTTTAAAAAATCTCCCCTAACGGGGATCGAACGCTGGACCTTTATATTCGTAGCGCGGCGCCTTACCTCGACGCCGCATCGTTCACGTAGTGAAAGTATTTTTTTTACAATATAAATTTTTTGTTTGCTCCCAAAGAAAATACAAACAAATATACATACATACATACATACATACAGGTGAAGCTAATAAAAGCGTGTTAAAAATGAATTTTTAACTGTATCTTACGAAGTGTTTAAAATATTTTTTCAAAATTAATATTTTTAGAATCGTAACCGTATCTTACGAAGTGTTTAAAATATTTTTTCAAAGTTAATATTTTAGAATCGTAAACACGATGTCAGAATTTATTTAATGTTGAAATGAAAAATGAATTTTTAACCGTAAGTGTTTAAAATATTTTTCAACGTTAATATTGTTAAAATGTTAAAATTAGTTAAAATGGTATATTCTTTTAAAAAATTCGTCAATATCCGACGGAGTTATTTTATGTTAAAATGAAAAATGAATTTTTAGGCCATTATTATTTGTGCAGATGGAAAATGTACTAAAAGTTTTCCGAAAAATTTCACGATCACAAATGTTGACGGATATCCAATATATCGTCGAAGAATTCCCGATAATGGCGGACAATCTTATCATCTATGACGGTCATCTATGTCAACAACATAGATATTGACATTGATAACCGATGGGTGGTCCCATATTCGCCTCTGCTGAGCAAAACATTCAATGCTCATATTAATGTTCAGTTCTGCAGTTCAGTGATGAGCATCAAATACATTTGCAAGTATGTGAATAAAGGCAGTGATATAACTGTATTTCGAGTTGAAAATACCAATGTGAATGCTCCTCTGGTGAATAACAACGATGAAATAACACTTTACCAAACTGGCCGGTACGTGAGCTCCAATGAAGCTGTTTGGAGTATCTTTGGTTTCCCAATTCATGAACGGGATCCAGCAGTTCTTCATTTAGCCGTCCATCTTGAAAATGGCCAGCGCGTATATTTCACGAGCGAGACAGCGATTGATCGTGCTATAAATCCACCAAAAACTACACTCACCGAATTTTTTGAATTGTGTAATCGTGCGGATGCTTTTGGTGCTTTTGCACGGACATTACTCTATTCAGAAGTACCACGCTATTTCACATGGGCTCCAACAAAAAATTGGATGCCCCGCAAGCAAGGCACGCTGATTGATGCATGTCCCGGTTTATTCAAATCAAACACCATGGAACGAGTATTTACGGCCAATCCAAGGCAGACTGAGTGTTTTTATCTTCGACTGTTATTGGTTAATGTCATCGGCCCTTTGTCATTTCAAGATTTACGTAAAGTGAATGAACAACAGTATCCAACGTATAAAGATGCATGCCTTGCACTCGGCTTGCTGGAAGACGACAACCATTGGGAGTGTATGCTTGCTGAAGTAGGACTGAACTGTACAGCAAAACAAATTCGTCTACTATTCGCTATAGTGTTGACTACATGTTTCTCGGCCCGAGCAGAGACATTATGGGATAATCACAAAGATTCAATGACTAATGATATATTGCATCAACATCGTTCACGGTGCAACGATCTAACGATAGTATTCAGTGACGCTATGTACAATGAAGCATTGATTGCTATTGAAGATCTTTGCATTATCATCGCCAACTTACCACTCAGTCATTTCGGTATGCATTCAACAAATCGAAATGCATCCGATTTAATAAGCACTGAATTGAATCGTGAACTACAATACAATACTGTAGAAATGGCAGCGATTGTTGCTCGCAATGTCCCACTAATGAATGAAGAACAAAGAACCATTTACGACCGCATCATGCTCGCAGTTTTGGCAGGACAAGGTGGATTCTTTTTTTTTTGGGGTGCACCAGGTGGAACTGGCAAAACATTCCTTATTTCGCTAATTCTCGCCGAAATACGATCAAATAATGGCCTCGCATTGGCTGTTGCTTCATCTGGCATTGCGGCAACTTTATTGGATGGATGCAGAACAGCTCATTAATTATTTAAACTGCCACTAAATATTCAAACTAACCCAGACGCAGTGTGCAACATAAAAAAACAATCGTCCATGGCCACAGTGCTGAAATAGTGTAAAATTCTTATCTGGGATGAATGCACTATGGAACACAAACATTCGATTGAGGCATCGAACAGGACATTGAAAGATATATAAAACAACGACAAACTATTTGGCGGCACTCTGTTACTCTTTTCAGGTGATTTCAGACAAGCATTTACCGTTATTCCGTGTTCAACATACGCTGATGAGATCAACGCTTGCTTAAAATCATCGTCATTGTGGCTTAATGTTGAAAAAGTACAACTGAAAGTAAATTTGTGCGTTCAAAAGCTTCAAGATCCATCCGCTGAAACATTCTCAAAACAATTGTTAGATATCGGCGATGGAAAAGTTACTACAGATGAAACTGGATGCATAAAATTACCGACCGATTTCTGCACAATCATTAATTCTCAAGATGCTCTTATTGACCAGATATTTCCCGATGTACACAGACGATACACAAATCATGAGTGGCTGGCAGAAAGAGCAATTTTAGCAGCAAAAAATGTGGACGTCAACGAACTGAATCTCAAGATACAACATTTGTTACCAGGAGACTTGGTGTCATACAAATCTAATGATACAGTTTGCGATGCCATCGAAGCTGTAAATTATCCAACAAAGTTTTTAAACTCATTGGATTTACCAGGCATGCCACCGCATATTTTACAACTGAAGGTTGGATCTCCGGTTATTTTGCTTCGTAATTTGAACCCACCACGGTTGTGCAACGGCAGGCGATTAGTCATAAAAAAATTAATGAAAAATGTTATCGAAGCATTTTAAATGACAAATTCCGAGTTGAAAATATATTACTACTGCGAATTCCTATTATACCCACAGATGTGCCAATTCAATTTAAACGCCCTCAATTTCCAATTAGATTGGCATTTGCAATGACTATCAATAAGTCTCAGGGCCAAACGATGTCTGTCTGTGGCTTAGATTGGAGCACATCATGTTTTTCACACGGACAATTATACGTGGCTCTCGAGTGGGCAAACCATCCAGTTTGTTTGTATTGGCGAAAGATGGGATAACAAAAAATATTGTACACTCTGTTGCATTAAGGGAATGATATTGTTTTTTAGTAATATTGTTATAAGTAGCGATATGTATATAATTTTAAAGTATCAATTTTAATAAATTAAAAAAATAAATGATTGGTGTTTTGTTATTTTTATATTCTTTCACCGTTCACAGCGCTCCATACATCTTCCACTTATATACCACATCCTAACACACTTACAATAAGTTAGTTATTTTTTTCTAGCAAAATATTCTCTAGAAATAATTTATATGACAAAACAACATTTGTCGGGTCAGCTAGTACCTATATATATATATATATAAACTTTTGAACGGAGGGTGGTTTGGGTTCTAGGGGTCATGATCGGTGAAGATATGAAGAAATTTTCCAGAAGTCGTGTCATGAGAACCATTGCAATAGGTAGATCTCCTATAAGGAATCTACCTAAAACGTGCAATGAAGAAAAATATTTTTCCTTTAATTATTCATTTATTTAAATTATATAAAAAAAAAATAAAATAAATAAGTAAATAAAAAGTAGTTAAAATAAAATATTTTAATAATTAAAAATATATCATTATATATTTTTTAATTGAACTTAATACATGTTCCCCTCCTTGAAATTATTCATATATTTTTATATTGTACTTCATTTATATTTATAAAAAAAAAAAAAAAAAAAAAACTGCGAGCAGTCACCGGGATTTGATCTCAGGGCCTTCGTTACACAAACTCAGCGCTCTGTCCTCTACGCCACGCCGTCTTGTTAACGACGCTCTTTCGTTGGTTTTAATGGAAACAGCTAAATCTTTTAGGGTCGTTTTCTCGCTCCGTGGGGGGTTGTTGCAGCAAATTTATACGCCATGCTGTGTTTTAGACCATGTTCTTTAATTTAAGTTTGGTTTGGGTTCAATAGGAATTTTACTCATTCATACTTCCCTTGTAAGACTTGTGAGGAGAAAAAAAAATAATCACTTATCAATTTCGGTAGACTTCCGATGTTATTCCACAATAAATGAACTTTTGAAAGCATTTTGTTATCCTTTACTGTTTAATTTTTTGCTTTATTATTTTTTAATTTGTCAAACATTATTTTACAAGGAATTTTTCAACTCTTAAATGTACTACTTTATTTGTTGGTATAAATGGGTCCGCAGAGTGAAAAGCAGAGTCTTTTAACAATCACAACATTTAATAATATATAGAAAAGTAGAATAACATAATGCGGGCATTTCTTGCCGCTCGCTTAGCAAAGCTTTCTCGTACAGACTCTTATAAACATCTCTCTCTCAGGGAGCGAAGATGCGCCGTTGATTACGTAATACAGTTACGTCACATCTGACGTCATGACAGGTGTTCGCTGGTTAACAGCTGATATGAGAAACATGCATTGACCATTGTTGGTATAAATGGGTCCGCAGAGTGAAAAGCAGAGTCTTTTGAACAATCACAACATTTAATAATATATAGAAAAGTAGAATAACATAATGCGGGCATTTCTTGCCGCTCGCTTAGCAAAGCTTTCTCGTACAGACTCTTATAAACATCTCTCTCTCAGGGAGCGAAGATGCGCCGTTGATTACGTAATACAGTTACGTCACATCTGACGTCATGACAGGTTTTCGCTGGTTAACAGCTGATATGAGAAACATGCATTGAAATCCTTCATTATTATTATAACTATTTTTAAGATGTGTCATTTAAAAACTAATTTCATATCTTCTTTGTTCAATATCTAGGCCTATATTTAATAGGCATTAATTATTATTATATTATATTTTATTTCCGGTGTTATTAATTATATACATTATTATTGTATTTTTAATAAATATAATAATAAGTTGTCATAATGTAGATGATTTAGCAGCCCATATTATTAGACCAACGAACGTAATCTGCGATCAAACCCGGAACTTCCCGTCTATCATCTTCGAGAGCAATATATATCGGTAATTGACAGGGCGTTTATACAGAGGAAATAAACGCTAATTTCGGTATGAAAATGCGGATAAATAATTACAGACTAACGTGGATTCTGTACTAAATATTTTTTTTTTTTTAAATATTATTTTAAATATTTAACAGGCTTCATTAAATAAATATTTTTTGCAAATTAGATTTTTCCAATATTTATATTTACCCTTAGTAACTTATTGATTACTGATAATAAAGATTTTAAAAAGAAATGACACATTTTATGAAAATTTCTTGACTTTAAATAATAAAGGTATAAATAGTAAACATTTATTAGACGAAATATTAACTTTTATAAGGATATTTTTAGCAAAAAATATGAACAATCAGAGCTTATTTGTTACCCACAATTATCTGAATTGCAGCAACTGCCTTTTTCCTAATTTGGCTATTAGTTTAAGGCTTTTATTGACCATTCCCGTGAATGAGCTGCTTTTGGTTGTTGCCAAAAATAGAGCTTCCCCTCCGTCAAGTATCAAAATTATGCTGGCACATATCTCAGACCGTCGCCAATATCCAATAATGCAGTTTAGCGCCACGTTATTCAGCTCAATCCAAATTGTAAGCGTTGACGTCAGCGAATGATCATTTTAAAAATTAAAACGAATCAAAACTCACTCATTCAAATCAAAACTCCATCCAACATGGCTGAAGAGATAAATTCAGCAATGATTAGAATTGAATATGTCACACTAGAAAAACTAAATATAATTTTTTTTTTTTTTTTTTTTTTTAAACTTTTATTAATGTTAAATTAGTAAGAGTTTATTATTGAAATTTGAAATAATTTAAATAGAAATGTTATGCTGTATATATATATGTGTGTGTGTGTGTTTAATTAGTTTGTTTTACTGTTGAAATTTTTATTTATGTTTGACTATGTTTGTAAATAGTCCATGAAGGTTGGAATAGGGGTAGCTCAGAACAATGGTCTACGTGTCCAGTAAGCTAGCCCTGTTATTGGATCCAGGTATATCGATTCATTTTTTTTTTTACTTTCTTCTATATGTAATATAGGGAAAGTATTTTATTCGCGAAAATTTTTGACCTCCGTTTTTTGACGGATCTACACGTTTTGAGATGTCCTGAATACGAATTGATAGTTTTTTAAAAATGTCTGTCTGTCTGTCTGTCAGTCTGTGTGTGTGTCTGTGTGTGTGTCTGTGGTTTCTTGTTTTCACCGTATCTCACGAACCAATGAATGAAATTCAACCAAACTTGGTGTATAGTTGAACCCTGGCGGGGCATTGTGCTGATTAGATTTGGGGATCAATCGCTCTGTAGGTGGCGCTGTGATCGCAAAATTTCGTATTTTTCACCGTATCTCACGAACCAATGAATGAAATTCAACCAAACTTGGTATACAGTTGGACCTTGACATAAACTGGTGCTGATTAGATTTGGGGATCAATAGCTCAACAGGTGGCGCTGTGATCGCATTTTATGCAAACTTTTAACATGGCAGTATAGGACAAAATTTCGTATAAATGTGCATAATGAGAGTTATATTAAACGTGTGACTATAAAATTAATATGAATTATTGATAATAGTAGTAGTTAACTAGGGAAAAAAATTTGCATGTGGGGGCATCGGTTCCCCCCCCCCTCTGGGGGAAGTAAATTTTCAAGATGGGTATCTTTCGAAAGGTCTCGTTGATAATAGCAATAGTTAACTAGGAAAAAAAATTTGTGCATGTGAGGGCATCGGTTCCCCCTTTACTGGGGGGGGGGGGGGAGGACCCCCGCCCCGGGGTGCAAAGTTTCAAGATGGGTATCTTTCGAAAGGTCTCGTCAATACCTTTAAAACGAATGGTTGAACCATAAATCTGGGATAATTTAAAACAAAGTTATCGATTTTTTTTTTTTACTTTTAACGAAAAAAAAAAAAAAAAACTTGGGGGGAAAATCGCTTTTTTTTATTTTTTATTTTATTTTTTTAACGAAATTTAACCAAACTTGGTAATTAGTTGGCCCCCGACATAAACTGGTGCTAATTACATTTGGGGATGAATAGCTCAACAGGTGGCGCTGTGATCGCATTTTATCTAAATTTTTAACATGTCAGTATAGGACAAAATTTCGTATAAATGTGCATAATGAGAGTTATCTTTAACTTGTGTTTGTAAAATTAATATGAGTTATTAATAATAGTAATAGTTAACCAGGAAAAAAATTCTGTGCATGTGGAGGCATAAATTTTGAAGATGGGTATCTTTCGAAAGATCTCGTCAATACCTTTAAAATGAATGGTTGAACTATAAATCTGTGATAATTTAAAACAAAGTTATCGATTTTTTTTACTTTTAACAAAAACAAACAAACAAAAAAAAAAAAAAAAACCTTGGAAAAAAATTGTTTTTTTTTTTTTTTTTTTTTTAATATTGTTACTGATTGAATATGCATTACTTTTAACAAAAAAAAAAAAACCTTAGAAAAAAAAATAGTAATTTTTTAAAAATATTGTTACTTATTGAATATGTATCGGAAAATATAGAAGAAAGTCTTGTGGTGGCCACAACATACTAGTTCTTTATAAAATACAAACCGTTAAACTTTTTAAGATTTTAACTACCCTGTAATTTTCCTGCGTATAAAACGCAGATATGTTAAAACGGTTTAACTCTTCAAATTTTAATGTAGAGACAAATCTATTTTCAAACGGGGTTTTGTCTCGTACTAATCTACTCTTCTGGTGCAAAACCGATTTATCTGACCTGTGGATTGTACGCAGGGGAATACGATATATTTCGGTAACTTGCAGAAACAGTAACTTTCAGTAGTACAAAACCATATTAATTTGTACACGGTCAATTATCATCAGTAAATATAAAAGTCACTCCTGTTGAAGGTGGTCCTGCAATTTAAAATTGTATGTATCAAAAAGCAAAAAGATTTTTTAAGAAGACAAACCAACATATCCCCATCTTTAAGAAAATTAGCGTTCATTGATAACCCTCGCACCAAACATTGAAAAGTGTGGTAGAAATCGGGTTTATTACGGGTTATCTGGAGAACAATTCAAATAATTTTCATAAAAACTTAATAATAAGGCTGCTTTGGGACGACAAACACATCTGATTTATTTTCACCTTCTAGAAAATTAGCTTTCGCTGTTAACTTTTTCCCTTCTATTAAAAAAATTAACTGAAACTTGGTTGTCTTGGAAGTGGCTCTAACGATTTTGGTAAAAACATAGATTTTAGTGTTTTTTGAGTTGACAAATCCGTCTGGCTTAATTTCATCTTCACGAAAATTAGCGTTCTTTGTATATTCTTTTCCGCTCACCAATAAAATCTGGCAGAAACTTGGTTTTTGCAGAAATAAATCGAACAATTAAAAAAAAAAAAAAACATAGAATTAAGTTTTTTCCCCCCTTCTAGAAACCTATCTGACACATTCTCATCTCGAGGAAAGTTGGTGTTCACTGCTGTGTTAAACCTCACTCCACCGTGGCAAAATATAGCTAGAATTTGGTTTTCTCGGAAACTGCTCGAACGATTTTGATAAATATTTAATGTTTGGAGGTATTTCAGATGACAATTCAAATTGATTTTTCTTCAACTTAAGGAAAGTTAACTTTCACAATTAGCCTTGACTCCACTTGTTGCAAACTTTCTAGGAAATTGCTTTAACGGTATTAATAAAAACTTAGCATAAAGGGATTTTTGAGATGAGAAACCCATCTGATTTACCCTTATCTTTATAATAATTAGAGTTTACTGTTAATCTACATTTCGCATGTAGCAAAATATGGAAACTATTTGAATAAGTTTGATAAAAATTTAGATTTAGAGGAATTTTGAGTTTAAAATTGTAAGCACAAATCTGATATTCTCGTTAGCAAATTTAGTATATTTACCGATAACCTGTGCTTCCCCCCAAAAAATGGCAAAAACTTCTTCTTTTTTTAAAATTTTTTTTTAGTTTTTTCTTTTTCTCTTAAAAGTTCTCAAATGATTTTGATAAATATTTAGAGTTGTGTATTTTTGAAATAACATTTCGATTTGAAATAACCCTGATCTTCATTGTAATTAGCGTTCACTGCTAAATTGCATATCACCCGGGAGAAATACGGCATAAACTTTGTTTTGTTAGAAATTGCTGGAACGATTTAAATAAATAAAAAAAGTTTATTTTTTAGATGAAAACGGTCATTTATCTGCTTCTTCAGAAAAGTTAGCCGTCACTGCTCTAGAATAATATACAGCAGAAATCGTGTCTTCTAGGAAACTGTTTGAACGATTTTGATAAGAAAATATAGTTAGTGATTTGATATGATAATTCGATTTATTTGCATAGATGCCACGTCTCTCGTTTTTCAAGGGAGACTTCAAGCCGGAAAATTTTTATAGTTGTTTTCGGTAATATTAATCGTCGAATATATATATATATAACATATTCCATTTAAAAATAATGGTGTCAATTCTGATTTAAAAGTTAAAATTGTTGGCTGCTATGAATTCGCCTTATCTCCAGAAAATTACCTTTCAGTAGTAACCTGCGCTCTACCCTGGGCAAACAAATAATAACAGGGGTCAAATTACCTAACATGCAAAACCCCTGAAAATTGTTACTTGCAAGCAAACAGGGAAGACTTATCAGTGATATATCATATGACTACCTATAATAAGTGATATTTGCAGAGTTTTTAATGCATTACAAAGCAAATTAAGCATTCAAAATGAGAAATTTCCACAGAAACAATATAATTTAACATGAAACTCTGAGACAGCAAGATTTTCAAGAACCCTGATTTCAGGAGTAACCCCTGAAAAGTTTCACCCCGGTAATTAATATAATTATCTAAAAACAAATCACTGTATATACACTACGAATAATTTTTACGATGAGACGATAATCCAGGTACTTTTTCGTACATGATGAAATTTGAGTGATTTTGATAAATTATAATTAGACAAATAGAAAATGAAATTACAAAAAATAATTTATTAATCACAAGTTTCTACATATATGAACAAAAATATCTATGATTAACAATGCAAATACAGAAAAAAGTAATGTTTTATCTTTGAAAGTATGTACAAAAGTTTAGAAGTATCTTCTCTCCGCGGTTGTGCGCTATTGCCCATCATAAACTTTAAACTCTTCTTGAAATCTTCTCTTGAAAAGATGTATAAAAATTAAGCCTAGAAATATAGAAAAAAAACATGAAAATTGGTATGAAAATGCTAATTAAATTCTACTATAAAAAGCGAATGATTAAATAAATTTAAAGCAAATTTCATTTAATTATTGCATTTAAGTAATACACTAGCTTTTGCCGCTTGTTTTTATTCGTGGCGAGTTTGCTAAATAAAATAAAAATAAAAATAAATATAAAAAATTATTTAAAATTTAAAAGATGGACTTAAAATATATATATCTTTATATATATATTTCTTTTGTGCGTGTGTATGTCACTGAACTCCTCCTAAACGGCTGGACTGAGTTTAATGAAATTTTTTGTGTGTCTTCAGGTGGATTCGAGAATGGTTTAGATTTACAAATGAAAGTTGTAACTTAATTAGTTCTTTCTTAATTAATTTTTAACCAACTCTTTCAACAACTTTTCCACCTAGATGGCGTGAGTTGTCGTAAACACGATGTCAGAATTTATTTAATGTTGAAATGAATAATATTATAGTTTTAAAAAATTAAAGAACACGCTTTTATAGAAATGTGAACTAAAATGCATGAAATATCTATCTTAGTATTAAAATTCAGGGTAAGAGAAAATCGTGTGAGTGACACACCGTAATATTTACATACATTTAAATCTTTAATTAAAATAACTTAGAATTAACAAAAACCCTTTTTAAAAAAATCTCCCTTAACGGGGATCGAACGCTGGACCTTTAGATTCGTAGCGCGGCGCCTTACCTCGACGCCGCATCGTTCACGTAGGCCTACTATTTTTTTTACAATATAAATTTTTTGTTTGCTCCCAGAGAAGTTACAAACATACATACATACATACAGGTGAAGCTAATAAAAGCGTGTTAAAAATGAATTTTTAACCGTATCTTACGAAGAGTTTAAAATATTTTTTCAAAATTAATATTTTTAGAATCGTAACCGTATCTTACGACGTGTTTAAAATATTTTTTTCAAAGTTAATATTTTAGAATCGTAAACACGATGTCAGAATTTATTTAATGTTGAAATGAAAAATGAATTTTTAACCGTAAGTGTTTAAAATATTTTTTCAACGTTAATATTGTTAAAATGTTAAAATTACTTAAAATGGTATATTCTTTAAAAAATTCGTCAATATCCGACGGAGTTATTTTATGTTAAAATGAAAAATGAATTTTTAGGCCATTATTATTTGTGCAGATGGAAAATGTACTAAAAGTTTTCCGAAAAATTTCACGATCATAAATGTTGACGGATATCCAATATATCGTCGAAGAATTCCCGATAATGGCGGACAATCTTATCATCTATGGCGGTCATCTATGTCAACAACATAGATATTGACATTGATAACCGATGGGTGGTCCCATATTCGCCTCTGCTGAGCAAAACATTCAATGCTCATATTAATGTTCAGTTTTGCAGTTCAGTGAAGAGCATCAAATACATTTCCAAGTATGTGAATAAAGGCAGTGATATGGCTGTATTTCGAGTTGAAAATACCAATGTGAATGCTCCTCCGGTGAATAACAACGATGAAATAACACTTTACCAAATTGGCCGGTACGTGAGCTCCAATGAAGCTGTTTGGCGTATCTTTGGTTTCCCAATTCATGAACGGGATCCAACAGTTCTTCATTTAGCCGTCCATCTTGAAAATGGCCAGCGCGTATATTTCATGAGCGAGACAGCGATTGATCGTGCTATAAATCCACCAAAAACTACACTCACTGAATTTTTTGAATTGTGTAATCGTGCGGATGCTTTTGGTGCTTTTGCACGGACTCTATTCAGAAGTACCACGCTATTTCACATGGGCTCCAACAAAAGTGGATGCCCCGCAAGCAAGGCACGCCGATTGATGCATGTCCCGGTTTATTCAAATCAAACACCTTGGAACGAGTATTTACGGTCAATCCAAGGCAGACTGAGTGCTTTTATCTTCGACTGTTATTGGTTAATGTCATCGGCCCTTTGTCATTTCAAGAGTTACGTAAAGTGAATGGACAACAGTATCCAACGTATAAAGATGCATGCCTTGCACTCGGCTTTCTGGAAGACGACAACCAGTGGGAGTGTATGCTTGCTGAAGTAGGACTGAGCTGTACAGCAAAACAAATTCGTCTACTATTCGCTATAGTGTTGACTACATGTTTCTCGCCCCGAGCAGAGACATTATGGGATAATCACAAAGATTCAATGACTAATGATATATTGCATCAACATCGTTCACGGTGCAATGATCTAACGATAGTATTCAGTGACGCTATGTACAATGAAGCATTTATTGCTATTGAAGATCTTTGCATTATCATTGCCAACTTACCACTCAGTCATTTCGGTATGCATTCAACAAATCGAAATGCATCTGATTTAATAAGCACTGAATTGAATCGTGAACTACAATACAATACTGTAGAAATGGCAGCGATTGTTGCTCGCAATGTCCCACTAATGAATGAAGAACAAAGAACCATTTACGACCGCATCCTGCTCGCAGTTTTGGCAGGACAAGGTGAATTATTATTTTTTTTTTTTTGGGTGCACCAGGTGGAACTGGCAAAACATTCCTTATTTCGCTAATTCTCGCGGAATAACGATCAAATAATGGCATCGCATTGGCTGTTGCATCATCTGGCATTGCGGCAACTTTATTGGATGGATGCAGAACAGCTCATTCATTATTTAAACTGCCACTAAATATTCAAAATAGCCCAGACGCAGTGTGCAACATAAAAAAACAATCGTCCATGGCCACAGTGCTGAAATAGTGTAAAATTCTTATCTGGGATGAATGCACTATGGAACACAAACATTCGATTGAGGCGTCGATTGAAAGATATAAAAAATAACGACAAACTATTTGGCGGCACTCTGTTACTCTTTTCAGGTGATTTCAGAGAAGCACGTCCCGTTATTCTGCGCTCAACATACGCTGATGAGATCAACGCGTGCTTAAAATCATCGTCATTGTGGCTTAATGTTGAAAAAGTACAACTGAAAGTAAATTTGTGCGTTCAAAAGCTTCAAGCTGAAACATTCTGAAAGCAATTGTTAGATATCGGCGTTGGAAAAGTTGCTACAGATAAAACTGGATGCATAAAATTACCGACCGATTTATGCACAATCATTGATTCTCAAGATGCTCTTATTGACCAGATATTTCCAGATGTACACAGATGATACACAAATCATGAGTGACTGGCAGAAAGAGCAATTTTAGCAGCAAAAAATGTGGACGTCAACGAATTGAATCTCAAGATACAACATCTGTTACCAGGAGACTTGGTGTCATACAAATCTAATGATACAGTTTGCGATGCCACCGAAGCTGTAAATTATCCAACAAAGTTTTTAAACTCATTGGATTTACCAGGCATGCCACCGCATATTTTACAACTGAAGGTTAGATCTCCGGTTATTTTGCTTCGTAATTTGAACCCACCACTGTTGTGCAACGGCACGCGATTAGTCATAAAAAAATTAATGAAAAATGTTATCGAAGCCATGATTTTAAATGACAAATTCCGAGGTGAAAATATATTACTACTGCGAATTCCTATTATATCCACAGATGTGCCAATTCAATTTAAACGCCCTCAATTTCCAATTAGATTGGCATTTGCAATGACTATCAATAAGTCTCAGGGCCAAAGGATGTCTGTCTGTGGCTTAGATTTGAGCACATCATGTTTTTCACACGGACAATTATACGTGGCTCTCGAGTGGGCAAACCATCCAGTTTGTTTGTATTGGCGAAAGATGAGATAACAAAAAATATTGTACACTCTGTTGCATTAAGGGAATGATATTGTTTTTTAGTAATATTGTTATAAGTAGCGATATGTATATAATTTTAAAGAATCAATTTTAATAAATTAAAAAAATACATGATTGGTGTTTTGTTATTTTTATATTCTTTCACCGTTCACAGCGCTCCATACATCTTCCACTTATATACCACATCCTAACACACTTACAATAAGTTAGTTATTTTTTTCTAGCAAAATATTCTCTAGAAATAATTTATATGACAAAACAACGAAACAACGTTTGTCGGGTCAGCTAGTATATATATATATATATATATATATATATATATATATATAAGATCTTTTAAAATATTAAGATGTCATGTAAAGATAAAACTTGCACTTTATACTATAAAGTAGAATAATTTCAGGACATTTAAAATTTTCTGTACAAGTTGAACATATAAAATACCTCAGTTTATAATGCGGTAATACGACCTAAAATGTGTTTTATTTTACGAAAACTTGGAGTTATGAACAAACTTAAAAACTAGTATATTGTGGCCACCACATGACTTTCGTCTATATCATCCTATAGAAATTCACTCAGTACAAATAATTTATTAAAATTATTATTTATTAAAAATATCTTCCGTGATCAATGCAGATGATTTTAAGTCAAGAGAAGTATAAGACTAAATATCCAAAGAAAGTTAATTTTATTCGCCATATGATATATATAAAAAGAAAATGCTTTTTTTTTTTTTCAATTCTTTCTTTCTTTCTTGTTCTTTTTTTTAAATGAAAAAAATCGATAGCTATATTTTAAATTATCACATATCGATGGTTCAACTATTTCTTTTAAAGATATTATACATTTTTTGAAAGATATCCATAATGAAAATTTGCCCTGCTATCGGGGTGGGGACTCCCCCCAGGGGGTAAGCGATGCTCTTACATATGCAAAAATATTTTCCCAGTTGACTACCTCTATTATAAATATTTCTTTTTAAATTCATAATGCTTATTAAAAGATGATTCTCTTTATGCACATTTATATGAAATTTTGTCCTATACCGCCATGTTAAACATTTAGAAAAAATCGGAATAGCAATGTCACTTTTTCGACAATTTTCACCAAAAGTTGATAGACGCTAGTTTATGTCAAGGTGCAACAACATATCCAAATGTATGAAATTCAATGCAGTAGTTCCTGAGATACAGTTGCCACAAGATTTTGTCACACACACAGACCGACAAATAGATAGACATTTTCTAAAAATGAAAAATCGTGTTCTAGACCTTTCAAAACCCGAGGTCGAAAATTTTTACGAAACCTATACTTTCTTGTATTGAATATAGAATAAAGTAATTTTAGTATTTAAAAATGAAGTATAGTAGAAAAATAATCATAATTTTTATTTTCCGGATAAAGATTTTTCTTCTTTCTCATCGTTATGTTTGAAAAGAAAATAACAGCCCGCAGAAAAATATTTTGATAACATTCTTATAAAGCGGGAAAAATTATAGAAATAAGTGTTAGGATCGCACGTGTGACAATTTATCACCTTATATTGATAGTATCAATCTTTCGTAATTAATTATAATTAAATTAGATAAGTAATAGTACAAAGTAACAACAACAACAACAAAAAAAAAAAAAAAAAAAAAAAAAAAAAAAAAAAAAAATCAGGCACTACTTTTTTATTGAATTAAAAATCATTTTTAAACTTATATTTAAATTTTAAATTTAAGTTTATTTGAAAAAATATGGACATAAAATTTCCTCTTAACGTTTTCTATAGTGATGATTCAAACAGGATTATGTTCAAAAGGATTAAAAAACCAAATTAAAATAAAGTAAAATACAAAAAATCTGGAGTGACTCCACTCGACGTTCTGAACATTAAGTAATTAACGGTTGTAAATAAATTAAACTAGGAGAAGTCGTTAAATAAACAAAAATGAAAATTATAATAGTTTGAGTATTTTTATCCATATAGCATACTGTTTAATTTTACGTTATTGCACATCAAATGCATTGAGTCTATAGATCATAATGATAAAGGATATTTCGTTGTGTCCCTGTAAAATTCTATAAGTGTTAGATTCACCAAAATTTATACAGTTCGTTCGATGGTAACCTATAACATGTGTGTAAATTTTCAGCTCATTCGAATAAGGCCTTTAGACGCTATCGCAATTTAAACATTTTGGGCCCATAGCCCATAATGTTAAAGAATATTTCTTTGTGTCCCTCAAAAAAAAAAAAAAATACTGTAAGAGCAGATTCCTCAAAATCTATACAGTTCATGCGACTGTGGCCAATAACATGCGTGAAAATTGTTTGCTCAATTGAAGTAGGTGTTTGGACGCTATCGCACTTTAAAAAATTTTGTACCCCTAGACCATAATGATAAAGAAATTTTCTTTGTGATCCTGTAGAAAACTATAATTGCTAGATCTCCCAAAATCAATAGGTTTCGTTCTATGGTGACCTATAACATACGTACCAATGTTCAGCTCACTTGAACAAAGCGTTTAGACGCTATCGTGTTTACTCACACACACACACACACACAGACATACATAATCATAAAAATAGTGAAAATGAACTGAAAATGTATGGAAACCACAAAATATCAAAATCAGATTTTGACATGATTACAATACTTTCCTTACATATGTATGTTCGGAAAGTATAAAAGGAGAAAGGAAGATATGTAAAAAAAAAAAAAAAAAAAAGCCAAAATAAAATTTCTAACAGTAGTTTTCATTTTTACTTTCTCTTACCCATAAGGTAGAGAAAGTATTGTTTTTGGGTCAAATTTTCGAACGCGAGATTTTGTTATATTTACACGTTTTGAGGTCCTCTGAATACGAAAATCATGTTTTTAGCAAATGGTCTGTGTGTCTCTGTGTGTGCGTGTCTGTCTGTTATCAGCATATCTCAAAAACAAATTATGGCAGAAAGTTCAAACTTGGTATTCTAAATGTGTATCATATAGGGATGCTAAAGTAAGCTTTTCGTTAAGATCAAGCAAATGGTTCATGTACAGGGACAATCAAGAGAATTCTAATACATTACGTCTATAGGGGAAATTGCAGGTAAGTAGAGTTTAACGTCTATAGACTGCACTAAACCAAATGAAACGAACATATATTTTTTGTAATAGAGATAGTTAACTGGGAAAAAAAATTTTTGTGTATGTAGGAGCCTCGCCAGAAAAAAAAAAAAAAAAAAAAAAAAAAAAATCGTATTTATTTATTTTTATTTTTATTTTTTTTAAATATTGAGAGTAAAATGGACTTTTTTTTGGATATTTAGCGTTACACTACCTCTCTAATATGGAAATCGTCTGCATTATCATAAAAAATATTGTTTTTAAATAATAATTTTAATAAATTATTTTTAGAAAACAGAATTATTTTTTAATAACCGAATTAAATTCTATACAAATGTAGGTGCATTAATGAAACGGGGGGTTGAGGGGGGCTTTAGCCCCCCTCACACAGAACTAATTATCGTATAAAACTCTTCTGTAGCCTAATTTGAATTGTTTAGCATAGGTTTACATGACAGTTCTCGTTATCTTACCTCTTAATCTGCAACCTGTATTTATAGTATTAAATTTCAGGGTAAGAGAAAGTCGTGTGAGTGACACACCAGATTATTAAAGTATTTTTTGCTGTAAAAGAAAAAATGTTTAAGTTTTTTATGTGTTTCCATAGAAAATACATGGAAAATAAAATCATTTTTAAAAATAGAAAACAAGTCCTTCTGGCTTAATAAGAAATTTATTTCTTTATTTATCTCAAATGATCACCATTTTAAAACAATATGGCAGATAAATTAATTTAATAACTCTTTTGCGACCTTCCCAGCTGGAAAAAAAAAAAAAAAAAAAAAAAAACTGCACAAAACTACAAATAATCTGAAGGTATTTGGAACAATAGAAAGTTTAATGAAAAAAAAAAAAATTCTTTCTTTCAAACTGCACAAATTTATTTTAAACAGCAGTTATTCGTCAGATTTTATGATTTTTGCTCCAAATAACTTTATCTGCAGATTTTTCTGCAGTTTTTTTTTTTTTTTTTTTTTTTTTTTTTTTAGCTGGGTTTATGCTATCTATGTACGCTTTTAATTATTTAAGGGGTAGATTGTTCAGACCAATGATATACAACCATTGCAGACGAGAGTCAATGAATTACTGGAATGTCAGTTTTACAGCTTTGTCAGAATTGAATTGTCTTCCTGTTAAAACGATGTCCAAATTTCTTTGGAAGTCAGTGGGGTCTTCAGAGTATGGAGGTTAGTGAAGAAGTTCTAACTCCTATCCCTGTAGTTTTTCCACAGTCATTTGTGCAGTGTGTGGTCTAGCGTCATCATACAATAAGATAGGAGTCGATATGCTGACCAATCTAGGCTTTTTTTCTTTAGTTTTTGCTACATTTCGTCCATTTGGTTGCAGCCCATTTCTGCTGTAATCGATGATCCAGATTTCATGAAATCATTATGGTTTACACTTGCGCTAAATCACCAAACTCTCACCATCAGCTTCTTTTGATGAATGTTATGCTTTGGTGTGTTTTTGTGATTCATCCTTGTTTAACCACTGTGCTTAACATTTGCGACTGTCATAATCGATCTATTTCTCCTCACAAGTGACAATTCGATTCAAATAAGTTGTTTTGTGATGAGAAAGCAATATATGCTTTTGTTTCTGCTTATTATTTAATTAATGTGGAAACCACTTATCCAACTTTTTCACTTTACCGATTTAAGTTAATTGATTTTATATAACTTGTTTTCTAATATCAAACTTCAATGATAATTCATAGGCACTCTGAGATGGGTGAGACTCAATAGTAACCTTTAGTTCTTCATTATTGACTATTGATTTCAGGCAACGGCATGGTTGATTTGTGAACTCTTAATAACCTGTACAAAATTTGGCGAACCAATTTGGTACTGTTTGCTGTGTAGTAACACAGAGCCAAGTACACTATTAATGTTTTGGGTGGTCAGCGATGCTGTGATCCCACGTAAGAACTCATAGTTTATAATAGCGAGACTTTCTGACCATTTCATTTTGAATAAAATTAAGATTACAATTTTTTTTTTTTTTTTTTAATACAGATGAGATGTTAACTTTCCAAAAAAAAAAAAGTGGAATGGCAAAATATTAAGAAAATGCCGAATGAAAGCTGTTAATGGTGACAATATTATTAACTACAACAAGTTTGATTCTTGACAACCTGATACATACCGAGTTTCATGCAAATCACCAATAAAAACTTTTTAAACCCCTTATTCGAATATTATTGTAATAATTATAACTTGTTTTAGTATTAGAATAATTAGTCTTTAAAACTTTTTAAACGTCATTTAATTCATAAATTCTGCAAGAATTATTTTGAAAGTTTATAGCAAGTTTAATTTTATAGAAAAGATTTTGTTTTGGTGTAATAAATAATAAATAATATATTTAGATAAAAGATTGCATGCATGAGTAATTTGGATAATAATACTGCGTGATTCATACAAAGCTATTTGATTGTTATAAAGCTGGCTTGATACAACAGTAACCTATATGTTTTGTTAGTAAAACTAATTACTTTTGCTTAAGTAAACTGGAGCATTCATTACCTTAATTAATTGGTACTTTCATTTCTTTTCTAAGCTTGTTAGATTTTACTTATTTTAACATCATTAAAAAATAGTTTTATTTTGTTTTTAGCGCAAGATGTATTTAAACAAGGATAAAAAGAAAAGAATTTCAAATTTTTTTACAAGTTACGTATCATTTTCAGAAATAACACAATCAACCAATTATGCAAAATATAGTATAACCTTCTTGAATAGTTAATAATTTTTAAAAGATTATATATAGTTTACTGTGTTTATTGTATAAAAATAATATCTGGGAGACACATAATCTATTTCAATACGCCGTAATAGCAATAGTTGACATATTTGCAGTATTCATATATTTTATACGTTTATGAAATGGAGTAATTTCCTTAAAGAGTTAGCAAATTTCTATTAATGTCTATTACATTAATTACAGTCTTTGGACTCCGTATTTTAAAGCATAGATTTAATTATTAATATTAAAATTAAACAATTTTTTACAGAGTTTTTTTTTAATCTCAAGGAATAAATACACAATATTTCCCACATTTTATTTTCCACGTCTTCATCATCAGTGCGACCGTTACATATTATGCGTAGCATTAATTAACCCATTAGTAGTTGCTAGTTGGTTCGACTTGCCGCCCACCTCTTCAGTTTTTATTGAGCAGCCACCAAAAAATTTTAGAAGTGGCATTTGAAATACGTAAAAGGTGAATCGACTCGAATAATCATCGATTGTGTATATCAAATGCCACTTCTAAAAATTTTTGGTGGCTGTTGAAGAAACGCTGTCGAAATGGGCGGCGAATCGACCAACTAGCGACTACTAACGGGTTAATAAATAATATAGCCGATAACTGTGTATATACACAGTATAAACTATAAATACAAGTGAATTAACAATAGAGCCTTTATTATTGAGAACTGTAAATTAAGAGGAAAATGAGAGAACAAAGTGTTTTATTTATGGTAAATAATAAGCTATAAATTTTGTTTAATAAAATTTCGCTGTAACACAACCATCAAGTATAATAATGTACTTAATGGTAAATTAACTAAACGAAAATCAAATCATAAATAAATATAAATGTTGCTGATAAACAGAAAAATAATTCTTGTCAATGATCTAATAAATTAAAATCATTAAATTCCATTAAAAACAAAATGGTACGATATAAATTAACTATTGAAATTTTATTCATTTTAAAAAAATCTAGAGTGACTTAAATTTTTTTTCAAGAATGTTAGCAATTACAATGTTTTCCTTATTATAAGGGTATTTCAGAGAGCATAGTTGAATAATTAAAAACACTTAATATCTTTGCCTCTATTAAATTCCAACTACGTATTAGTATTTTTCTCCTCCTAAAAGTACTGGTGTTATTTATTGTATCTTTTGTAAAACCAGCAAATTTACATATATAGTTGAAACTGGCAGAATCGGTGATATCAAAATCAAAGAAAATAAACGAGCATGTAAATCTGGTGACATTAAATCTAAATTTGTTTTACGGTTTAAACATGTATGATTCGTGAATCTTTCTGTCTTTACAAAGCTACAACCCTGTCCCTTGAATGAAGCTAAAATGGTATCTTCGGAATATCTAAATCTATTTTCACATGTAATAAATGATAACTATTGTACTTGTGACGTATAGACACTGATGAAGGACAATTTACAGCTGAAACGCCTGTCTTGTTTTAATGTTATTAAAATTTGATTATATATATTTTTTTATTGCAAATAAATATCTCATTTTAAATGTTGTTTTAATTCTATACTTCTTATATTATTACTTATTTTCTTCTTTAAGCACAATTTAATGTGAATTTGGGGCAAAAGTAAAATGCTAATTGCTAGAATTCATTAGACTAATTGTCTAATTTCACTATTGTCAGTGTGAGATTGAGTCACTTTACCAACCTAACAAAAAAGTTTTCTCAACAGCCACCATACGTAGCAAATCAACATCCATTAACCTTTTAAAAGCATATGCCAACATACAAAGCATCTCCAAATTTCCCTTAAATGGTATTTCGACACGAAACGTGATGAAAATGATCATGTTTTATTGATATAAACACAGGAAGCGTAGTAACTGATGTACTAAATTTATGTATGTAAGTCACATTCTTCTTGTTGATTTAAATATTGAGATGCATTCACTGATGGAGAATAAGAAATTGTGAAATATTTATAAGTAACACTATGCTAAAATAAGTTATAAAGGATGTGCAAAGAGAGGAAATTTCACATGAAAAATTCACAGACATACACTCATGTTTGTGAAAATTGCAACATCAAGAAGGAATGCTAAGATAAGAATGATATTTATCGGGCACATACATTATATTAGGAAGAATAACTGATTAAATTTTGAGGAAATTTTGAGTAATATATCCTGAGAAAACAGTACATAAAGCTGCGACCTCTAGGAGTAATAATTTCACTTATCTGTCTAGGCATTGAATTAAACAGCGATTGCGTGACATATTAAGGTACAGCACTTCATGAAGCTTCAACAGGATGCCACGGTTCATAAACCGTAGTTACTGGTGAGTGCTGGCGAGCCACTAGCTTTTCAACGATTAAACAGACATTTTCACTGGTGCGAGATCAGGAGAATGCGCTGGCCGGAGCAACGGTTGAACACAGTCTCTATCGAGAAAGGTCCGGACAATTCAGAAAACTTGCGGTCGTGCATTATCCTGCTTAAATGTTGTGCTGCGGAAGCCTGGAATATAGGGCAGAGTGGCGGGCCTTAACTCACCAGAAATTTAATGGCTACTACTCAGAGTGCCGGAAATGCGAACAAGAAGTAATCGAGACGCATATCCAACAGGACCCCAGTGATGGACAGTGTGACGATATCGAATTCCAGCTGGTAATGCGGATTATTCACAATGCTGTTAAAGGTATCAGTGATGCAGTTTAGAGGGTAATCAAAATTTTGGTAGCCGCATACTGGGCTACAACCTGGAGTGATGGTATGTGGTAACATTGGATGCACGTCTCGATAAACTGTTGTTTTCATTCCCGCCACTCCGAATACCCGTCATTACATTTTTGACAAGTGTCCCATCGCTCTGCCCTATATTCATAGCCTCCGAAGCGCAATATTTAAGCAGGACAACACACGATCGCAAGTTGTCCGTATTGTCCAGACCTTCCTTGATGCAGAATATGTTCGACTGTTGCTCTGCCTAGCGTGTTCTTCTGACCTTGCACTAAGGAAAATGACTATTTAATCGTTGAAAAGCGACTGCCCCCCCCTTCACCACTCACCAGTAACTACGATCGATGAATTGTAACATTGTGTTGAAGCTCCATGAAGTGTTCTACCCGTACATGTCATCAAATCGCTTTTTAAGTCAATGCCTAGGCATATAAGTGCTGTCATTGCTCACAGAGGTCACTGCTTTATGTACTGTTTTCTCAGTACATATTACTCCAAATTTTCTGAAATTTTAATAAATTGGTCTTCCTACTGTAATGTATGGGCCCAATATATATCATTCTGATATTCGTATTCATTCTTGGTGTTGCAATTTTCACAAACATGAGTGTATATAAGTTACAACACACTATCGGTAAACTTGTCCTTTTTAAGTAAGCTTTTCCAGGGGTCCTTTTTTTTGTAAGTCTTTTTCTGGTTAGCACCTTGGCTCTCAGTTGCAAGTTTTGTGTTATAATTCTCGTTCAGATATAAATGTTCGTAGTGGTTTGGAATTAACCTTAAGCCGTAGGTCCTAATGTAATGAAACTTAAGGGGATTTGGCACCACTGCCGGCAGCACTAAAGTAGGTTTCATATAAAAGTTTATATTTCGATTTAATACTTATCAATTGAACTGTATTAGTTTTGTTCAATAAAATATATATTCAGGAAACAGTTCTTATGCTTTTTGATTCATTTTTTACAGTTTTGAAATCTTAAAACTCTGTCTTCTCAGTTTGCCTTTTTTCATGATGTCATGATCTTCAAAAGGATTAAACTTCTATAGATAATTAATAAATTACTTAATAATTTTTTAGATGTTTAATAGAACGTACTTAAAATAACAAGGGATGGGTTTTGAAATTTACAGATTAGTTTTTAAGAAAAAAATAAAAATAAAAAGTATATTTCTAAGTTAAAAATTTGGAAGGGGAAAAAAAAAACAAAAAAAAAAAAAAACATGATTTTTGTTAGATTTTTAGTTTTATAATTTTTCTTTTAACGATATTGCAAAATCCATCACTAATTCTTTTAGGCAGGTTCTACTGAACATCCAAAAAGAAATATTAAGCATTTTCTTAAATATCTGTAGAAATTTAAACATTTTGAAGATCATGTCTTTATAAAAAAGTGCAAACTGAGAAAACTCAATTTAAAGATTTCATATTTCTAAAAAAACATATAGAAAACCATAAGAAATGTTACCTTAACAAACGTCATAGGGTTTAATTTATATATATTAAATTGAAATAAAAGCTTTTATATGAAACATTCTTCAGAGGACATGCCCTCAAATTTGCCAAGTTCAATCGTGTGCAAAAAATGATCGTAAAGCAACATGAAACCAATCTAATCTCTTTTTGTAACTTTGCAAATTTCACATTTCATACATACGTTCTTTTAAATTTTGATGCAGTTCTCAGTACACATTTAAAAAAATTTTACTTTCTCTTACTTTATGTATGATAGAGAATGTATTGTTTTTGGATCGAATTTTCGAAACTGAGATTTTGTTATATATACATGTTTTGAGGTCCTCTGATTCCAAAAAAACATGTTTTTAGCGGTTGGTCTGTGTGTGTTTGTGTGTGTGTCTGTTACCAACGTATCTCATGAACAAATTGTAGAAGGAAGTACAAACTCAGCATTCTAAACCTCTATCATATAGTAATTCTACACTAAACTTTTCGCCGAGATCAAGCCAATAGTTCAGGTACAGGGACATCCAAGAATATTCAAATACGTTACGACTATGAGGAAATGTCTAGTAAATACAGTGTAACATCTAAAGTCTGACCTATACAAAATGGAATGAACACATTTTTTTATATGCATAAAAGCGTATTTTGTGCAGATTGTGATATGGAAATTAGTCATCATTGGTTTACAGGGCTACTCAAAGTATTTGGATATAATAAGGCTATACTTGGAAGTTGCTGGAAGATTATTTCTTTTTGTGTTAGGTGTTTTTCTTATAAAACTGAATTTAAGTACACAGTGTGATGTGAATGTTGTTTATAGATAATATATAGGGCTATCCAAAATTACGCTAAACGTTCTTTTCTGTCGAATGCAATTGATGAAAATGCTTTGCTACATTTTACTAAAAAGAATCATATTCAAGCTATAAATAAAGTATTTTTTGATACTCTAGTTTTATCTAAGTTTTTGTTTTTGTATAATATCATGTTTTGAGGGCCTCTGAATACGAAAATCCAGTTTTTAGCAGTTGATCTGTTTATAAATCTGTATCGGCACCATTTAAAAACAAATATCTGCAGAAAATGCAAATTTAGTATTTTGAAGTTCGTTTTAGATTACCACTTGAAAGATTTGATCAATACTGGCAAGTTTGAAGACAGATTAATAACAGCCTTGAAAAATAAATAATTAAATAATAAATGTAACCACTATAGTTGGACGGGGATTGAAGGGACGATAGCCCCCCTCACACAGAATTATATGCCAAGAAAAACTGTTGCTAAACCTATTAGTTTATTATCTTACCTATTAATCTTACGGCTTAATCTGTAATCTATCTCTATAGTAATGAAATGCAGAATAAGAAAACGTCGTGTGAGTGACACACAAGTTTGTTTTTTTCGATTTTCAAGATAAGATAAAGCAGAAAAGTAAGTTTTATGATAAATAAATCATGAAAAATAGAACTGAATTAGAAAAATATGAAGGTTGTCTTCAAAAAATCAAAAGTTGAATTAAAAATAAATACGTAAACATTTTCTTATAGCAACAAAGGTCTATTTCGAAAGGTAAAATAGCCTAAAAAAGAATATAAAATTAAACAAGTTTATTTTGTTCTTTATAAAGCGAGAATTTTGACTTGTTTTTGTTTTATACGTTATTAATTAAATGTATCGCACCCAAACCTATTACAACAAAGAGTTAAAAAAAAAAAAATTAAATGTTAGTTCACCGTTAAAAACAATTGTTCACTGTTTCATCAAAAGAATGGTGCTACACAGGCATTTTTTAGCTGCAAGCTGCAACACATATTTAGGTATTAAGTTTCACCATTGCTGTGGTACTTACTACTGAAATTGCACCACTAAAATGAGGAAATATTCCACTAAAATATTGGTTGTAGCTAAAATGGAAATATTTTTCTCTGGTGAAATGTAGGATTTTATTTTTAACAGTGTACTGTAGTATTTTTATGGTATTTTTATGCAGAATTTATTTTAAATTTCAGATTAAAAAAATATCTACACTCGGAGAAAAGTTTTGGTTCAATTAATAAAAATTTGGTTGGTACAACAAAATTTCTGTTTAAATGTGTTCCAATATGTTTCTTTAGATTGTTTTGATTACATTGCTCTGCATGAAAATCGGCCCTAACACCATTCATGCAAATTTTTATGCAAAATGACTTCTGGAATCCGACCAAGAAGCCATTGTGCCCAATGACTCACCCTTTTGGTATGATGACCCCTTATTTCTATCACTGTTCGTAATTTTATGGCTATGAATTTGATTCGCAGGGAGGGGTGGGGGGTGGGGGGGGGAGAATTATTTTAACTTTTAAATATCTTCGGAGGGACTACACAGGTGAAATATTCTAAAACATGAACATTTGTTGTAAGGGGTAATTTATGCCATTGAAATTATGAATTACGTTTATTATATTTTTATTATTATAAATTCTCATAAAATGAAAAAAAAAAAAAAAAAGAGTAATTGAATTCGGTCAAAAATCTTAGTATTTTTACCCCCCTCCCTCCCCCGCCAAAAAGGGCGATTTACAAAATTCTATATAGTGTGTCTTGAGTACACATACCTAACCCACACATAAAAAAAATCAGATTCTTGCGATAATTTAGAGCAGAGCAAACTATTGGAAAAGTGTTTTTTGCCCCCCATCCTCCCCGACCACAGAGAGGGGAACGGAGATATTTCACAAAATCACATTATAGTGAGTGTTGAGTATACATAGGACACCCCACATTACAAAAATTTGCTTTCCTGAGATAATTTTAAATACAATTACGCTTGAAAACGTGTCCCCCCCCCACCCTTTTGACTCCAAAGGAGGAAAGGGAATATTTCACAAAAATCACATCATAATGCATTTTGGTGCACGCAGCACAACCCCATAACAACAACAACAAAAAAAAGTTTTCTGTGATAAATTTAAATGGAGTTACGTTTGGAAGCATGTTTTTTATCCCCTACAAAGGGAAAGGGGGCAGAGAATTTCAGGAAATCCATTTACAGAGGGTGTTAGACATACATATCTAATTAATACACCGAAAAATCACATTTCTGAGATAAATTGGAAAAGAGTGACAAATGGAAACGTGTTTTTTACTCCCCCTCCCCCGACCCCATAGGTGGAAGGGGGACACTTAGCAACATCCCTTTATAGTGTGTGTTAGGTACACATAACACCCACAGATACCAAGAAAAATGTCGTCCTGCGATAATTTGGGACAGAGTTACACTTAGAAAACTGTTCTTTGCCCCACTAACTACATAGGGTGAAAAGAAGGAACTTCGCAAAATCCCGTAATAGTTGGCGTTTTATGCAAATAGCCAACTCACACATCGAAATTCGTGTATGCAGCTCCAAATTCCCCAGGACAAATTTATTGTAAAAAGGAGGCTCTTGAATCTGCTCCGTCGTAAATACACCACCTCCCCCAACCAAAAAAAAAATAAAATAAAAATAAAATAAATAAAAATAAAAAATAAATAAATAAGTAAATAAGTAAATAAAAATAAAAAAGAGGTCAAAAATTACAAAATACCAAAAATTGATTTTTCGAAATATACTTCATTTCAGTCAATTTCAAACAGTCAATTTCAAATTCTATGTGCCATTTTTGGAAGAGTTTCACTGTAAAGTCCGAATTTTACAAATTCTCCACCACACACACAATAAGAGATTTTCCCCTTTTCTCCCTTAAAATCGAAAATGATATTTTTTTTGTGTATTTCAGTCTAGTCTGCTTTGTGCAATTTCTTCACCGTGAAGCAATTTGGAGCTGCGTTATGCTCTCAAACGTATTTTTATCGTCCGCCACCCCCAGGTAGAAAGGGAGGGGGTATTTTGCAAACCCCAGTCTCAGTGTGTGTCAGGGCTCTCGAGCCAACCTTTACACCAAAATTCGTAACCCAGTCCCCCCCTAAGAATCATAACAGCACTGTTGACTCAATGGTGTATGGACAGTTTTATACGTATAGGTGAAGGGTTATGTGAAATCGCGTTCAGACCCCCCTCACAACCTTTAGAGCTGAATTTCTAAAATTCAAGAAATTGGTTTTTAGGCGTTTGTGTTCCTTATATTTTAAAGTAAAAATCATACGAATATTTTATCTTATTTTATTTTATTTTTTTGTTGTTTGAGATATAAAGGCTTACATGAAATCACGTGTTGCGCATGTGAAACACTCATTGCCCGCCCCCGCCTCCTCCTTGGGGATTTCTAAAATTCGAGAAATTGATGTTTAGGTATTTTTATTAGCTATATTTTAAAGCAAAAATCTCACGTATACCTGTTTTTTTATTTGAGATATAAAGGATTATGTGAAATCAGGTTTTGCACATGTTAAATTACGTTTTAACACCCCCTCCCTCCCTTTGGCGTGCTGAATTTCTAAAATTTCAGAAAATATTTTTTAGATATTTGTGTTAGCTATATTTTAAAGCAAAAACTTTTTGAGATATAAAGGTTTCTGTGTAATCAAGCATTGCCCCTGCCCCCCCCCCCCCCCCCACACACACCTATTGAGGGGCGAATTTTGTAAAATCACCTCTTAGTGGCTGTCTACGTCACAGAAAGAATGTTTTCACCAAATTTCATGCTTCTAGGTTCAGGAGTTTGGGCTGGGCTTTGATGATTCACTCACTCACTCAGGACAAACGATTATATATATTTTTTAATTTAATAAAATTAAACATAATTTATACGTCTCATTAATATATTAAAAAAAAAAATGTAACTTTTAAAATGAGATAAAAAATACAAAAATTTAAAACTTTAAAAATACATTTTAATTAAAAACATTAAAACACAAGACAGACGTTTCGGCTAGAACACTAGCCCTCCTCAGTGTCAAACATACAAGCACAAACAACATTTACAAAATTCATAATACATCATAGCAAGATTAAATATTCAGGAGGAACAGCTTTAGCCTCGTTCAAGGCAGAATGTTGCATTTTGGTAATTATAATAGCATATCTTCTAATTGTTTTATTTTTAATGATTCTTACTACCGTCAAATTAACGGAACTGCCATGGGTGCTCCTATATCTGTCGTTATAGCTGAAATTGTAATGCAACACTTAGAAAACAAAATTAATTCCCAGTTACATGATAAAAAAAAATTTCTGGAAAAGATTTGTGGATGATATATTTATAATTACTAAGCAACTTTATGTTAACGATATTTTAGATTTTGCTAACTCTTTATGCCCTGCTATCCAGTTTACCCTTGAAACTGAAATTAATAATGAACTACCCTTTCTTGACATCCTTATAATGCATAAACCTGTCAATGATTTTTTACATTTTTCAACTTCAGTTTATAGAAAACCCACCTTCTCTGGTCAATATCTTAACTTCAATTCAGCTAACCCTTTATCGCATAAACTTGCAGTCATTCGTACTCTTTTACATCGTGCAAAGCATTATTGTAGTAATTCCGAACTATTAAATATTGAACTATCCAAAATTTTTTCTGATTTAAAAAATAATGGTTACCCCCCTCGTTTTATTAAAAGAATTTATAAAGAAGAGTTCTATTTTTCATATAAATCAGTTTATCCTAAAGTTAAAAATTCCACTTATCGTACGACTATCCCTTATTATAAAGGTATTTCTGAAAATATCTCTAAATTACTTAGAACAGTTAATATCTCCACTAGCTTTAAACCTCAACTCCGTATTAGTAACTTCCTCTCAAACTTTAAACTCGCTGTCCCCCCTCTTAAACGTCTAGGTGTAATCTATAGTATTCCTTGTAAAAATTGTGATTCTACATATATCGGTGAAACTGGCAGAACAGGTGAAATTAGATTAAAGGAACATAAACGCTCATATAAAACAGGAGATTTAAAATCAAAACTCGTAATCCATTCTCTCAATAGTGATCATATTCCGTATTTTGAAAACTTTAAAATTTTAGCTTCTAATATAAATATCTATGAATCTCGTATTTTTCTAGAGGGCGCTTTTACCAAAATGCAACATTCTGCCTTGAACGAGGCTAAAGCTATTCCTCCTGAATATTTAATCTTGCTATGATGTATTATGAATTTTGCAAATGTTGTTTGTGCTTGTATGTTTGACACTGAGGAGGGGTAGTGTTCTAGCCGAAACGTCTGTCTTGTGTTTTAATGTTTTTAATTAAAATGTATTTTTAAAGTTTTAAATTTTTGTATTTTTTATCTCATTTTAAAAGTTACATTGGTTTTGATTATATATATATGTATATATATATAATCTGTTATTATTATTATTATTTATACATTATATCGTTTTTGTTTTTAAATGTTAAAATGACCCTTTTCCACCCTCCAAATAAAATTCATGGTCATAAAATTATCGAACAGTGATAAAAATTTGAGGTGTGTTTAGCGTCCCAAATAAATGGACTATCATTGGCAAAATGGGGGCGGATATCTTGGATTCAGGAGGTCATTTTATCTAAGAATCACCAGGCTCGAATGAGGGCTCGATTTTTTTTTTTTTTTTCAGTTCAGTGATATCGTTTAGATTAAAACAATTATTTTATTATTATTACTACTATTATTGTTATCATTATTATTATTATTATTACTATTATTATTATTATTACTATTACTATTATTATTATTATTATTACTATTACAATTATTGTTATTATTATTATTATTATTATTATTATTACTATTATTGTTATTATTATTGTTGTTGTTTGCATTTTAAATTTTATATATATAGATATATTTTTTTATTACAAAAACTTATTTTTTTACTTAAAGATATATAAAAAAATATAGTAAAGTTATACAAAAAGTTTTTTGTTAATATAAGAAAATACAAAAACGTTTTGTTGAAATTTTGTAAATGTGTAAGTTATAATTTTTTCGTTATTATAAGAATACTGATATTTTACTTTCAATAAAAATTTGGTTTAAAAAAACAAAATAACCTGAATAAAACACATTTCGTAGTTTTAATAAAATTATTTTTCTAGGTGTATAAAACTAGAACCTTTCTTAAAATTGACCTATAATAATTTACCATCTGACTGCCATTGACGGATGTATCCGGATACTGAGCTGTTCTTTTTTCCGCACTACACACATAATTCAAAATATATAACTAAGAAATGTTAACTTGTCGTTTAAATTTGAATGTCGTAAATAGTAGTTACATAGATTATAATCACGTCCACAGTTACATTTTTAATCTAAGTGTGAAATAAATATCAATTTAGTACACTAAAAAAATATGCAGTGAAAATATAATTATAATTTTGCGCTTTTAAAAGCGGTCATATTGGTTAATTCCCGCATTCTTTCTGCAAATTTTGAGTTACGAATCGTTTCTAGTCTTTTTCATAAAGCAGGTTTATATGAAAATAAATAAATAAATAAATAAGCATAATTAAATAAGCATAATTAAATGAGAAAAAAAGTAAAACTTATCACCCTGGGAAAATAGTTGCTTCAGGTTTATAACATAAAACATTGCCTTTCCGTAAATTTATTTTATTAGGCTAAATAGTGTTTATATAGTAATAGCGTTTAATATAGTTATGCAACTTTAGTATTGGATCCCCTTGGTGACTTTTAAAATTTTAGTCACTCTTTTGACAATGAAATAAAATGGTTGTCACAGATGTGTAAGTAAAGACCTTGGTGAAAAACTTTCGAGCTACTTCGATGCCAAATTTCAAAATGTCACCATCGTTGTTCTATACCAAAGTTTTTCTGATGTAGAAAAATTTCAGATTATGAGAATACTCTAGTAATAAAATATTGTACAAATGTTACTTTATCCCGATCTTATACAACTGATAAATGTTAAAATGTTCTATGATAAACTCGAAAATACGGATTTTTTTTTCAAAGCACTTTTATTATTATTATTAATCAACATGTTTTTATTAACTTGATATGATGTAACTGTCAATGTATGTAACGGAATCTTGCAATTGAGCTTTCGATTACTTCTGGTCGTCCGATGGACCTGAAATTTTGCACACGACTTCATAATCAATGACAATACTATATACAAATATTTACAGGCGCCTATCGCATCAGGGGCAGGTTCCAAGGGCAAACAAAAAACTTATATATATGTATAAAACTCTATCGTATGTGATACAATATTTCGCCGTATTTGTATAATGTTGAGTGGCAACAATTAATTTTTTTTAAATTAAAGATTTAAATATATGTAATGTACATATATTTAATATGTAATGTCTAAAACCCTTATTCGTTCACATTTCAATAAAAGTGTGTTCTTCAGTTTTTGAAAAGTATACTTAATTTCATTATTATTTTATGATAGTGATATTATTTTATTACGAAACCTCGTCTTATTTCCCAGTTATAATATTTAATCTTTCATTCACATAAAATATTACGTAAAAATTTCTGAAAAGTTTAATTTTTTTTATTTTTATTTATATAAAATGTCGTATCAGCTTATACTCATGAATTTAAAAATGCTAATTGTTTTATTTACTTATTTATTTATTTTAAATAGCTAGAAAATTTTTATTGTATATCTCACATTAAAATGGATATATTTATCCACTGATTTTCCTTTCCACTATTAATTAAACAATAAAACTAAATTATAATGGTTTCTCCTTTTCCATTAAATGCTTGGTCAAGTTAAAACTAACATTAGGGTCAAGTCGATTTTAGCATCCTGTCGTTGTCTACAAAACATGTTGTTATACTGACTAATGTTCCGTCGTTTATTTTATTTCATTTTATTTTTCGTTGTCCTTACTTTCATAATCGTCTATTGTTTTATAACACTATTCGAAATTGTTTCCCTCAAGAAGTACACAGTGATGTTCCTGTGTGTCTACAACAGCATTTCCTTGACCATTTAGATGGCCTCTTTATATGTCTTGTTCTTTTGGGGATATATCTATTTACATAGTCACGACTGATGTGGGAGACGGATGATGAATAGGAATCTTTGGCTCTCTCTATAATTTATCTTCGTTTAATTTCAATTCTACCTACGCGGAAGACGAGGATGTATGATGAAAATACTGATAGTAGCATTTTAATTCAAATTAAATGTGATAAGTTAATAAAATTAAATTGAATATGACGACTTGATTAAAAAATATGAAAATTATTACAAAATGATTATAAGTTAGACTTCAAGAGTTTTATAAGGCTTATAAATGAGAAACCCACAGAAAAGATTTAATGGTTAGGCACATTAGAGTTGCATGTTTACGAATTAAACACTTCTCGTCTACTAGTTTGCAGAACACAACCTCTAGGCTACTAATGGAGCACATTGATTAGTAGAATGCTATATATATTCAATATTAATAAATTAATATATAACAAAGAAAAAATAATTTGAATGGTTAAAAAACTAAAAATTAATGAAATAGTAAGTAGTATAGAAAAGATAACATCACATACTCAATGTGGAAAAAAAAATGCTGCAAATAGAAGATAAGTAAACATAATTATAATGTAAAAATTGAAAATGAATGCTGGATTTTTTTTTTTTTTAAATGAAATTAGACAGAAAATATTATTTAACCCAAAAAATAATAAAATCATCATCCGAAAATTTCTGATATCTAAAATTGACCTACCTAATTTTTAATATAATTTTTAACACCCACTTGTTAATTTTTCTGTAATAAGCAAATAATATCTGTGAAGTAACATCTAAAAAGGGTTAATGCAGCAAATTTAAAGAAAATCGCAAAAGACTTTTCTGAGATACCGACTCCCGGCCCTAATTCTAAATTTCACCAAAACTTAATGAATTCATTTGCACAGGAAACCGACAAATGTAAACGAAACGACATCCAAAATAAAGTTAATAGGGCGAATTTGAAGAATATTCAGAAAGTTGTTTTTTAAGAAACCCACTTGTAAGACTTAAAATTGACATACTTATGTAGAAGTCTATTCATTTTTTTAAAGTAACTGACTAATATATACGAAAGAATATTTAAAAGGTGGTTTTATATAGTCACTTTGAAGAAAATCGTTAGCACTACTTTTGAAATATGGACTTACAGTCTCCCTTCCGATTTTCAAATTTTTACCAAAGTTGACAAAATCATCTATTAATCGGACATTTCTTAATTATAAAATTTCGTCATTCTATCTTTATTCGTTTAGGAGATATGCTAGATAGAAGATCTTTCTCTACCCCCATACACACATATACTTGCACAATGACCAATTTTCCACAAAATTATTTTTGGTTTAAAAGACCTTAAATTTTGTAAAACAGGTGAAAACTCAATATCGAAATTTTTGACTGAATACAATACATCCATTACCTACAGTAGTCATGTGATGAAAGGAAAAATGTTATTATGAATACTATTTTATAAATTATAACTTCAATTTTAACTTCAAATTTCATTTCTAATATACATTACCTTGTCATACTTACGATTTCTTCATTCATTCAGCCATGGTAGTAGGAAGGAATGTACTTGCGACCATAATACCCATGTCCGTTTTTGTACAGGGAATTACCATCATTATAACCATATCCGGAACCGTGATCATTCTTCTTGAAGTAGCTATATGTTTCAGCTCCATGGTCTCCAGCATTTTTATGCCCTTCATGACCGTGGTGGGCATTGTAAGAAGAATGCCCTCCATGAGTCGATCCTATATCATGATGGGCCCGAACACGATCGTACGCGTATGCTTTTTCATAATGGTAGCCCCGATCACGTTCATAGTGTCCCCTAGATAAGAAATAATTATTTATAAATTAGATAATAGAAATTTTTATAAAAACGAAAAAGCAACAAGACAGAAAAAAAAATTTTTTTAACTGAATAAAATCTGTGTTAAAAGGCATGAAATTTTTGAGCACAGGTGCAAAGTAAAGAGGTTTAGTACTTTTGTGTAATTTTTCTGTAACTGCGAAAACCGTAGTTAAAATACGGGATTCCGCTGCACATTTCCAACTACTGAAAAACATTATTTACATTTTCTGCGTATTAACCATGGGTATAGTAAGCCCTGTAGATCTATCATACCCATGTTAAGGAGCAAAGATTTTTGATGCCGAAAAAGTTTTTTGGTGTCAGCCATTAGAGAGTATAAAACTCGTAAATAATACTAGAATAGAATGTTGATGAAGTTTCAAAATGTCGAAATATTGCGTGGCTTTTAATTGTTCTAATAAATATATGGGGAAAAAAATGGGATAAGTTTTCTTAAGTAAATTATATTTGATTAAATTTTGAAAAATATAATTTTTATAATCAGTTGCTTTGCTTAATGAATGCTGTCATTTAACATTCATTGTTAAGATGCCCCAAATTCTGAGATAAAATATTTTTGAGAATTTTGATTTCCTGTCAGTTTAATTTAAATACGTGAGATCGTGTTTTCTGACCATGATTTACAGCAATGCAAATAAAATATAAAAATAAATGAAAAAATTAATATTTCTGATTGGAGTTTTTATTTCTTTTAGATGTTGACAATGGTTTCAATTTACACCAAGGATGTCCTGTTTGATTAATGCGACAGTGGACTTGCAAAACATCAAAATTGGACAATAAATCCAACATTTTACTTTTACGAAAATATAAAAGTACATAATATTATTAATATGTGGCAACTTTTTTTTTTTTTTTTTTTTTTCAATTCCCCTTATTCTATATGCTGAGTTATAAGCGTTTATATATTTAAATACAACATTGAATCTGTTGTAAAATGAAACTTTAAATATCATTTTCTGAAAACTAATTTTTACGTAATTGTATTAAGTTTAAAATATGCCAAGCGTCTTAATTTTTTGTTTAATCTTCACGAAACATTATTTATTTATTTATTTATTTATTTTACATATCTTGGCACAAAACATATTTGGACTTTTCACATTTTTTTTTTTAAACTTTAAAATTTGTTAAAAAAAAAAAAAAAAAAAAAAGATTGTTTTTTAGAATTAAAATAAATAAATAAATAATTAATTAAAAAAAAAAAATCTGAACATTTTTTTAAAAATATTTATGATTATAAATAAAAAAAATCAACTAACTTTTGATAAAACATCTAAAGTTAAAGTTACCAGTTAAAAAAAAAAAAAAAAAAAAAAAAAGAGGGTTAAGTCGTCGAAAATTAACGTGATTTTAGCAATTGATCAATAATCTTAATTAATATCTTAATTAATATTAATGTGCGTGTTGAATTTTGAATACAGCAAATTATCCATCTACAAATAAGAGTATATGAAACTGCAACTTTTTGTAGTCATAAATTTAAATTGTATATTTAAAAAAAAAATTATTGGAAATATACAGTCGTCTTTAATCTATATTTACTCATTAAAAAAAATAAGTCAAAAAATAAATAACTCTATTTTTAAAAGTAAAGCAAAAATGTTAGAGATGTACTCCAATGATTATATTTTTATTATCCTTATATCTTTACCTAGAAATATCATACGTTTGTAACATATTATACATATATATATATATATATATATATATATATATATATGTAACAAGAAAAAGTCTGTGATAAAAAGAATTTTTAATGTATAACGTATCCTCAAAATATCGCTGAACACTTAAGAAATAATTACAGCTGAAAGATTTACAAACAAGTTAATTTAAGTACTATTGTATCTTTTCTAAATAATGTGAAATATTTTTAAGTATTATCACATAGAAAATGCACGTATTTCAATGTAATAAAAATTATAGAAGACCGAGAAGCTCCTTATTAAAGATTAATTATCAAAATATAATATTATTCAATGTTTCTTAAATGATTAAAGTAATCGGCATCACAACCACCAACTCTGTCGTCTATTTGTTTCAAATAGCTACCTTCGACTTATTTAACTGAAATTTTTCTTTAAATATAGTAAAAATATTTACTCGAGAGAAATCGAGAGAATTGGTAGATATGCTACAATAATTATTCGCTTATAATCTAGCATATATTGCATACTTGAAAAAATAAAAAGGTAGAGAAAGTAATATAAAAGTACCCCTTTTAAAAATGTAATTTAAATATGTATTTTTTATTTTAGTTTCACATATACTTTCTGAGGTTTTATTTTTATTATTTTTCAGGTTGATATTATGATTATCCGTTTACTGTACTGTTTCAAAAGATTAACAAAAGAATTATGTTTCGTTAGCTAAAAAATTTAAAGACAGAAATTAAATATTTTTTAGAGAAACAGACAATTTTTATTTAATAAAACTTTTGATTATTTGCATATAAATAAATTAACAGTATTTCCTGCGCGTTGTATCGTTTCAAATCCGCTTCAAATTATAAATTAATAACCAAAGAATTTCTAAATATACTTAAAGAAAAAATTATAAAAATTAATATTAATAAGTAAACTTGTTTACTCTTACATCATGCTTTCAAATTTAAAAAATAAGGTTCAATTTTTAGTGTTTTACTGCATTGCACTTGTAAAAAGTAAGTTCTTATAACGCGAAATATAGTACGAGTTGAAATTAGTGTGAAGTTTACAAAGGAGGTGGTATGGTGTATCAATTAGCCGATTCACTGCACGTGCAACTTAGACTTGGTTGATATGCCCTCCAAGATGGGTCTTAGATAGACGAGACCTGCAATTAAACTAGCCACATTCCGATTACAAGATTCGAGAGAAAACCATCTCGGCAATTGATGGGACAGTTTACAAAGAAATAATTAAGCACAGTTTTTAAGTTTTGATAGATATGAATAAAGATGAAAGCATTATAAAATGAATTATACAAGTATCATGGATTGCATTTGACAAAGATGCATTGTATAGGAATGCTTTGCCAAGTTCAGTTTGAAAGTGCTGTTATCTGGTGCATCGGAATTATACTATAAGAATCTCCAAAATAGTTTAAAATATTTGTAATTATAATTTTTAAATTTCTCCGCAATAAAACTTTAGCTGTTGTAAAAGTTGCTAAATGTATTATAAGACAGTTCCAAATAATTTATATTGTAATTAACTAAACATATAAAATTATTATAAATATTATTTAGAGTGGTTTTAGCCCCTAACTAAAGTATCCCACTGTTTTAATCAATGTATTTTTACCTAACAGTTGTTTTATAATGAACTCAGTGTAATATACAAATGATAATTTCGCTACAATCACAGTTAAAAAGTTGATTATAACCGGAAGAGGGAAATTTCAAAACAACATGTTTATTAAGCGTTTGAACCAACAAAAGTGTTTCTGTTGCTCGGATTTTAATTGCTTGCATAATTTTTACATACATAACTGGGATCAAGAGAGTCAGAAATTTTCTGATCATAGGAATTAAATTCCAACATCATGTTTACAGTGATCTAATTTCTAATTTCACGCGTTTAAAAAGATCAATATATAAAGTTCCGTAGAAATAAACAAAACCCCTGTAATTGGTAGAGCTAAAGCATTTTTTGTGAACAAAATTCATTGAGAAGCTAAAATGCATTCTGAAATATATATATATATATATATATAGGGTGATTATAAAAAATCTATCCCGATGTATGAGACCATAGCTATCATACCGTTCACAGAAACTAAATAAAAATTTGGTGGAAGGTATTTTGATGTATGCGCTCAAGAATCATATGAAAAATATCAATTAAACTCTAACAGTTACGGTTACAGTGACAAAATTTCGAAAATTTCAAATGGCAACACCTACTTTTTTTTTTTTATTGGAATGGGATCTCCATAGCAAAAAACCATAAGTAACGTTGGAACGGTACCTCTAGCACGAAAATCACCTACGCTAGACATACTAAGAAGAAAAGAGAAAACAACTGTGATGTGCCTACCAGAGCACGACTTTCAATTTTTCTTAATGCGTCACATTTCCCACTGAATCTTCGGCTCTGACTAAAGTCTACTGATTCTGCTTCGAAACGAAAAGAACTTCGAGCGTAGGAGAGCGGGTTCGATTCTCGCGTTGGTCCTGTGTGTTTTTCCATTTCTTCGTATTGTAGTTCTGTCATGTGCTATCTGTAATTATCTGACGAAGATTTACAAGCGGACTGAAAGTCAAGCATACAAATCTGATGTATATGTTATCAATAAACGAAAAAAAGAGACCACGATATCTTTAATTTCGTGTAAGTTTACTGAATAAGGGCTTTAATTTCGTTGTTAGTCGTAAGACGACGTCACATTCATGCTTGTGTAATTAAGTATCTAAATTTAAAGTTTAGTCAATACACAATTTTTTATTTAGAGCATAGACGATATTTTACAATGTTATTAATAATGAAATGAATCAAACCTGTTATGATGATGTCCATGATCATTGTTATGAGCTGCAAGAGACGAATGAGACTTATGTCCACTGATGTCATGATGTCCATGGGACTTATGGCCTGTGTCTTTTTTAATTGCATTCTCATCGTAATATCCATGACCTGATTCATGATGACCTTTTTCTACTGCCTTATGGTGATCGTCGTAATGTTCATAATCTTTCACCGGCGTTGGATAATGAACTGGGATTGAAACTTCTGGTTTTAGAATAAGTTGATGTTCTGGGGAACTATAATGTGCTACTGGTTGAGAATGGTGGTAAGTTGCCTTCAATTTAGGATCCAATATAAGAGGTCTGGGTGGTTTTTGACCATCTAAGACAAGATATTCTGAGGGATGCTTCGAATCTACAATTGAATAACGAGTATTGCTCAAAGATTTCGGATAAACGGTACGTGCAGTTTTCCCTATCGTGATAGGCGCAGTCTTGTCTTCAAGATATGTTCCGACATTTTCTCGATATATATGGTCCTTTGGAGATTTAGGAACTATATATACTGCTTCTGGCTGCTTTGCAACGGCATAAGAATTATCATGTGTTAGATAGGCTTTTTTAGGTTCGACGTAATCAGTTTCTACTAATGGATATTGTCCTTTAGATGGCGCATAAACTGGATCTACATTAGGCACTGCATAAACTTTTTCGGATACTGGAGTTCTTGGCAAATAGGCAACATTTGACTGTTTGGGTTGTACATAGTAATAGTTATTTTCATTAGGCTGATAACCATATCGTTTGTATTTTCGACTTGCACTTGTTCTTGGCACTTCCCCTTCTTCGTACTCGTGGCCTCCATGATCACCATATTTACGATCTTCGTGACTGCTGATAATTTCGTATATCTTTTGCCTTGCACTTTCAGATTTTAGTTCATTATGGTTATCTTCACTGGCTGGATCACAAAGCACACTTGCAATGAAAGCTAATGTTATTGTCAGTGTGACTTGGACAACCTGAAAAAAGGATATATTATGTGTTTAACAAAACGTGAAAATATTTCATACTTTTTAGAATAAAAATTAAGGAAAAATAGTGGTATAATTTGAAAAACGGATTCCAGAATATCGCAAAATGCAACTTATTTTTGCTTTCAATTTAATTATTAGTATATGCAGCATTTTTTTTTTTTTTTTTTTTTTTTTTTTAAGGGAAAAAAAATACCGAAGAAAAATATTTTTTATAAAATTAAGTATAATAGTCAAAGATATAAATTAAGTATTTTTATTTTGTAACAAATGAAAAAAAAAAAGAAAAGAAAAGAAATTTGCTGTTGATAATTCGATCTGTAATATTAAATGATCTGTTTTATAATAAAATATATTTTCAAAGAGTTTTTTCTTTTCTTAAGATAGTGAAATTGAAACCATACGTTGATTGACCTAACATGCTATATGACACCAAAATGTGACTAATGACGACATGGGTAAAAGATCACTTTCGAGAGTCGCCGCTAAGGTTAAATATGATGGTTTAATAGTTTACGCAGCTGATGAGTTGCAAAAATTACAGGTGAAAATTCAAAATCCAAAATCCTGATTACGTAATAAATTTCAGCGTCAGTAGTTCAGGCTATAAAGCTAAGGAAACAATACCATAACAGCTATATGAGCTATGTAAAACTATGAGCTATGCCTTAACTTATCTCAGGTTGAGTTGCAAGATCAATTAACCAATAGAATTCAATCGTCACTCCTCGCGAGTTTAGAGGCCACAACAGATACGTAAAATCAAGGTCTGACTATCACAATTACATTCGGGGCCCGTGCTCTGGGTACTAAAGTTCTAAGGGGCATATAATTTCATTGATTATTAATATCTGGTTTAAATTGTCTAGTTTTTCTATCTAACACCATGTTTCACTTACAGTTTTTTTTTTTTTTTTTTTTTTTGAAATCGGTATTTAGACTGACAGGAATAATTTTATTTATTTTTAGGTCTAAAAACAGAAAAAGATCCATATTTTGGCCAAATACTTTTTTTCGTCGACCTTTTTACCTGCTGAAAAATTGTGTCAGAACAGAAACTAAAAAAATCATAAGCTTGTTTGGTCGAAGACTGACTAAAATAATCATCTTCAACTTTCAATGGGGGAACAGTATCTTCTCTTGCCTCCCAGCCCCTTCACCTTGCTTACCATATTTGTGATAGCTTTTACAATTTCTTCATATCTAAGGTGCATAGAAAATTGAAACTGTCCTGTGCACAAAAGTTTGTTAGTCGTGCTCTATAAAAAAAATTTTGTTTTACATAAAGCATTAATTTAAAAGAAAACATTTCATAGACTGTGATAAACATTTCTGGCGAAAAATTACGTTTGAATGTTAAAAATGATGTGTACAGGATGCATTGTGTGATCCACGATTAAAAGAGTTCAATATTCTTTAAAAAATGATGAATAAAATGCTACGTATCAGTGAAATTTCCTATTTGAACCAAATTTCTATATAAACCGCGCTAATGTTGCTAAAAAAATCAATAAAAGTTTCTTTTTGTCATTCATTTATCTGTTTGTCGCAATTTATTTCTCTATCATAATATTGGTATGAGGAACTTGAGTAATCTTGAAAAATTTCGACTTCATTTCCCCCCTCCACGTTTTTTACACCTTTTAAGGTGAGAGGAATCCGTGATTCACAAAATTAGTATGGTGTCTGTCCGCAGGTTGTCAGTGAGTTAGTGTGCTAGTTTATTGATCTGTGTACGCGATGAAGGGCCGTTATGTTATTTTGAACTGATACGTCTGTTTAGAGTTTTTTTTTTTTTTTCAATTTAGATTTATTTACAGAGTTAATTAATAATCAATTTAATTATTATTTATATTTTATCAGATTAACATATGGATGTTTCAAACCAAAAATTTCTTAAAAATTAAAAATGCGAATTCTTTCTTTTTACATACTTATGATCATATTTGTATATCTAATAGCTATTATTGAAATTAATTTTTCAAATGAAATTATAGAGTGAACGTCATACGGGTAAAATGCCTTCTTGCACTGAAATAAAAAATGCGAATTCTTCCTTTTTACATATTTATGATCATATTTATATATCTAATAGCCATTACTGAAATTAATATACAATTTTCAAATGAAATTATAGAGTGAATGTTATAAGGCTAAAGTGACACCTAGTACTCAAATGAAAAATGCTAATTCTTTCTTTTTAAATGTTTATGATCATATTTATAAATTTAATAGCCATTATTAAAATTAATTTAGAAATTTTAAAATGAAAATATAGAGTGAACGTTACAGGGGTAAAGTGCCCTCAAAAAAAAAAAAAAAAAAAAAAAAAAAAGCGAATTTTTTATTTTTATATGTTTATAATAATATTTATATATGTAATAGCTATTATTGAAATTAATTTAGCAACTTTCAAATGAAAATATAGAGTGAACGTTACAGGGGTAAAGTGCCGTCTAGTATTCATATTTTCGATATCTTTTCTCATGCATCAACGTGCCTAACAAATCGGTGGAGGCACAAAAGGGAACTTTAACTTTTGATTTCTTAGAGAAATTGTAAGAATAGTACTTTTTAATTAAATACAGTGACACTAAAGAAATGCTGAAAAAAAAAGAAAAAAAAATTATATTAAAACAAAATAAACTGTAAATATAAGAAAATAAATAAACAAAAGATAGGGAAACTGCAATCGTCCGCGATACCATCGTAGATAAAAAACATTTTAGTGTAATAGAATTTGAAATTATTGTTTTCTGTTTACGGAATAGTGTAAAAAAAAAAAAAAAAAAAAAAAAAAAAAAGCTTCTTTTTCTCTTTTCTTTCTTTCTTTCTTTTTTTTTTTAAAAATCAGCTTTTACTTTGATCTTTAATTAATTTTTTAGGCGTTAAATAGTTTTTATGGTTCAATGATTTAATTTTATGTGTTACCAATTATAGAACATTTAGTTGCTGTAGAAAATGAAGTGTGTCTACAAATATTTGCAATTATACATGAAAAACAAGAAATTAGATAAAAAACGGTGGCCAGCGAATCAAAGTAGATTAAGCCAAGCTGCACAAAAATGAACGTTAAAAATAAATCATCTATTTGATGTTGCGTTATGAATGAAAATTGCTTTTCTTAATTCTACCCTCATCCTCTTGATACAGGTGAGTGAACATCATAATTTGTTTATTATTATTATCTGAGATGGCAATATGTTAATTTTCAGTAAATAACCATTCAATATGGATGCTATTTACGATTAAAAAAAGTTATTTAAAGGAAATATGGACTGAAGTCAATACAAAATTAGGTATTCTAAGTTAATTTTAGAAATGACTTTTAATATATTATTATTTCACTCTCCAAAATCACATTTTATTTTATCGTTTAAATCAGCATTTTCCGATTTAGAAAACTTCTACTAGTCTTTTATTTCGATAATTACTGGTTCATAAAAAACGTTTCTTTGTAGAAGAATATTTTCCTTAGAAGATGTGTTCGGTATCAAGCTTTAAACAATATATTTTTGAACTAGTTCTCTAATTTCTGAATGAAAACACTTATTTTAATAGTAAGACTAAGCAATTAATTCTACAAAATGAAACTATTTTCTATAAATATATGAACTTTAAGGGGTACATACAAATGAAACACTTCCAGTTGCAAAGCCGTTTGCAGACGTTCCAAATGTATAACTGCAGTCGTCAGCAAAAGTATCCGAACACTAGCAAAAATTCCTATATGAAAAAAGCACACTTAACACTGTTTTGTTAAATAAATCCTTGTCGAATCATGTTCTTAGACGACCAAGAACAGGATTCAGCAAGGATTTTTTTAACAAATCTGCATTAGGTGTACTTTATTTACATAGGAATTTTTGCTAGTGCTCTGTTACTTTTGCTGCCGACTGTATTTGCAAAAAACTTGAACAATTTACGTCATCGAAATTGCAAGCGTTCCGTTTGTATGCAACCCTAAAGCGTAGGTCTTGATCTAATCAACCTCAATGTGCAAAAAATGACCGTTTGACAACACCCTAAGCACTTTAATATAGGAGCATTTAAAATTAAAATACATGTTTTATGAATTAATAGTAAGTATTACAAGTCTACAACATTTTTTGGTAATAGATAAGAGTATGCACTATCGACAATTTAAGAAATATTTTTATAAGACTTCACACACGTGAATGTGTGTGTGAATATGTAAAAAGAGAAAACTACAAAATATGTTCAAAGTACTTCTTTTTCTTTTATTTCAACTTTTAATAATTAAAAACATGTATTGGGGAAAAAAAAAAAAGTACATATAAAGAATTATAAAAACTTACGGATTAAAACTATTCTCTGAAGTGCTGATTATGTATAATATTCTATATTTTTGCTACATATTTATTGTGCTGAGTGATTCCTTTTCGGCGTAATTTTTTAATGATAAATTTAATCTCAAACTAAATTATCGTTAGAGATCTGTGTAACATTTAGATAGGTAAATTTGGAAATACATTGGAAAAAAAAAAAAAAAAGTACGTGCATAGAAAGAACAATAAAAAACTTACAGATTAAAACTATTTTCTCAAGCGTTGATTATTAAATATTATTGAATATTATTGAATATTATTGTGGTGATTATATTCTATATTTTTGCTACATATTTATTAAAGCTGAGTAATTCCTTTTCGACATATTTTTTTAATAATAAATTTAATCTCAAACTAAAACATCATCTGTGTAACGTTTAGTTATGAAAAAATTTAAAATACACTTAAAAAAAAAAAAAAAGTACGTAACATAGGAAGAACAATAAAAAATTTACACATTAAAACTATTTTCTCAAGTGTTGATTATTTATAATATTCTATATTTTTGTTAAATATTTATTGTGCTGAGTGATTTCTTTTCGACGTAATTTTTTAATAATAAATTTAATCTCAATCTAAAATATCAATTATTATTGAATATTATTGAGTATTATTGTGTTGATTATATTCTATATTTTTGCTACATATTTATTAAACTGAGTGTTTATTTTTCGACGTAATTGTTTAATAATAAATTTAATCTCAAACTAAAATATCATTAGAGATCTGTGTAACATTTAGATATGGAAATTTGAAAATACACACACACACATATAAAAGAAAAAAATATATATATTATCGAATTTGAATGTATAATTTTACGAGAAATGACCATTTTGCTAGCTAAACGATAATGGCCCGTAAAAGGATGCCATGAAAGTATAATTTTGAAATACTGGCATTTTTTAAGGGCAATAATCATTAATCTACGTAATTGGCACAAATCTGCCATCAAACTGTATTTTAACGGTCAAACTGTATTTTTAATTACCACCAAACTGTATTTTTACCCTTTAAATGTAAAGTGTTAACTTTTCATTGACGGCATATAAGAATCACTTTACATTTGAAACTGAAAATATAATTGTGTTTTTATTGGTTAAGAGAGTTTGTTTTATACAAATAGTTGATTTATACAAATAGTTGATATAGACCAGATCTTGTTTTCCTAGTTTAATTCAAAGAATTTAATCCAAAGTCGTATGTTTATCACAATGTAAAATTACGGGGAATATATATAGTGCGACCACGTTTCCTACGACTAGCAGTGAGGTCGAGTCCAAAAGTTTAGAGGGATGCAAAATTGGCCGAGAGATAGTTATTTGGCAAACATCCAGTTATTCGGTGTTCCCTTATCGCTTGTTTTCTCTCAGTCACCCCTATTTTAACACTGGACTCGTTCAATCCGCACTTGCGCAGAGGCTTCCGTGGTCGCAAGAAATGTGGTTAAAGAATAATTTGTGTTCCGAATGTGTTTTTTTTTTTTTTTTTTTTTTTCTTTACGGGCTTTGTCTGGAATATCTGCTGCCGGAAAGTATCCGTAGTCTGGTTTGCACTTTTCTGTGTAGGAGAAAAATGCTGATATTCTGATGTTGTTTATTTATAATATTGCTAAATTAATGTAATAATGTTGCTGAAAATTGATATTCTTTATTTATATTTTGATATGTAATTACTGTGCTGAGCGATTGCCTAAACTAAATCTTCCTTTTCAACACAATTTTTTAATAATAAATTTAATCGCAAACTAAAATATCTTTAGAGATCTATTTAACACTAGAAATCCCCTGTTCGAGAACGAACAGAATTCCGAATGTAGGAAAAATTTCAAAATCAAACTCGAAATGTACAAAACTCAGCCCGATGCTGTTTGCGTGCCAATAGATCAAAGTCTGTTAACGAAACCGTTTTTGAATTCATGAAATCATTGAATGTAGTGAACCAAAGAAGGTTTTACTCGCTTTGCTATTCACTATATTTAAAGGAAACTCTTTTCTATATCGCTTTATAAACAAAAATAAAATATAAAAAAATCATGAAATTGCTTAAAAGCCCGCTTTGGGTCCCCATTGCCTTCGGCAACGGCTCACTCATTTGCAAACTCTCGGGGGCTTGTCCCTATTGCCTGTGACAATAGCTTACCAGTGGGCTTCCATCTGGGTGCTTATCAGATGACAGTTTCAAAACGGACAGTATCCAAAAAATTGAAGTCGCAATTTTAAATATGAATCCCAGTTACATATGAACAACACTATACGTGGTATGCATAATATTTTCTTTCACGTTACTTTCTATATTAATTTCATTTATTCGATCAACCATAAAATGATAATTTCACGCCAAATATAATATTACAAAACGTTATGATCAGCTACGTCTATCGCATTAGACAATTAATTTTTTGTAGTTATAATAGTAGTTGAGTTTGTTAATAGTAGTTGGTATATAGAAAAATAAATAAATAATTAATTAAATATGCAAACCTGATCATGGTACAGCCTTAATATAGCTCCCCTTGGAGATTTCTGAATATTTATCGCCATTTTAGACAAAATGCATAATTTATGAGATTATTTTTTCTGTTTCTTTCCTTTTCTTCTTTTCTGTTTTTCAATATTTTATAATTTACTTATATTTTTGGTGCGCAAGCTGGCTTAAAGTGGCTTTCGCAAAAGTACAGTCCTTGGCAAAAAATGTCCAATCTATATCAGCATCAAAATTTTAAAAATTACCCAGGATTATCAATAAGTAAAGCTCTTTAATGTAATGCTGAATTAGCTTTCATGCCGAGCGTAATTCACCCGTGCCAAAAACATACTATTTAAAAAAAAAAAAAAAAAACTAAAATTTAGGTATATTAAAAAAGGTTATGGCTGTATTTTTACTCAATTTTCATATTTTAATTTTTTCATATGAATGAGCAAATTTAATATTTTTTAATATTTTATTTTCCGTTTGAAAACATATTTCATTTTTGTAAAAAAAAAAAAAAAAAGAAAAAGAAAAAGAAAATAAAAGAAAACTCGTAATTTTTTTTTGGCAACAATTAAAAATTCAAATGTCCAATTTCAAAGGTATTAACAGGTTATTATTTTCATATTTTATTTTTAAAAAATCTAATCAAAATTTCGTTATAAATGAGGTACCAAATGAAAGGGGTGATTTTTCTGAATCCGTCGGATAAAACAGCTTATCGATCGGACAATTAATTTTTCTTTTAAATTAACTAAAGTATGAAAATTAGGTGCAACTCGCGTCCACACACAGATAAACAGAGTCCAAGGAAATTTCTTATCCGTTTATATATATAGATTTAGATAAAAGCCGATATAATTACGTAAACAAAGCTATCAACTTTTATCAAAAAAGTAATAATCGCTATTATAAAATTGAACATTCATATATTTGTTTACTAATTCTTAGTAATATAAAATTCAATAGATATATTTTTAGTTCCAATTTAAAATTCGGTTCGTATTTCGAGGGCGTTCCTACTCGAAGTTTTTACACTTTTTCTCAACAGTTGAAACAAATAATCAGGATAGAGAAAAATAATTGTTCAATTGGGCACTATATATTTATCCATGCTAATTACAATATTACCAAAAATGTTTTATATTTCTATTACAGGTTAGGATTATTGTTACAATTATTATTATTATTATTAATTGAATTAGAAGGGGGAAAAAAAGGCCTATTTTACCTTAAATATGCAAGCATGTAAATAATGTAGCGTCAAAATTAAAATATTAACAATGTTTTATGTTTCAGTTTGAGGATTTTTTTTTTTATATATATATATATATATATATTAAATGCATTATAAATTAGGATATACATTTAAAGATTTACTATAAAGCATGAAAGCATAATGAAACTGTAATATGAATATTAAAATAATAATAATATAATAATAAAGCATTTAAATTCTATATTCTTAAATCAGGATTTATTTTTATTTTTTTTTTTTTTTTTTTTTTTTTTTGCATATTTAATATGTAAAAGAATTAGCACAATAGAAAATAATAATAAAAAAAATTTAATGAATATGTCTTTCGGAGAATCTAAACAGAGTTTTTTACAAACCATAATATTTATTCGATTTTTCCTTTATAGGTAATTATCTATATTTTAGAAATACCAAATTTTATTAAGAAATTAAAAATATATTTATCTCACGCACTCTTTATTATTTATTTTTAATGGTATATATATATATATATATATATATATATATACATTTGGAAAACAAAAGATGTTTACATGAATTGTTAAATATTTATTCTATAGTTAGATTAGTTAATTATTTAATCTCCTTGAATAGTTAAATATTTGCTTATAATAAATCAATGTAACATTCAGAGTTATAAATGTTACATTAATTTATTAGAAGTAATTTTTTTTTTTTTTTTTAATAAGAAAAAGAAAACATATAAACTTAAAGTCCAGAATGCGTCTTATTTGAAAATAAAGATTGAAAGAATAAATTTTTCGAAAACTACTCATTCTATTTGCAAAATAGCATAAAATTTACTGAATGAAAATGACTACAAAGATTACAGTACATTAACAATGAAATACCAAAATACAACATCATAAAATTTCCAATTATGAATATTTAAAATATGCACATTTTATAACAATTGTGATGAAATTATTTTGTATGTAAATAGATTTATTATTATTTTCGGATTTCAAAACAGAAAAAGAGTTATTTCCATCAAAATATTTCACAATCAACTAACCTACAAAAAAGAACAATACAACTCACCAATTTCATGATGGCTTTTGCCCAAATCAGCTACTGTTCAAAAACTATAGGAACAGCGATGCTTGACCAGTCCTTCCTTGTTGACCAGTATAGCACCAAATAACGCGTAGCACAATGACCGCTTCGTTTTTATACCACTGCCAACCCAGATTCGCTAGAGAAGACCTCGCTTCTCCCCGTTTTTTTCCGTGGTGTCATAGTAAAACGGCTTTCATAATAAAGAATTAAGAAACCTACAATTTGCTGGATGACAGTTTTAGGGTAGGGAGAAACTAGTAGTTTCTTAGGAATGTTTGGCTTTATGCTGAGAAGGATTTCTTTGTTAAATTTGAAAATGAAAAATATTTAGGAGTATTAAAAGGGTGGGGTACATAAGATGAAGGATGACAGATGTCGCAAAAAATATGTAGCTTTGTGTAGATAATTTTATTATTGGAATATGTATTTTCGGTAATATGTTAAATATGCTTCATTTTGTTCAATCAGTATTCAGAACAGATTTAAAACATTAAAATATTTCTTTTGATTCTAACCCTTTCATTCCCAATTTTTTCCCTCCATAAAACAATAAAACAATAAATCTTATATTTAGTCATAAATTTATTTCAAAGGTAAAATAAATGCAATTTTTTATTTTTATTTTTATTTTTATTTTTATTTTTTAATAGGAGTAATAGCGGAGTACGAATTAATGTAGTTAACAAAGCAACTGAGAGGTGTTTATTTGTGTTTAATATAACCAGCACTGATGCCATTTAAAATCATAACTTTTCAAAAAATAAAAGTATCAAAATTTTGAAAGAAATACATATTGCAATTAATTAAAATGCAGATTATAAACATTAAAAAACAAAATAAAAAATATTTCAGAGAGTTAATTTACTTAAATTGCCCAAAACAGGAAACGGATTTCGATATTATTATCAGAATAGAGTAAAATATACTTTCATTTATCAACAAGGATAATGAAATCATCTAAAATATGTATTTTTCGGTGTAAAATATTATATAGATTTTAATATTGTTCATTTTGAATCAACGCGAGTGTTAGATGATAAGAAAGAAAATCTGAAAAGTTATGATTCCAATTTTCATCACGGGGAATGAAAGGGTTAAATACCTTTTCCCCTCTAATAATCCCATTCTAATGTTAAGTTTTGTTATAACTTGTATGAATTTTTTGAAGTATTAGAATATAGATTTTTTTTTTATGATTTTGCATTATTATTTGTAGTTAAACATGTTAAAAACATCTATCCTATAAACGTCTTATTTCTAATTAAACATCCAGATATCTTATTGTTGGATTTTTCTTTTTAATAATGGCTTTATGTGATTTCATAAAAGCAGTATAAATTTCAAATACGCGTTTGATCTCATAGCGATGGCTAATATAAAACCGACTGGGGATTATTTCATAAGAGTCGTGAAAATAAAAGTTCAAATGTTGAGTAACTATTAATTTTAAACAGAAGAAAACATAACAGTTAATTTTGGTTTTGTATTAAAAATAGTTATATGTCACACTTAGAAACGTGCCTTAGCTTGGAATTTTAGCACCAATGCAATACATAACA